>WBMW01003192.1:42894-73660 GCA_013396635.1 Penelope pileata | reverse complement strand
AAAGGGGGAGGGGGGGAGGTGGTGGTGGTGGAAGAAAAGCCTTGGAGAATAACCCGCCCTGCTTTAAAATAACACTTGGGCTAAAAAAGAAAAAAAAATCTGAAAAAACGGTGAAATGAAACGGGATGGCAGGGAGCGCTCAGGAGCGGCCCCGCAGGACCGCGGCCGGGAGCGGCGCGGGTCGCTCGGTACAGACACGGAGCGCTGCTTTTTGTTTGTTTGAAAGACACCTTCCCACAGAAAAGCCACTTTTCCCGAATCCTCTCTCGGAATCGCCGCTTTGCAAGGGATTCGTTAAAACAAAAAGCAAAAGAAAAACCCCGCATAAAAGGGAAGGGAAAAAGGGGCAGAAGCGGCTCAGGAGGAGGCGACCCCGCTCCCCGAAACCCCGCTGCAGCCCGAGGAGAAAGGAGGGGGCGGCGGTGACACCACCGGCAGCAGCCGGCCCGGCTCGGCTGAGCTCAGCGCTGGGCGCGCAGCCCGTGGCGATGCCCGCCGTGCCCCGCTGATGGCCCGGCCTGGCGCGGCCCACGGCTCCGGGCGGCTGCAGCGGGTGGCGGCCCCTCGCTCTGCGCGCCGCCGCCAGCCCCGCTCGCTTTCATTTTAAGAGGCTCTGAGGGGCCCAACCGTCGCCAACCGCCTCTTGCCGAGGACGAGGCCACGCCTCCCCCTCGCGCCGCGCGGGAGGGGCGATGGGGCGGGGCTTCGCGTCGGCTTTATAAGCGGTTCGGGGAGCAGGCGCTTCCACAGACAGGTGGAGGGGGTGGTTAAACGAAGAGAAAGGGAGAGTGACCCTCTTTATTTCCCCGAAACACACATGAAAAAAATTTCTCCCCTCAAATTCCCGTTTTTTTTCACTTTTCTAATTTTTCACCGGCTCCCTCTCGCCCCTCTGAGCGCTTTTTCCACTGATTTTTGGTAGAGGCCTCCCCTCTTCTGAGGAGAGGATGGTAAGTGGTACGTCCCCCGGCTGGCCTGTCGCCAAGGGGCTGCCGCCGCGGAGCACGCGCGAGGGGCGGGGGGAGCTGAGCCCAGTTGCCAGAGCTGCTGCCTTTGTCTGAGAGAGCAGCGAGCGCCGGGATTGGCGGAGCGCTCCGAGCGGCTCGCCCAATCAGCTGGCGGCAGAGCCGGCCGGCTCGACAGTGATTGGCCGGCAGCGCCAGTTACTAAGCGGGACAAAGAGAGGCGAGCGCTGAGGAGGAGCGGGGGGACAAAGGGGTGCGGGCGGCCGTGGGGTGCGGACCGTGTGTCCGGGCTGAGCCGCGTGGGATGGTGGCGGGGAGCGCAGCGGTGGCTGTGGGGCCGGTGAGCCGCCTCCCAGCACGGGGCTGCTCGCCTCCCCTCCGCAGGGCCGGTGCGGGAGGGCCGCCAGCTCGGCCTCGGCGAAGCGGCCTGAGGGAGCAGCAGGGCCAGAGCCGCTGGCAGGGAGGGACTGGGCCTTCCACAGGGACTGCAATGGAAAACTTCGTTATAAGTTACAATCCCCGGAGCGGCTGGGGCCCGGCGGGGTGCCCGTGGGTGCAGGGAAGCGGGGCAGAGCGGCCGCGATGTGCGCAGGGCCGGGGCTCCGGCAGCGCTGCGGGTCCGTTAATTGCGTCTCCCCAGCCACAAGCTGATTAATCCACGATAAGCAGATAGCATTCCCTTTTTTTTTTTCTTTCCTTCCCCCCCTCCTTAATTTTTAAATTAAATGTTTTGTGCTAATACAGTGTATCATCTCAAGCTTTTTCAGAGCCAAGTGCCCCCACCCCCCCACAAGCAGCCCCCCCAGAGGGGCTGCAGGGGCTGCAGAGGTGGATGGGGCCGTGGCATTGCAGCCCCATGGAGCTGGGGACAGGAGCTCCAGCCCCACTGCTGCCCCCAAACTTTGGAGAGCAGCGCTGGAGGGGTGAGGGGGGAGTCCAGGGCTGAAATCAGTTCTCCCCCCTCCTGCACCTCGTTATGAGTTCCACCCACATAAGACCTAATTACTTGGCTTTTATGCTGGCAGAGTGGATTTTGTTCTTGCTGTTTCCCATGATGGTTGCCTTCATTTTCATGGCGGCACCGATGGTTACAGCTTATTGATGTTTTCACTTTAGTGATTTAAGGCAGAATGCATTTTGTTATTAGCGCTGGTTTCTCTCGCTGCTGCTTTAATCAAAGATGCAATTTAAGGCAGAGGATTGCGTGTAATGGTAAACAGTAGGATAATGCCTTGAGAGAACAGAATATTAATGTGTTTTTATTTCTCAAAACTGAGCTTATCAAATACCCGGGATTGCTTGGCTCCCGACGCAGACGCGCGGGGCTCTCCCTTTCCCGGCACTCAGGCTGCCCTGCACTGGTGAGCATCGTGTGTGCTGCAGCCCCTCTGCGTGGGCATCTCCTCATGCCCAACAGATCCTAACATGGTGACAGCGAGACCGACAGCGAGGTCTGAGTGCTGCGTGCTGTCCCTCCAACGCGTCTGTCCCAACCAACGTCAGTGGCCGCCAGCTCGCTCCCTTCCATTGGAGCTGACACTTTGCCTTTCAAGTCAAGATTAAATACTGAGGTTCTGAGCGCTTCCGTGTGCTTCAGGCGGAGCCGAACGGACCTGTGCTGGAAGGCGCTGAACACAGAAAAGCCATTTGTGCCCAACTGCTCGGTGTCCTCCTTGCCGAGCCACGCTAACGTGGTACCCGACAGCTGAATGTAGGCCACAGCGGGCTCCTAGGGCTGGGGGACCGGAGGAGGACGGGTGGCTGGGTCCGCAGTGCTGCCAGCCCAACTCTCAAAAAGATGGGAGATTTTTGGGGCAGGCTGGGGACCCCTGGCCACCCCTGAGAGCTGAATACCACTGTCACCGTTAGCATGAGCTCAGAGCCTGCTGGCAAGCTCTGGCACAAGGCAGACCCCAACCACACTCCATGATGTCACCGGCATTGCACTGCATGAGCACTGCAGTTTGTGGGCACGTCCTGCAGGTAACAGGATGGTGCTGGCTCCACCTTCCCCTGGAATCACACAGTCCCAGCCCCCAAAATACCACTGAGACCACAAAGCATTTGCCACCAGATTAAGGGTGTTAACCCCTGCGTTGTGCCGAGGTGACGGGGCAAAGTGACAGCAGATCCTTTCCCTGCATCCCCCTGCAGCCACTGCTTCTAGCGGGGCTGTGCCTCCTCCTCGGTGAGTTAAAGCATCGGTTTGTGCCTTCGCAGGCTGCAAAAGCGTTGCCTTGCTCCACCCCAGCTGTGGCTGCATTTCTGTGGTGAGGAAAAGCTCGGCAAGCGTCCCCAAGTAGGGCGCTTCGGTTTGAAAATTATACATTGCATGAAAAACCTGTATTAAAGAATAATATGCGGTCTGCAAAAGGATTGAAATGAAACACTTCTATGTTAGGAAGTGTCTTATTTACAGCTGTCTGGGCAGCCCGTGTCCCTTTCCCTTCGCTGCGTGCACTACAGTGGAAGAGGCTGAAATATGGGCTCACGTACACGGAGGTCGTGGCACGATGCATGCACAGAGCTGAGCTTGCAAGGAATCGTGCATTCGGTGTCTCCTAACTTAAAAGCACTTGGCTTTGCATCGTAAACAACATTCTTTTCACGTAGGAAGTAACAACGAAAAAAAGCGTTGGATTTTTTTTATAAATATCTACAACATAGTTTTGTGCAGCTGGACCTGAGATATTCCTCGGCAGAATTTGCAGTGGCCGTCCCTCGCTGCTCCGGAGGTTTCTGCCCCCAAAATCACAGGGGGTGGGCAGGGAGCGGGCAGCTCTGTGCTGAAAGGTGCCCGGGATGGGGACACGAGGGGTGGGCAGGGGGTGAGGGAAAGGACACAGTGCGCTGGATCGCTGCTTTGGCAGGCAGCGCCGGGCCAGCTCTTCAGAAAGTTCACGTTCAGTTATTGTGTTGACAGGCTGCCAAAGTTTTCCTGAGGAATGCAGGCAGCAGAAGGGAAATGGCGATTTTCAAACTTTTTTTTTTTTTTAATTTTATAACTCAGCCAAACCAAGAGTGGAATTTCATGGGAAAAGTGAAAGGTACATCTCTAGCCTCGGGGCATCGTCGCTGCCAGGTCTCAGGGGCTGGCTGCACGCAGCGGAGGTGTCCGAGCATCCCATCCACCCCGAGCATCCCCTCTGCAGGAGAACGCTCCCACCCAGCTCCTCCATGAACACACAGCGCTTACATAAACCGCACCTCTGCAGTGCCAGAGCAGAGCACAAACCCAGTTTGCAGCCGGTGGAAGGTTTGTGGCTTGGCCACTTGGGTCCTCCCTGCACCTGGGGACCCCCAGCCCCGCAGTGGACCCCCCTTCTCCCCACACTTACTGCAGTGCCAGCACTCGGGGTCTTTTTGTGGAGGGGCAGAGCTGCCTGCACCCCAGGCTATGGCACCCCAAGGCTGAGAGCTGCCACTCACCTCCCATTTCCCCATACACTAATTTCTCTCGTCACCTCGCCGGTGACAGAGTTAAACGGAGCAATCCATTAAGGAGGAACCCTGGCAGACCGACTGGTAAGGGTTTCAGCGGTCCCCATTTATGCTGCCTTGAAAAAAATTTCACCTCGAGCAGCTCCAAGTACCGAATGATCGGAGCCCACTCTGCTCCCTTTGTGCACTTCGCATCTCTGTCACCGTGCCAGGCCTCGCTTGCTGTGGTCGCTTGGAAATAGTCAGCAAAATGGAGGGAGACTTGTAGCAAGTTCAGAGAAATCAGGGGGAAAAAAAAAAAAGAGAAAAAAAAAAGCCACCCCCTCCCAATTCTGAAACCAGGACATTTTTGAAATGTAACACTGTATAGGAATTTTAAATATTTTTCACTTCCTCTGTTCATTGCTTTAATGCACTGGCGCTGCTTGCTCGGATTTTTTTTCAAGGAATGTACAATAACCACTCTGTAAATTCCTCAGGTCCGATTTTAAGAGGAACTGTAGAACTCTATTCACGGAGGGGAGAAATAATCCCGATCCCTTCCTGCAATAACTCTTTAATAAACAGAGCAGCCCGTGTTTTAATCGCAGTCAGCGGCACAAGTGTCAGGATGGGGAAAGCAACGGCAAAGCTGGGGACACGGGGACGTCCCTGCTCAGCTGCCACCCGGGGCTGGGTTTGGAGGTGGCACGGCAAAGCCACCTCTCGGTGCTGTTGGATGGGGTTTGAGAAAACCCAACCCTGAGCAGGGAGCTCCCGGCCAGGCCAGGAATTGGACGGCAGGCTGGCTGCTCTTTCCTTGCAGTCGCACGCGTGCAATCCATTGCGCGCCGCTGCCTAGCTACATGAGCTTCCCCTCTAACTTTTCCCAAATGGAAACATGGCCCTGTTTGCTTTGGAGATCGTTTTCCCTGGCTTTCTTTGCTTAACAGTAAATAAGCGCAGGAAGAACAGCCTGTGAATGCTGAGTGGAGAAATGAAGCAACCAGCCCTGTGTAGGGGGATGCCGTGCCTCCGTTGGGCTCGGGGGGCACTGGGGCTATGGGGCCCGAACAGAGGCTGCCCCCGGGTCCAGTCTGGATCTTTAAGACTTTTTTTGTCTGTCCTTTATTGTGGCCCTCACCCTGCTGAATATTTCCATGCCTAAAGGGGGGATTTGGTTGAATAATGCTGAGTTCCCAAGAGAAGAGCATCAATTTCCTGGAGGTCAGAGTGAATCATCTGATTCTGATGGATGGGCCGGCAGATCCAGTGAGCATCCCCAGCATGGTTGGGTTGGAAGGGACCTTGCAGCCCACCCAGTCCCACCCCTGTGGGCAGGGACACCTTGCAGCAGGGCAGGCTGCCCAAAATCCCATCCTTGAGCACCTCCAGGGATGGGGAATAGCCCTGCAGCAGGGGCTGCTTCCACGCCCGGTGCCTACCTGCAGTCCCCAGCCATTTGGAGAGAGCTCTTCATAAAAGGAGGGGGGAGATTAGTGTTATTTTTCAGCACTATAATGGGAGGTTTCCACTCCCAAAGCACTTCAGAGCCATTTTTTGCACAAAGCCAGAATGATTCCATCCCCAAAGGAGCGAGGAGAAGGAGAGCACTTTAGAGGGCGTTACGGGTGCCTGAGGTCGGTGGGAATGGAAACGTCCACGTTGCCGTCACCGCGGGGCTGCTGCGGGGCGATGCTCTGGGGGTGGGAAGGTGCTGGTGCAGTCCCAGGGTTCATGTGCACTGGTGACATGGGACCCTTGGTGCTCTCCACTTAAAGAGAAGGCAGGGAGAAAATCCTTTTGGTGAGGGAGAGATAAATGCAATATGTGATCCCAGGGGGTCAGAGGAAGTCTTGTTTGAAGCAGTTCTTGCCATCTCCCAGCAAGAAACCAGTGGTTTCCCAAAACCATGAGAAACTCATTGGTGCTGGGAGGATTTGGCTTCCCTGCAGACTTGGTCTGCTGTCCCCAAGATGTGCTGGGGAAGGAAGGAGGAACCGGAGGAAGCCCCGATGCCAGGGGCTGATGCACTGAGGGTGTAAAAACCAACAGGTTTCTCTGCCCAAACAACTCATTCACTGCTGTAATGAATGAGATGGGAAATGGGGACGGGCATGTGCGGATGGCAGAGAGATTCTGATGGGCAGAGAGTGCACGGGTTCAGACTGGAGGGACTTAGAGCTGCCCGTCAGCAACCCTGCTCAGCAGCAGGGCAGGGAGCCCTTCGCATCGACAAACAAAGCAACAGTCCCATAGGAGAAATCCTCCTAACTCCCTTGGCTGGAGCAGCCCACATTTCCCATAGCTACCGGTTCCCAGAAGCTGGAGGACGTCTCAGCCCTGGCTCTGCTCTCTCAGCTCATGCCTCCTTCCCCCCAGCCTGCAGGCCTGGTGCTGGGTTACAGCTGCCCCTGCCCATCCCCGCTGCCCTGTGCTGATGTGAATGTTTTCTGTTCTTACGGAAATCCAGCTGAAAATAAGACCAGCTTCGCTTGCCAAACAGCTTCTTGCAGAGCTCCCTCTCACTTTTTGGTTGTGTTAGAGCAGCAGTGATTTTTGCTCAGAAATGACCAAACTGTGGGAGCTCAGTGGCGGGGACACTCTGGGGTGACCCATGGCCACCCCCTGTCCTCGCCCTTTGCAGATGAGCAGCTTTGTCCCTGTTCACTCCCTGCATTTTGGGAAAGCTCTGCCAAAGCGTGCAATGGCAAAGCTGTGTCGAGCCCCTTCCTGAGAGTGGGCATGGATTCATGCCTCCAGCACTGACCCACACGTATTAGGGTCGTGGGGACTGGGGACCAGTCCTTTCAGTTACCACCTCCTGAGCCCCACGGAAATGTCACCAGGGTGACAAGCCAGCACCAGTCCCGAACCCACGGCTCTGCTGGCCATGGGCAACTATTTGCCCTCAGCATCATGAAAGTGTTTGCCTGTGCACCTGGAGCACAGTCATGGGAAAAAGGAGAGGAGTGGTTGCTCCTATAGGATTTCCCCCTGGGTGGGCACTGGGTGCTGTGGGGCCCCTGCACAGGGAGCATTGGTGGCAGGAAGAGCTCAGGGCTCCCGGTTAAATACGGGAAGGAGTTAGCAAGTCTTTGTGGAGGCGGATTAGAGGCAGAGGCAAATGCTCCTGCTAAGTGTAATCTGCCTGGTTAAAAGCTCAGCTCAGCCACTATCCCAGCATCTTCTTTGCTTCTTATAAATATAGGAGACACAGCTTCAAACAGCATTTTTGTGTTCCTTTTGCCTATTTATAGACCCCAGAAATGGGGCAGAGCCTCTCACCCTCCTCCTCCTCCCCAGTTTGGGTCCTGTTTGGGTTCTCTCCCACCTGGTGGCCCCTTATCTATGGGGTGGGCCTGGTGCTAGCAGCCTGGGGGAGGCACAGGAGAGAGCTCGGCCTCCCTGGCTCTTCAGCAGAGGTTGGCCCCGCTCATCCCTTGTCCCTTGTCCCTCGTCCTGTGGCCACCAGCCACCAGCCCCGCGCTGGCCTCAGCTCACCCGGCCGGGAGCAGCTGCTGAGATAACCCGGCCGCATCCTGCGGGTGCAGCAGGAGGGGGATTATGGCTCGTGGGTCAGGGCAGGTGAAGGCAGCTCCCATGGCATGAAATTGGTTTGGGGATGGGGACAGGGCACTCTGCCACCCCGCACACCAGGGAGAAGCCGTTTCCATGCCCCCCTGATGGGGTGAGATGATGTGCTAGGGGATGGGGGGCTACACTTGGTGTGGGGCATATGGGAATCGCAAATAATAACAACAAAATGCATAACTATATAGAAATATGTCACCTCTGTTCTCCCTAAAAGCTCTGTTCCTGGGAGGGTTGGTGCAAAGGTGGGCGCAGGAGGGAGGCAGCTCTGCCTGGACTGTGCTGCCCTATGGCAGGAGCATCCCTGTGACTCTGTCCCCTCTGTCCCCACAGGTGACAGGGAACTCCCTGAGCAAGGCTCAGCAGCACTGGTGCCAGCCCTGGGAGCCTGTACAGGGGTGTTCCAGAGAAGGTCCCCAGTCCCCTGGTCACATCCCCCTGGGAATTATGGCTGGAGTAGGGGGCTCAGGTGGGCAGCACGAGGTGTGAATCAGAGGTTGACTGGCATTAAGATATTTTCTGTGCATTCAGACTAGCTGCCACGATCCCAGAGCTATCTAGGAAGCAGAGACCAGAGGATGGGAGAAATGGGGGAGAGCCCGAGGGCCCCCATCCCCATCCATCCCCACCCTTGGGCTTGCAGGGAGCAGCAGGGCACCGTGCCCTCTCTGGGGCCAGGGCACAGCGGTCTGCCTGGGCAGGCAGGAGGGCCTGGTGTTCCAGGAGCTCGTTAACCTTAATCCTCCCCTGGATTAATACCGAGGGGAGCTGGGGACAGCGGTTAAACCCGCAGGAGCACGGCATCGGAGCACAGCACCGGAGTGGGGTGAGGAGGGGACAGAGGGCGCGGGAGAAGGGCAAGGAGAGGGGCAGGTGGTCCCATGGCCTAATGGGACATGTGGCTGCAGGTTCTGTGGGCATGGGTCTGGGTCCTGCCCTCTCTGGGTGCAAAGGGATGGGCATCGTGGTGGCTGGGGCACCACTGGTGGCAGAGGGACTGTCTCTGTGGGTTGAAGCCCTGAGATCAACCTGGGGCTGTGAGCCCAGGGGGGACCCTCCTGCTGTTGGCAGGATGCTGTTTTGGAAAACGCCTGCCTGGGATGAAGTCCCTCTCCCTGGGGCTGAGCTTTCAGCCTGGCTTGGAGGAGCAGTGCAGGGATGCTCTGAGCCCACGGAGCCACCGGGGTGCTGCACACCAGCTGAGAACCCACCAGCTCGTGGCATTAGTGAGCCATCCTCAGGCACACTCATGGGGCTCACATGCCCATGCTGGGGCAGAGCATCATCCCCTGCTTCCCTGCTCCTACATTAAGCAGAGAGAGCTACTGACAGCCCCATGCAGCCCCCTGATGCCCATCCTAGAGACCCCACGCCAGGTCCCCAGCCCCAGCAGAGCCACAGGTGCCCATGGATGAGGTTGACATCCCCCAGCAGCACAGGTGCTGCTCCCCTCTGGGCATCCCCAGCCCAGTGCCATTTCACTCCACAGCCATCCGTGGGGCTCAGCATCGCACAAAGAGGGGCCCGACCTGGGCGGCTGCCAGGTAGGGCTGCGGGGCCGCGTGCCCGTCCCTGGGGGCAGTGAGGCAGGACGGGATGTGCCGTCCTAAGTGGCATCTTCACCAGATCTGATCCAGCCTTGCAAAGCCACAGCGCCTTCAATTCCCTTAGCACTCCAAATCTGCTACTGTGCATCTAAGCGGATTATTTTAAATACCCCATGATGGACTGCTCCTTTGTAATATAATCCAGCCTCGTGTGTCCCATTCCCCTCCTATTTGCTGTGATTTAGCTGCAGCTGTGACAGCTAAAAACCTCCCCAGCTCCCCCTGCTCTCCGGGAAGCTTCCCTGTCCCTGAGCCCTGCTCTGCCCTGTGCCATGGGACCCTGGGGATGCTCCACGTGCCCCCAACACACATACTCTCACGCCCAGGGCCAGACCTGAGCCCTGCGCTGCTTCCGCCCAGAGAGGTGCCATGCAGGAGCCCTTTGGTGTGGGTTTTGCCTTTTTTCAGGCGCCAACAGCAATGTCCAAAGTCACCAAGCGAGAGCATATCCTGCACCTCGAATTTTGGGGACGGGGTGGGACAGGGGGAGCTGAGCCCCCCAGCACTGCTCGGGGAGATGGCAGAGAGACCGCTGCTTTCCAGGCACTCCCCTTTGGGGCTTGTCTGATTAATGAGGGCTTGTTATTTCCAAACTGTTTGAAATCGTGTTTATTTTATCTGCCGCCGGATTCCTGTGACTCGGGGCTCATCGTTCACTGCCAAAGATGAGTGACAGATCCCGCTAATTACGGCTAATGATGGCCTTAAAGGATTCTCTGCGCGCACGCACGTGCGGTTGTGTGCACACACGCCAAGGGCCATTTATAATTTAAAGTGGGGAGACTCGTTAGCGTAAAGCATGCCCGGATTAATTGCCAAAACGCAGCACCATGGGGCCACAAGTGAGCGGGAGGCACCCAGAAGGAAACAGGAGCTGCTCCAGATGGCACAACCCCTTATCTTGAAACAAGGATCCCAAGCCTCTTCCCCCTCAGATGGAGAGAGATGAGCTCCGGGAGGGATGCACTGCACACCCGAGGGTTTTCCATCGCTTTCTGCAAAGACGAAGTCATAGCTGGACGCCATCGCTGCGGGAGTGGCCAGCACGGGGTTTGGGGTTTGGCTGTGGGGTGGCTGCGTGCCAGTGTGGGACGCTGCGCTTCTCATCCCCCAAAAAGCCAGGATGGAGCCACTTGAATGAGAGCTCGTGGCTGAAAGGAAGAGGCTCAGGTCAAGCCCAGTGGTGTGTGAATTTTTCTTGGATCATCCATGTTGTTTGGGACCCCAGAATGCATGGGTTTCTCGTGCCGAGATGCTCCAGATGTTTCAGTTAAAGGCTTTTACAGCAACAGCTGGTGAAGGCGGCAGAGCAGAGCTGCTCTGATAAATGTGCAGCAGACAGACGGACATGGCTGCTCTGGAATGGCAGAGCGAGGCTGGCCAGGTAGTGCCAGTGCCTGCTTTTGCTTTTTGCATTACCAAAACCCCTCTGCTGCAGCCCCAGCAGATTTCTTCCAGCATTTCCTCACACTGGAGTAATCGGCCAAGAGAGCAGGAGCTGAGCAGCCAACGCTGAGGGTCGCCTCCTTATGACCAAAAAGCCACAGCGAGGTTTGGATGTTCTGGGATGCCCTAAGCTACAACTTCAGCTTTTACTGAGATCCAAAATCCCCCAAACTTTGTTTCTAGCTGATCCCTCACAGCTGAAGGCATTTTGTTCAGCTTCTCCCCTTTCTGCTATGTGAGGATGCTCAGTGAGGATGCTGCAGCCGCATCCGTGTGGCATCGGGTCCAAGTTCCATCCCTGGGTGCCCTGGGGACAGTGCAGTGAGGATGCTCTATGGGTGCCTCCCAATAGAGAAAGCTGCTCCGTGACCCCAAGGCACGGCCAGGACCCCCTAGTGAGCACCAAGCTCCTTGCACCTGACCCGCTGGTTGTCTCGAGCATCAGCTGCCCTGGGGACAAGAGCAGCTGCGTGCTCCAGCAGCCCCGCTCATCACCTGGGCTGTGCCTCCTGCTGCCTCCATCACGCACAAGCAACCTGTGCCTTCACTCGGACAATGTCCCCCTTCCCTACCTGTCCCCCTGGGAAGATGGTTTTCTTCCCCAAGAAGCTCAGGGAAAGCGTTTTCCACCACGCCGGATGAAAATGGATTCGCAATCCAATTTTACCCTGGTACCACTTCAGTGGTTTTGATGGAGCCGCTCTGGATGCACGCCGGTTGGAGCCGGAGGACAGCTGTCGTGGTTTCACAGAGCAGAGGTTCCTTATCTGTGTCACCTTTGATTACTGTAATTGAAATCCTGCTCTGATCTGATCTGTGCCCGAGCGTTTCGGCTGCCTGTGCAGCTCCTGGCTCGAGCAGCGAAGTGATGATAATAGATTTTAGAGGCAGACGGACCCGTGAGAACGCCTCTGCCACCGGCTGCCACCAGCCGCCGCTGGGGCCCTGCCACCCCCATGGCAGCCCTGAGCCAAAAGGACAACAGTGCTGGCACGGCGGCTGCCAGACCCATCCCAAGACATTGGACAAAAAGCGGGGAATTACACCCAGAAAGCGCCGATCGGTGTACACGGAGGGGCTCAGTCCTCACCCCAGCCCCCTGCTTCCTCCGGACCGTGATTCTCCCCCAGCCTGTATTGTTCGGCGGCACAATGCTGCGGGTTCCAGCGGGCCCTTATCAGCCGTGGCCACGCAGGATGGGGAGGAAAAGGGCTTCAATCTGAGCTGAGCGATGCTTCCTGCATCGCACCCCACATCCCTGCGCATTGCCGGTGCTCCTCCAGCAGCGGGCAGGGGCTGCGCTCAGAGCCTTGCTGCCGCCCCCCTGCTCCATCATTAATTATACACGGACTAAAATTAGCTGCGAAGGCAGCACCACTGGGGTCTCCCACCTTCATTTGCCTGCAGGATGCTGCAAGTGGGTCAGCCAAGTCTCTCAACTCAGGGTACCCCGGGTGCTGGGGATGCCCCATCCTCTGATGCATCCCAGGCACCCTCGGGGATGCAGGCAGACACCAGGCACCATCCGCGTTGTGAAGATGCTGCAGGAGCAGGGTGAGAGATGGAGGAGAAGGGGTGCTAATGGAGACCTGGATCAGCCACCAAAATGACAGCAACAACCTCTTCCCCCAGCCCTGCTTCCCAAGAGTGGGAAATGGGGCCATCTCCAGTGCAAGTGGGAAGCATCACTTGCTGGTCCATGGCTCAGCCATCCCACTGCCTTGGCCATCCGGAAGGCTCGGCCATCCCAAAGGCTCGGCCATCCTAAAGGCTTGGCCATCCCGTAGCCTTGGCCATCCTGTAGGCTCAGCCATCCCGAAGGCTCTCCCCTCTCGACTCACCGCCTCGGCTGCACTTGGGCAGCCGGAGAGGCACGACGCTCCTTCTGGGATTGCGAGAGTGCGCATCCTTGTCGTGTTTCTCCCCGTGCCTTGGGGGATCTGTTATTTTTAGCCGCTCTCCCTCTCTCGTGTTGCTAGCTAGGTTCTTGCTCTCTTGTTTTCCCCCTCCCCAGCGTTAATTCGTTTGCTCTGTATTACCTTCAGATTAGGGGAGCCAGAACCAGACATCTGCACAGGGGACCATTTGCCTCCCTTTGCCCCCTCCACGCAGTTTTTGGTTGAGTTTTTCCATTTTTAACGTCCTCCCCAGCCCGGGCGCACTGCCATCCCCAAGAGACGAAGCATGGGGAAGGGGCAGCTGAGAGTCAGCACAGTCGGAGATGTTCCAGCCAGGGAAGGGCTCATCCCTTTCCTTTTGGCACTCTGAGGCTGATTTCCCAAGCCAAGTGCCGGGATGCTCGTGGCTGCATCCCAAAATACCACCCGAGAGGAGCACGTCGCTGGTACCATCTGCACCCTGCCCCACCGCAGGCTCCGTCACGCACTTGGGGACGGCAGGAGATGCCCCCATGGTATTTATAACTCTGGATCTCTTTTCCTGCTCGTCGCACTGCTCTCCCCTTCCTGGCACACCGAGCAGCCTGGCGCGGCGGCGGGACTGGCACGGAGACGGTGACGCAGGGGACACTGCCACGCGGCGCGTCCTGCGCCGGGACAGCTGTCCCTGTCCCCTGCCAGCAGCACGGCCCCGAGCAAGAGCTGGGCTTGGAAACCACCCAGGCTGCTCTGCTAAATCCTGCTCTGGAGGAGGAAGGGGGACACCTTGACCCACTTTTCCTCCAGAGGAGCTGGAATGCTCACGTTTTCTCCCCAAACCTGCCCTGGTGCTCTGCTTGCCTTCCCTGCCTCCTGCCCCCACTTTTGGGTTTTGTATGTGTGTGGTGCTGGTTTTTTTTTTTTTTTGCAAGTCTTTGCTGCATGGTGAGCAAAGGCATCCTGCTGTCTGAGGGCTAACGGCTTGCTGGAGAGATAATAAAGCAAAGGGGAGTAAATTAAAGTGCCTATAAATAGCAGCAGGAGAGGAAAAGGAGATGAAGTCATCTTCCCTCAGCTGAGCCGGTACTTACATCACTGCTTCCCTCCACCTTCCCTCCCCCTCACCCTGAGCTGGGGGTCCTATGCCGGGCTCTGTGTGCCCCCTCGGTCCCCAAAATGTCCCCATGTCCCTGTGATGGGGGTGGCTTTGAGGAGCTCTGGCTGCAGCCCCAGTGCTGCCGCCGACCCTTGAAACTGATGGGAGCCCCCCGGGGGTCCACCACCCCAAAGGTGACCTCGGTGCCACCGTCCCCGTCCCCCATGGGGCCCTGCTCCCTCCGGGTATATTTATGCCTGAGTCAGGATGAGGTCACACCGCGGTTTCCTCCGTGTCAGCGACCGGCTCCTATTCCCGGGCTGTTTGCACACAGTGCCGTGTTATTGCGGGGTATTTATAGCTGCTCGATGGGGAGAATTAGAAAGCCACGGCTCCGTGCGTACACCAAAATAATATCGGTGCCGGGACGTGGGGCGAGGCCGGAGCGAAGGACCCTGCCTAATAATAATTCCTTCCGTTTATATATAGCACCGTTCACCCGCAGCTCCCCAAAGTGCTTGGCAGGCATTTAATTAAGCTTTCCACCGTCCTAATGTGATGACAGCCAGGTAATGACCCCTCGCTTTGGGATGCGGAGCGCAGCGGGACCTGTCCGGCGGCACGCAGCAGGGCAGCACGGCTGTCCTGGCTCACGGTGACACGTCCCTGAGGGAGGTGTGGGCCCAAAAAGGCAATGGGGACCCCCTCAACCTCACAGGGTTTGGGGTGTGGGTGACTTGTGCCACTGTGGGGTCTGGGGACAGCAGTGGGGACATCACCATTGTGCAGAGTCCAGGGACAGCCGGGTCACATCTGCCCGACATCTGCCTGACATCTGCCCAACATCTGCACGACATCTGGATCAGTGCGGGGAGAGACGCGCTGCTGACGACGGGGCTGGAAGGCTGATTTGCGAATGATAGCAGGAGTCGTAACCCTGCCTGCCCGGCCACCCCATGGTGACATGGGGCGATGGCAGGGACCCAGATACGTTACAGGGAGGGATCGCATGGAGGCAGGAGTCACCAGGGCAGCACTGATACACCTCCAGGCAGGAAGGCTGGAGGCAGCTGGGTGGCTCTGTGTGGTGACAGGGACACAGCTGAAGATGGCATCCCACGGGGATAGTTTGGGTCTTCCTCCCCACCTGCTGGGATCACTGCATCCCACCCCACATGCTGTTCTGCTGCCAGGGGCACCTGCTGCAGCCCTGGGCAGTGGGACACGGGGTGGCACCAAGCAGGAGGGTCATGGCAGGAGGAGGCGGGCAGACGAGGGCTGGGAATGGGAAATCATGGAATTACAGAATTGTTTGAGTCGGAAGGGACCCTTAAAGGCCATCTGGTCCAACTCATCTGCAGTGAACAGGGACACCCACAGCTCCGTGAGGGTGCTTGGAGCCTGGTCCATGGGAAGTGACTGGTTCATGGGAAGATGGGAAAAACTGAAGCAGAAGCAAAGAGCAGACCGATTTTGGAGGCAGATGATATCAGCGGGAAACAGGGTGCAGTCATAGCTCGGGGCTGAAGACTGCAGGTTCATTAACACGCACTCCAACTCCTTCCTAAGCATGAGAGCATGGGACAGGGTCTGTCCCCATCTCTGCCATCAGCTGGGGAGGGGAAGCCCCGCTGGGGGCTGTGTTGTGCTTACAACGCCATTTTATTCTGCGCATTGAAAAACTTCGGTGCCAGCCAAAATCCTAAACCCAGATTCGCTTCTGATTCACGACGTCTCTCACCATGTTATTGTCACACTGCTATGTCCAAACCATGACCACATCTCTGCTGACCACATCTCTGCTGACTGAAGCAGCACCGATCCCCCTCCATCCCCTCCAGCGCTCCCCCCGCCATCCTCCACATCAGGACGGGACCACGCGTGGCTGTCCCCAGCTGTGCCACCAGCTCTGTCCCCTAACCGGGCGCTGCTTACCGGGGGCTGCTGGTGCCTTGGCCGCCTCGCTGGCCACAATGAGGGCCTCAATGATCCTTGCACAGAGTTCGGGGCTGGCCTCGGTGCTGCGGGGACAACAGGGTGACCGTGAGGGTGCAGCAGCTCAGCATCCCCAAAACTCCCCAAGCCCAACACATGGCACATCACAAATGCCTCCCAACCTGCAAATTTGCACGCGGCATCTCTGGGACAAGGGCAGACCCGGGCGTCTCACCTGGAGGGTGCGGGGCGCAGGAGCAGCTCCCCGAAGAGCTCCCCGAGGAGCGGGGCCGACAGCCGGTTCCTGTGGGCGGGCTGGCACAGGCGGCCCAAGTGGCGGCTGAGCTCCCGCAGCAGCAGCGCGTGGGGCTGCGGCAGGGCAGGGGGGGCCAGCAGGGCCTGGGCACGCTGCCCGCACTCCTCCAGGCTCGGGGTCTCTGTGGCAAGAGGGGAGACATCAGGTTGGGGGGGGTCTCTGCTTCCCACGGGTTCTCCCTGTGCATCTCCCCCCATAAAAAAACACATCGCTGTCTCATTGCATCCCATCTCTGCTTGCAGATATATGGGTGTCCCCTGCAGAAAAAACAAGAGGAAACCTGGGGGCACTCTTGTTTGGATGTCACCCTGTTTTGGTGACACTGCCACTGTGCACAGTGCTATCACTGCTGTGGGGGAACATTCCCGCAGCGCCCAGCCAGCCCCTGGCATCTCTCTTTGGGTTGCATCCTGGAGGGTGCAGGACCCCTCNTTTTTTTTTTTTTTTGGAAGCCCTGGGGGTTTTGCCTCTGTTCCTTGCAGGAGCGAGCTGCTTGGGCAGGCGCTTCCCTTTGAAGTTGCTTAACGAGGCAGCCCAGCTAATTGCTTCCTAATTGCTTCTTTATCCTTGGAAGGGAGGCAGCCTTTGATTTCTCCTCTCCAAAGGAGAAGGGGAAGGCAGCGTCCCACTGTCCCCAGCCCAGGGGTGCTCCTACCAGCACCCCATCCCTGCGCAGGGCAGAGAGGATGGCTGTGTCACCCATCCTCCTTCTCACCCGCTGCCACCAGGCAGAGCTGTCCCATGTCCCTCCTACCCTCATAAGGACCTCCTCCACCCAGGACATGAGAGTGTTCCCGTCTGCTGATGGCTGTGAGCCCCAGGTATGCCACCACCCAAAACTTCACAATCCCATACATCTTCACAGGAGGCTGAAAAGCTTACAGAGACCTAAAGGCTCTTCCAACGTCCCAAGCTGAAAAAGCAGAGAATTTTCCCTGCCCATATAAAGGCAGAAGTTAAGCAGATTACAGCAGAAATTCCCAGGCAGCAGAGCCAAGCACAGCACCAGGCATCCTGCCCGGCCAGCAGCACCCACATTTGGCCACTGCCCCTAATTTTGGCTTTTTTTTGTGTGCGTGCATGACCCAGACAGTTCCCTCCTGGGCATCCCATAGCTGCCGCTGTCCCCTTGCTTTTCCAAAATTTGCCATGTGGGATGCTGCCTCCCGCCCACCTCGGGATGTGCCCCTGCTGCAGCATCCCAGGGTATGGAGACAGGAGATGCTGGGGGACTTCCCAACGCTCCTCCACCCCTTGAGGCACAGGGGAGCCCAGCCCGCTCACCTTGAGCCATGCAGAGCAGGTCGCTGCAGACAGCGGGGGGGATGAGGGGGGCTGGCAGCTCCTGCAGGTACCACCGGAGCGTCTCCGCCAGCGTCTGGGCATCGTAGCGCTCCAAGTCCACGTCAGAGGCATCTGCAAGAGACCCGCGGGAGCCCTGAGCACAGCACTGCTCAGCTCGGGGTGTTCCACCCTTCTCTGGGTACGGGGGATGATTTCTCTGCCCCTGCCCTGATGCCCCATGTGGCAGCCCTGATGTCACCCACTGCCACCATGCCTGTCCCGTTGCGATGACAGCACTCGGGCAGATTTCCATCAGCTCTGGGTTTGGTGTGCCCATAGAGGACAAGAAGCAATGGGCGCACTGCATATGGTGCCTGGCACATGGGGCGGGAGCTCTCGTCATCCCACCGGTGTCCCATCATGGGACAGCACCCATAGGATGGGCTGAGCCCCTCCCAGATCCCCTCTGGCCATGAGGCACCAACCCTAGCCCTGGAGGAAGTGTTCACAAAAGGCATCCCCCAACACCCCTCCTGCCCTTTAACAGAGAATCCTACAATCCCAATGAAATACGCCCTACCAGGGAGTGACGAAGGGTCACATCATCCCAACAATCCCAAAACGCTGTGAACGTGCCCCGTCGCCTCCCCCAGCCCCACATCGCATCCACCCGGGGGCAGTGAGGATGCTGTGGGGCTGCACAACCCCATGACTGCGGCAAAGCACGTGGGGGAGGCTGAGATCATCCCAGAACAGGGTCAGCGCTTGGGAAAATGCATCTCGTGCTCCATGGGAGCCCCGTGGCTGGGCTCGGCGCAATGCCGTCGAGGCATTGCCTCATGTGTTTGTTTTGGAGGTCCCAGCCCCACTGGTTGCATCCCCTTTGGCAAAGATCTTGGGGTTTCAAAATCTGCCTGTGATCTGAAAAGGTTTTGAAATTCTCCCCGCAGGAGAAATCTTGGAGGGGGTGGGGGAGTGGGAGGGCATCCCGAGGTATTTGGGACCAACTGAGATGGTGCATTTATAGAAACTGAGTTTCCCTCTTCTGAAGGAGGATATTGAGAAAAAGACCACTGGATTTTCCTAGCAATGGCATTTCAGGCCCCCCATGTCTGGATATGGTCTAGAATTGAGCTCAGCGTTGGGTTCACCAAGGCCTGAACCCCCCTTCCTTTCCCCTCTCTCTGCATTTTTATTCCCAAACGCAGCTTTACTGAAATTAGCAGTGTCTGGGGACATGCTCCATCTCCAAACTCTGACCATTTTCCAGCAAAAAATGCCTTTGAGAGCCTTCAACCATTTCAGCTGGCCATGGGAGTTATAAGCCCCAAGTGGTGGAAACCCTTGTTTCCTAGGGGCAGGTGATGGGACACGCCAGCACAGGGGGTACCCCACTTTCTGTCAGGATTTGGGCATCCTGAGCTGGGTCTCCTCTCCCTGTGCACACCTCCCTTGGTGTGTTCTCCCCCAGAACATCCCCACCAAGATGATGCTGGTGTCCCCTTCCAGCTGCTCTGGGACCAGAACCATGGTGGGTCCCCTACTGACAGGACATCGCCACCTTCCTCCAGTGCCTGGCTCTTGGCTCGGTGACCGGAAAGCAAACAGATTGAACAATCCCGAGGCGAAGCCTTTCACCCAGCGGCTGGAGACACTACCTCATTTCCAGGAGCGAGCACCCAGATGGCCACAAACCATCCCAAGCCCAGCGGGGCGGCCACGACCAAAGCCAACGTGACCAAAAGTGACCTGGGGCAAAGGCAGCATGGGGACAGGACCTTGTGCAGGGAGAGGAGAAATGGGGAGAAATGGAAAAGCGCCCATGAGAAGGGTTCATCTGACACGCTCCCATCATGGAGCTGCACTGCTGGAGCCTCCCAGGTGGCCATCAGCATCTCATGAGATGCTCCAACCCCTGCGTTTGGCTGAGTGGAATGGGCAGCACCGGCCAAACCCCAAACCTGTTCCCACTCCTCCCATGGGTTTCTCCTTGCTCTCATTCATCGCTTCCATGCCCCAACCCCTCCTGGACCTGCCCTGGCTGAGCACGTCCCGCTCGGAGATCTCATTTGGACCCATCAAATGATGTTTGCGCAGATCGGGGAGAGCAGCCACCGCCTGTTCTGTGCAGGAAAGGGGATGCCATGGGCGCTGGCCCGAGGCAATCAGCCTGGGGCTCCACTGTAGCCTAATTAGCTCATTTGCATAGCTGGGCAAAGGCTTAGGGGCGCGTTCAAAGGAAGGCTCAGTCGATATCAAAGCGAGACTTGAAAACATGTGTGCACCCAGAGAGAGCTGCGGTGGGGAGACCAGAGGGGGTTACCCTGCTGCCAGCATTAATTGCAGAAGGCACTGCTCCCACACGGTCTCCTCTGTTGGCTGGATAGAAATAGCCCTGCCCTGGTGTCTCTGTCCTCCTGGGCATGTCCCCTCCCCTCCTTGGTGCTGGCCTGGGGGTGCTCGGAGCTGTGCCTGATGGGATGCTCAGGAAGGGTTAAACACCCCTGGAGGCAGGGACCTGCCCCCACGCTCCTTATCAGAGGGAGATGATAACCCCATAAGAAGCTAATGATGCTGCAGGATGAGTCACGGTCCCCCACGCTCTACAGTTGCTTCAGCCCCTTCCTGGAGGTCTCTGTCCCCTCTCCAGCCCACACACAATGACAGAGGGACCCCATCCTGTGTCATGAAGCAGGAAAACACCCCATCAGCCCCACACCGACCCCTGAGTGCAGGGCTCGGTGTGCCCACACAGGCACCCCAGGGCTTGGGGCTCCCCATTCCCCTCCGCACTGCAGAACAGGGCCCCCCCAGGGGCAGGGGCTGGGGCTGAGTCAGGGGGGTGGGAAGTGCCAGGACCTCTCCCGGCAGCTGCAGCGCAGAGCTGTGAGTAAGCCGTCCCCGTGGCGCACACCCAAATTGCGGCAAAAGGAAAGGAGGAGGATGCTCAGCCAAGGCATGGCAGAGGGGGGGCTGCGGGATTTTGGGGAACGAGAGGCTTCAGTGGGGCCTGGCAAGCAGCTGCTCAGCCCCACTGGTCCCACGCATGCAGCCAGAGGTGATGCTCTGCCCCACGTCCCCAGACAGCACCTGCACGATGCCGGGTCCTGGGACGCACATGCCTGCCCGGAAGCGTGGTGCAAGGTCCCCGTGGCACAGTGGCACCCAGGGCTGAACTAAGACTGAATGAGGATGTTTCCTCCCATCCACACGTGCCCAAGGAGCTGCACAACCTCTGGGCCTGATCTTGGAGCCTCCTCCGGACCCGGACGTCCTGCTGTGGGGATTTCCCTGGGGAATTTCCCTGGCTTTGAGTCAGCCTTGTCATCACCTCCCTGCGGTCACCCTGAGCCGGGGACGTGGTGGCTGCGGCACAGCCCCTGCCCCGAGCTCCAGTGGCCTTGGATGGGTTTCGCTCCACTGCGCACCCAGGGCACTGGGCCCCCTCCCTGGGTGCGTGGAGCTGAGATGGGGTGGGTGTGGGCCGTGAGTCACAGGCGGCCACTGCCACTAATTTACCCTTCTTTCATCCCCACCAAATATAACAGATGAACTCATGCGTCCTCCCGGGCTCCAGCCGCCATGGGGTTTATTTACAGGTGTATAAATAAAGAGCAGAGCCGCCGGCACCAGGGCGCTTGGCTTCGGAAGAAAAGTGTGGGGCTCATGGCATGGAGGCCTCCATCCCTCTGGGCACCGTGGGGATGAGGATGGGGGAACGCAGCTCCCGCGGTGCTGGGGAGCGATGCGGAGCACCTTGCTCCGTTCCTCCACTTTCTGCCCAGCAGCAGCTCGCCGAGCCCACCACCACTAATCCCCACCGAGCCCTGACCTAATTCCCGGGCACGTGAGCGTGTCTCTGGGCAGACTGCGCTGCGCCGGGGCCGGAGATCAAAGCGGGAGGACGGCGGCACAGCGCGGCGCGACGCGGCACAGCTCGCCTGGAGACAGCGGCTCCAATCCCGTCTGCCTGCTGCGGGGCTCTCCCTGGCAGCCGGCAGCTCCGCGGAGCGGCTGGCTCAGCGCAGTCACGAGGGGAAGGCAGCTCCCTGCCGGGACCCGGAGACAGCGCAGGGAGAGGGCATCACCTCTCAGAGCAGGAGGGGCTCCTTGTGCCCATGGGCGGTGGCATGGAAAGGGGCTTTCCATGTAACCTGTGCTCAAAGCAGGGGGACAACAGGAGTGCTGGTGGCTGGAAACCTGCTCATTTCTTTTTTTTTTTTCCACCTATCATTACTTCTTTTGCTGCAGCCCCCTCGGGAGTCCCCCAGCCCCACATAGGGTTGTGGCTTTCTGCTGCATCCCTTTTGGATGCCACCACATCACCCCGACCCCTGTGTTCAGCACACAACACCTCTGAACTAAAGGCTGAGTGTCCCAGAGCAAGCCATCCTCTTAGCTGTGGCCAGAGGTCCCCATCCTGCAGGGCGTCCCCCTGCTCCCGTGGCAGTGGGGACAGCACCTGGCTGAGTCCCAGCATCCCATATATCATCAGATGGGAGCAGTGAGGCAGCTGCAGGGCTGGGGAATACATGCCCCCTCCCTCCCACCTGCTTCCCTGCACATGCAGCTTCAACCATCCCATCCCCATCCCTGTCCTTATCCCTATCCCCATTCCCATCTCCATCCCCGTCCCCATCCCCATCCCCAGCACTGCAGCCACTTTCAGTCACCACTCTGCAGGAGGCAGAGGGATGGCCCTGTGGCCACGGGTACAAAACCATAGCAGCCTCCTCCTCCCCACCACAGTTTAAGCTGTTCTTGCAGTGTAGGGCATACCCCTTTTCTCTAACATGTTAAGTTCTGGGGATTTGAAAACCACCGCACCGATGTTTTCAGCCCCTTCTCCTTTTTCCTCGTGCTTTCTAGCAGTTTTTCCCCTACATCTGCCAAATACCAGCAGGAATCGGGCACTCACCGGGAAGCTGAAACCCCCAGTGGGACCCCGATGCCTCTTCCCAAGCCCTTCTTCCCTCCCCAGACGAGACGGGGTTTGGTTCCCAGCTCATATCCAATTTCTCCCCATTCCCCGAAATCAAGCTTGGCTTTTGCTAACAGAGATGGGGTCCTGGCCATGGGGATGGAGACCACAGGGCAAGCGTGGCCCCATCCTGTGCTGCCTTGCATGCCCAAACGTCTCCTTTCTCAGCACGGATGTTTTGCAGCCCAAATACTACAACACCCCGCGGCAGGATGCAGGGGGACCGATGTCTGCATCCTGTGTGGGGCTGAGCATCCCCCCGGCTGCAATGTGGGACCCCCCCGTCCCCCTGTGCACGGCTCCCGATGAGGAGCACTGGGGGCACGCGGCAGCGCGTTCCCCCGCCTGGCAGAGACTCTGCAGCCGGAGAGCGGGGAAGCGATGAGGTCATGTTGCTTAATATAGCGATTTCATCACAGCCCTTCTCCCCAGCAACACGGCCCGGCTGCCGCCAGCTCGAGCACTGCAGGGCTCTGCCTGGAGCCCGAGTGCCGCCCTCAGGTGCAGGGCATGGGGTGCCCCGGTGCACCCTGCTTCCAGCATCACGCATCCCCCCCATCTCCTCAACCAGGAGCTTCGTCTCCCCCATCCCTTTTTCTCTGTTGCACCCACATGCTCCCTGCTTTGTAAATAGAAGCCTCAGAAGTTTGCAAAACAGATTGGTAATTTTTCTCCCCAAAATAAGACAGCTTCTAGCAAAGGGCTCCAGCCAAAATAAATGATCTTCTTTCACTTTCCACCACTGCTCGTGCAGCCCCACAGTCCCCAGACCCCACCACTGCGTGTGCCCCCATGGCAGCATCAGCACTGGGATGGGTTCAGGGTGCCCGCGCCCCATGGGAGCTGTGCTGCTGTCCCAGCCCCGCTGCTGCATCCCTATGGGCAGCGTCCCGGTGGGACCAGATGGGAGCAGGGGGGCTCAGTGTGGGCAGTGCCTTACAGAGCTGTAATTAGGGCCATAAGAAAGTCGGAGGCAGTAACCCAGCTCTGCTGTAGCATGGCTTGCATGGAAGCAATCCATGCTGATGGGCTCAGGCACTTGTGGGACACAAGGAGGGATGCGGCCATGGACTCACCCGCCAGAAGAGCCTGCTTCAGCTCGGCATTGTCCAGTGTGCCAGGGGCTGATCTGTAGAGCAGCTCGCTGTCAAGACCTGTGAAGCAGCCGGGAGAAGGGGTCAGTCCCTGAGCCCCAAATCCTCCCTCTAACACGCATGCGATGGATGGAAGTGAGCAGGGATGCGTGCTGTGTGGGTACCAGGGTGCCCAGGGCGAGGGCCAGCTCTGGTGATGCTCTGGGAGCACCAGTGACCATGGGTGGAGCGGGTGGCTGTCCCTTGGCTGCCCGTACCTTGCTTTTCCAGCGCCTCGATGAGCCTGACCACGGTTGGCAGTGCCTGCTCAGGGAGAGTCAGCTGCTCACTGTGCTCTGACTGCTCCGGGAGCCCTGTTAGAGAGAGATGGAGAGAGGGGCTTGGAGCGTGCTTTCTCCACTCCTGGTTTGATGTGTGCATTTCTTACTTCCCTCCCTCCCTTCCTCTCTTCTTCCTTCCTTCATTTCTTCATTCCTTTTCTCCTTCTTTCCAAATTTATTCCCTCTACTGGATCCCCCACTAGTCCTTCAACAAGAATTTAAATGCCTTTTTCCACTCAGTACAGAAATTTTGAAGGTATTTGAGACTGCTTTGAACATAAAGGTTTGGTTCCTCAACAAGCGTTAAAGGAATGGAGTCCTTAGGCAATACAAGAGCCATAACCCAATCTGTATGTATTTTGACACAGTGTTTCACAGTATCGCCATCCAGAGAGAGGGTGAGTCCACAACCACTATCTCCATCGTCCATTTTAATTCTTTGTCTGTTTTTACAGAACTCTCACTTCCAACCAATGATGTAATTAAAGTTTGCCCAAGAGGATGCATCACTGCATTTGTGGATGCTCCATCCATCCATCCTTCCACTCGACCATCCATCCACTCACCCACCTATCCACCTACTCATCCATTGATATGTCCATTGATACATCCATCCATCCACCCAACCCTTCATCCATCCACACATCCTTTCAGTAAACGTCCATCCATTGAATGTGGCCATCCATCCACCCACCCCCTCATCCATCCATCCATCCAAGCCTCTCTCTCTCCTCCAGGCTCCTTGGTTTGGGGTCAGTCCTTCTGATAAACACCTCAATCTGTGTGGGTTGTGCCCCTGCAGTTGCCAGGCAATGCCTCAATGGGATGTTGGCAGTGCCAGATGGACCTGGGAGTGACACTGCATGGAGGACACTGTGACCCATGGGGAGCGGGAGTGGCTGGTGTCTCAAGAGCTCCTCCATCTGCTTTATGCAGTAGGCTGATCTGTTCTGGTGGAATTGTATTAAAAAATAATGGTAAATCAAATAAAGGCTCTGGGTGAGTTTTTCCCACAGAAGCTGGGCTGCAGCCTGGCCAGCTCGCTCTCTGCATTTGTTCCCTCTTCAGATTTCCCTGCCTGGCCAGGAGGCAGGGAGCTCACTTGTGAGGCCAATACGACCACAAGAATTTTAAGGCAGGAACAAGAAAAGACTTTGGGCAGGGCCATGATGTCCTTTCTCCAAGCTGGGGATGTAACTTGAGGATGAGAAGGGTCAGTGCTGACCCAAAAATGGGAGCCCTGCAGGAGGCTGGGGCTTGGTCCCAGCCCCGCATGAGGCAGCAGAGGATGCTCCAGGCACCACCACTGCCATACAATAAATGATCAGGTAAATGAGCAGTGAATTAGCACCTGAAGGAGAGCCCTGAGAGCCAGGGGATGCCTCTAGAGCCTTGGGGAAAACTGCAAAAAATAACTGGAGATGGCAGGAACAGCCCTGAGCTTGGGTTCAAGCTGCAGCTCATCCTCTCCTGCAGGGCACTGTCAGGATGCCCAGTGTCCCAATGCAGCGCCCAGCTCGGGGTCTGGGGGTGATGCTCAGGGGAGGGGATGCTCATGGGACAACCAGGCAGGGGCCAAACAGCCACCAAGCTCCTAGGAAGACCCCATGCAGCAGCAGCATTTGGCTCCATCCCGAAGCCATTTTTAGGAAGTCATTGAATTTAAAAAAGCCCATTCCTTCCTGTGGAGAAAGCCCAGGGCATGCTGCTTGGGGTCCCCAAGGTCCCCAACCAGCACCGTGGCTTGAGAGGCACTGAGGGCATTGCAGGGTGGCTGCTGTCACAGATAAATGAGCATTTGAGACATCCAAAACAAGCGTCCTTCAAAGCCTCCTCCTGAAAATGGAAAACAGCAAAGGAAGAAATTTCCATCAAAAAAAAAAAAAAAAAAGGAAAGTCCCTTCTCTTCCAAAAAAACCCCAAAACCTTTGGAGGTTTTCATTACAGGGAAAATCCCATCAGCTGGAAGATTTTGGCTTAAGCCAACATGGAGTGGTGCCACTCATGTGCCAGCAGAGAGACGTGACGCTGGGCTGCAGCCTCCCCTGCTGTGACACCCACCGGGGTGGCAGTGCCCACGTCCCCATGCAGTGGCCCCGGCCGTGGGGCCCCTGCAGGTGCCAGCACCCCGCCCCAAATGCTGCCTCCCCTGGGTTTTGCTCTATCAACAATCTTCTTGGTTTTACGTATTTTGTTTATTTTAATTTTTTTCCTGGTGACCAGAGCTGATCCCTGACACCCACCTCCAGCGCTGAGTTTGCTACAGCTCTGCTCTCTGAACAGCCAGGGGAAGAGGGCTGCTTGTGCTCATTGGGCTTGGCTGGGCAGGGGGCACAGACCCCTTGTCTGGGGGGTGAGCACCCCAAAATCAGCCTCTGCCCCTCCACGATGGCATCACCTGACTGCTCACCCATCCTTGCTGGTGCTGCAGGAGCAGCGGGACTGCGGCTGCCGTGGTGCATTCAGGGCATGAACTGGGGATGGTCACCCACGTTCTGGCAAGAGAAGGCGAAGGTGGGTCCCAGCCTCCCTGCTTGCAGGGGCTGAGCTGCAGGAGCCGCATGGCAAAGCCCACGGGCAGTGCAGTGACAGCTGGCGTCAGGGGATGGCGTCATCATCTCTGCCGCTGGGAGAGGGAGGGATGGAGGGATGCTCTGTGCCCAGGTCCCAGGCTGGTCCCACTCTGCTGGGAACAGCTGCAAAGCAGAGCCCTGGCTGCCTGGAAACCTGCAGGAGATGCTTTCCCTGCTCCCATCCCTCTGGTTCAGAGCTTGGGCTCACTGCAAAACCATGGCTCTGCCTGCCACCGCCAGCAGAAAAGCAGCTCCCAGCCCCTCGTATTGGGGTCCACCAAGGCCCTTCAGCTGGGGCACTCCCAGACCTATATCCTGCTCAATCGAGGGGCTGAGTGATCCCCATCCTCCCAAATCCCAGCAGCAATGCGACCCAGCAGCCTTGCCATGTCCCCACGGCAGCCGTCCTAGCCTTTCGCAGTGCGATAACCACTGCTGCTGTCTGGAACCAGATTTTGGAGGGGGATGGACTCCTCACCAGTGGGTGCCCGTGCTGCTCCCCCAGCCCCACACAGGCAGCAACTTCTCCTCCATCACATCCCAGAGGAAGAGAGGACCATGGTGTCGTGCAGGACCACAGGGCTGTGTCTGCTTCTCCAGCTGGAAGGGGTTTTTCTCACTTCTTTTTCCTCACTTGCACACATTATGCAACCGCTGTGCCACCCCTCCCAGCCCAGACACATTTGGCCACTGCAAGTGGTGAGGGCAGGGTGGGCTCAGCACCTCCCGCAGAGCAACGGCTCTGCCCTATTGCCCTGCCCCAAATCCCCCTCCAGGCGGAAAAACCCCACATGCACCATATGGACCAAGGGGGGTCCCACCAAGCCGTGCCCAATGCATGCACCCACTCTTTTGCTGGTGACATTCCCCAGTGTCCCCATCCCTGCACTCACCCCAGGGCTGGTTGGTAGGCATGGGGGTCCCGGCAGGCGGCGGGGGCAATGGCCGTGGCTTGGCCTTGGTGGTGGTGGCGGTGACACGCACAGGGCCCAAGTACTCCACGTAGGTGCCGGGGAAGTCCCCGCGCTCCTTGGTGCGCTCGTTGAGGCCGTGGAGCCAACCCTGGGGGCTGCGCTCGTCGCCGTCCTTGTAGTCGGGGGCGGCGAGCAGTGTGGCCCTGCTGACGGTCAGCACGTCCCCGGGGCACAGCGCCAGGTCCTCGTCCCGGTCCTTCTGGTAGGCGTAGAGCGCTCGGTACTGCAGCCCCTCCGAGGAGGCCATGGGGATGGCGTGGGTCACGCTGCCCAAATCACAGCGTGCAGGAAGAGATGCTGCCTTGGAGAGGGGATCCCCACCCCTCCACTCCTAAAATCCCACGCTGGCACACGCAGTGAGGTTTGCTCAGGGACCGTTATGGGGGAGAGCAAACGCTGCGGACTCACGCACCGTTGTCCCCTTCTCAGCCCGGTCTCTCTCTGCCCTTCATCCTCCCGGTGCTGGGGACGGGCCCTCCCCGGGCTCTGTCAATGCAAAGCGCAGCACATCAGCACCCCCCGGCCCCCGCCGTGCCCCTGCCCGGCGCTGGGGCGGCCACGGCCGGGCCAGCCCCGCTACCATCGCGCTCCGGGAAAGTACGGGCAAGTCTGGAAAGTAGGGCAAGAGATCAAGCAGCGTGCTTTTAAAATAGACACACGGGCTGAGCAGCCTCCCCACAGCCCCGAAGCAGCACACGGGGCTCTGTGAAAATACGGGATTTTAGTGGTGTTTTTTTTTTCTTTCTTAATTAAAAAAAAAATTTTTTTTCTTAATGGCTTTTAGATACCTCTCGGACATATAACAGCAGGGAAAGGACCCCTCCCGGCTCCAGGATTTAAGTTTATTTATTTACTTACATATCTATATACGGACTTATTTATTTATTTGTAGATTTTCTTTTAAATACCCATTGGGCAGATAGCGGCAGGGCAAGGCTCCCCCCTCCCTTCTTCCCCCACGGGGAAATGGATGCAGCGGCCGCTGAGCCCTCCGTCCATCCCTCNAGGGTCCCCTCGGGATCTGCTGGAGCTGATGGCATCCATAATGTTGGGGTAAAGGAGGCAATGTGGTGTTGGGGGTGTAGGGGTGATGGGCACGGGGTCTCCATGTCTCAGCACCCAACCCATGCTCCAGGCACCCATCCCTTGGGCACCCACCCCTTGGGGACCTATTCCTTGGGCACCCATTCTTCAGGCACCCATATTTGGTCACCCATTGTTGGGTATTCATCCCTTGGATGCTCATCCTTGAGCACCTATCCCTCGGACACCCGTCCTTTGGGCACCAATCCCTTTTGCATTCACCCCTTGGGCACTCATCCTTTGGACACCCACCCCTTGGGCATCTGTCCCTGTGGCACCCATCCTTTGGGTACCTACCCATTGTACACCCATGCCTTGGGCACCCATCCTTTGGACTCCACCCTTTGGGCACCCACCCCTCAGCCAGGCAGGGACCAGAGGGAGCTGCCATGGAGAGTCACAGCCCAGGGATGCTCCGCATCCTCTTTCTCCTCGTTTGCCCATAAATGTTTCCCAGTCCCGGGGTAAGGGCTGGGCACCCCATAAAATAATGCAGGGCAGCACTCCTGCGTGCAGTGAGGCTCCTTAAAAATGAACGAGTCAGTAATTAAAATTTAATAGGGCAGAACTTAATGGAGGGGGCTCAAACCAAAAGTGCCCAGCTCAGCCATGCAGGGCCGTGCTCATCAGCACAGCACCGTACCCAGGGCACTGCTGTTACGTGCAACGAGAGCATCGGAGCTCAGCTCTGCCCTGGTGCTGCACATCTGGGACCCCCAGCAGAGCCACCCCATTGGGCACGGCTGAGTTGTTCACAAGGCATGGCAGGGTTGATGGGATGTTCCCAGAGGTGCGGGTTTTCTTGTATTTTCTGCTTCTGTTTCTTTTTGGAAACCCTCACTTCTCCCGCTGACTTCTCCGAACTGGCAGTTGTTGTCTTTGCCGCAGGTTGGGCATCCTAAAAATAGCTGGTACCTAACCCATGGGCCCTGGGCGATGTGCTCTGCCTGGATCCAGCAGCACAGCAGGGAGGGGGCACAGACTGTGGCTGTCTGCAGCACTGAGCCTGGCTCCCAGCTGCGGGGCTCCCAGCACTGTGAGGGTTTGTTCTCTCCCGGCGCTGCCGGTGCCAGCCCCGCGCTGCTGCAGCTGCTGGGATGGATCCTGCCCTGGAACCCTGACCTGCTGCCTGGGGCTGCCTGGTGGGCACATCCCCGTTGGTTTTCTGCCCTTCTATCCGGTGACAACCCCTACAGGGTAGGAATTAGCACATCCCTTGGTGTGAGCATCCCTGGGGGATGTTCGCTGCTCCCTGCTTTGCTTTGGGGTGTGATCCCGGCTGTGGGCAGCCACACAGCTGCAGATAAATAGAGCAGAAATGCACAGTTGTGAACGTGCCCAGCTGGAGTAAGCGAGGCTGCAAACGCGGGCTGAGCCTTCCCAGCTGGAGAAATTAAAAAGAAACAGTGCTGGATTTCCACCAACATCTCGGAGTCAGCTTTTTGGATTCGTCTCTGCTCCCCTCTTTGCCAGGGGCCACGTTTTGTTTTCTCTTCTCTTCAGGGGAAGGAAAACTCCTTCCTTCTTCCTTTTCTCCCCAAGAGTGAGGTCTGGCCTCTGCGGTTGTTGCTTTGGGGAGAGCTGAGTGCTCTTCCAACACCACCCCAGCGGATGGCCAAGGGTAGCTGGAGCCCCTCACAGTGATGCTCCCGGTCCCGCTCCATCCAAGCGTGTTTTCACTTACAGCCCTGGAAACTGGGGAGCTGCAACTGTGGGTTGGGCAGAAATCTGCTTGGTCTCAGCCCCTGTCCCACCCCGAGCAGCAATTTCCCCATTTCTCTGCCCAAAGAAAAGTTGAGTTTTGTTTAAGCTGGGCTGCTGTTTGCAAGATGTCCTTTCAAAGCTGAGTGCTGAAATACTTCATTCTCAAGAGGTAAAATGTTTTCTCTCCCAAACTGGGGCTCACCTACCCCAAAATCCCACCCAGCCCAGGCTGCGTGCCCCACTGCTCTGGCCCCGCTGTCCCCATGGGGTATGTTACCTTGTGCTTTCCAGGGAGGGAAACTGAGGCACGGCTCACTCAATGTCTCCATGGGTGGCATTAAGCCAGGTGAGCCCTGCTGGCTGGGACAGCCACGGGAATGCCACCGGGCTCGTCCTGCCGTGACTGGGCCAGGAGAGCCAGAAAGTCCAGCCCGGCTCCATAATGGGATTCGGGTGTGCGACAGCACCCAACCACGGGCTGCGTGGGCGGGGCGGGG
>WBMW01003192.1:0-42884 GCA_013396635.1 Penelope pileata | reverse complement strand
GGGGGGGGGGGGGGGGGGGGGGGGGGGGGAGCAGCTGCAGCGCATCCCCAGGTTTTCCCTGGGGCTGGGATGAGTTTCCTTCATTGCAAGTATGTATGGAATTGCCAGAATTATGTTGTGGGGTGGGGGACTGTGAGCAGCAAATAGGGTCAGGCTGCTGTCCTGCTCCAGCATCTGCTCTGGTTGTCACCAGCTCCTCCTGCCATCACCCTGCCGTGTCCCTGCCAGCAAACATCTGCCTCCCTGAGCAACACTTAGGGATGGCCCCAAAACTTCGGCTTTTCCTCTGCAGATTGGCTCACGTGGCCGTATCCCCTGCACTCTCCTCTCCCTTCTCCTCTTTTGGGCCAGGACTTGGGGACATCTCTGCCCCCCGGCTCCTCCGGTGGCTCCACCGCCTGCAGGTGTGCCTCGAGCCCCAGGACTGCAGTGAGCGCTTTGGGGGGCAGGGGCCACACCTCTCGCCCCCCGATCCCAGCGCCCAGAGGCCGCGGTGATGGGCACGGGCAGCAGAGGGCAGCAAGCCACCGAGCACCCAAGGGCCGTCTTGGCTTTGCCACCCCCAGGGAGTGGCCCCATGGTGGGGGGGGCTCCATGGGAGGAGGCGGCCGCCGCTAGGGCGGCCCCGGGCCTCGCCCGCTTTAAAGGGCAGCGGGGGCGGCACAGGAGCAGGAGAATTGTGGTGTGGGGTTCGGGGCTGTGGAGCTGCTCACTGCTCAGGTACACGGGGGTGGGCATCCGGGGGAGAGCTGTGGCTGGCTCTGATGGGGGCTCTCTGTTGCCTCTCTCCCCTCCCCAAGTCCCAGGGCGGGAGGTTGGTGCTGGCTGTGCAGGATGTTGGATCCTGCTGATGATGTCCCTCTGCTCTCCCCAGGTGCAAAGATGGGGTGCTTCACGTTCATCAAGGTCATGATGATCCTCTTCAACCTGACGATATTTGTAAGTGCTCTGGCTGCTGGGGTGGTCCCTTACTGCAGATGTGAGCTTGGTGTTCCCATGCAGCTTTGGACACTGGGTGTCTCTGGGTGTCCTCAGTCTGCCCGTATGGACACTACTATCGCTCTGCTCCTCTTTCTGTGGAGGAGAGAGGGGGGATTTGGGCAACTGGCTGCTGGTGGGGCTTGTGCTTTTGGAGGTGCAAGATAGGGGCTCTAAGCCTGAGGCTTGAGACTGTGGGATCTCCTGCTTCTGTGGTGTGTCCAAAGCCTGGGGGAGCAGGGGACAGCCCCAGGCTCTGGAGACTGTTGCATCAGCCACCTTAATCCCTCCCTGTGCTGGAGCTCTGGTGGGGTGCGCAGGAGCGGGGGTCTTGCTGAGTCCCACCTGCTGGGCTCTGTCTGTGTATGGCAGCGGTGATCATTGCTTAGGTGTTGGGGGTCTGGGAGGCTGGTGGGGAGGATGAACCTGCTGGGGAACAAGGTGGAAACAGCTCCTGCAAGGAATGTGTGAGTTACTGGGGAGGACAGCTGCTGACTGCACAGTGCATCTGGCTGATGCAAATCAGCTGGTTGAGGTCCTCCAAAAAACCATCACAGAGCAAGAAGGCTGTTCCTTTCACCAAGAATCCCTGCTCCTCCTCGAGCTCAGGAGCTGACATATCTCTCTTCCCCTAGCTCAGTGGCGGGACCCTCCTGGGCATTGGTATCTGGGTCTCAGTGGATGGCAAGTCCTTTGTGAATATATTTGGGACACTTTCATCTAGCGTCATGCAAGTTGTGAACGTGGGCTACTTACTCATCGCCATTGGGGCCGTCTTGTTGGTGATTGGCTTCCTTGGGTGCTGTGGTGCCCAGAAGGAGAGCAAGTGTCTCCTGATGATGGTAAGGACCTGCTGATGCCTAGTTAGGGTTTATCAAACCTTGTTTCAGGTGGGTTGTTGGAGGGGGAGGTCTGGGGGATAGGCATCCTCAATGGCAATGTCCTTCTGGAATGTTCCCATATCATGGAGGGCTGGATGGGCCTTGAAAAGGAAGTGCTGCACCCTAGGTCTGTCCTGGGGAGGGTGACGAGGAGCAGAAGCTGGTTCTGGCAGAGGTCTGTTAGAGCACATCCAGACACTCAGCCCTCTGTAGGTGTAGAGTCAGAGGGACCCCCAGATTGTGCTGCTCCTGTGTTGGAGCAGAACTGATGGCAACGAGACACAGCTTGAGCCCAGAATGAGGGTCTTGCTGGCCTGTGGAAAATGGGTGGGTTTCTGGGGGGTCCTGTGGATTCCAGCTGTTGTTTTGACCTCCCTCCCCTTGTTGTGTCCCAGTTCTTCTCAGTGGTGCTGATCATCTTCATTGTCGAAATTGCTGCTGCTGTGGTGGTTCTGGTCTACACTGGTTTTGTGAGTGGCGTATCTGAGTCTTGGGCTGGGCTGCTTTGGGAAAACAAGAGACTTTGGGGCTGGCAGTGCTGCCTATAGATTGGGAGGGAGGGATACCAGCCACCTGCCTACGTGGGCAGGTGGGGACAGCCTGGCCAGCGGGAGGAAATAAGGGTTATCATAAGTTTTGCCCACTTCCTTCTTTACCTTTACACCTTAGTCCAGTTCCAGCCAAGGCTGGACACCTCGTGGTAGGAGCCACACAGGAAAGGAAGTCCCTAATGCTTCATGCTGAGCAAACCAACCCCTTATTATGCACTAGAGAATCCACCTGGAGAGAGAAGGGACTACTGCCAGCCCTGTGCACTCTGCCTCATTAAGATACAGAAGTCAACCACAGGGCAAACATCATTCCTGGCTCCCTTGGTTGTGTGACTCACTCACTGTGTGTGGCCTTGCTGCCAAAACTTGGGGTTAGTGAGGGTGTCCAGCTGCCCTCGGGCTGAAGGCATGCAGTGTGACGTGCTCTTGGCCCCAACTGGTCTGGTTGGCCTCGTCCCTGTGGGCTGAAACCAGTGTGGGTGCTGGAAGCCCTTGACTCCGTGGTGCTCACCAGGATCTTCTCTGGTGTTTCTGTGACTCTTTCTCCAGGCAGAGACGTTTCTGTCAGCACTGGTGACCCCTGCCCTGAAGGAGAAGTACGGGGAGGATGAATCTTTCACGCGCACCTGGAATGACACCATGAATGAGGTGCGCTGAGCCCTGGGGCCCACACCCCTGGGCTGGGGCCTGGTGGTAAACGCTGGGTGGATCTGTTCAGTGGGGACAGGGACACTGCCCTAACCCTGCTTGGGGTCCAGAGGTCCCAAGGCTGGGCTGGGAGCTGTACGTGCTGGAGTGAGGGGCAAGATCCTGCTCCTCGAACACCACGGAGCTGGGCTGAGCGGGGTGACCTCCATGGGGCAAAGAGGGCCTAGGCCGCGTCTCCTCCAGGAGGGAGCGTGTGGTGGGGACATGGGCATGGGACACTGTAGGATGCTGTCACCATCCCTCTCTTTCTCCCTCTTAGGTCCGCTGCTGTGGCCTGAATAACTACACAGACTTTCTAAACTCCCCCTGGTATTCAGAGCACAACTACACCTTCCCAGCGGCCTGCTGCAATTACTTGCAGCCATGCAACGAGGCGCAGGCGCAAAAGAGTAACGTCTCGGTATGAGCATGTCAGCAGCACCCAATTTGGGGTGCACCTGCCATGGGGAGGGAACTTCTCCTTCACATCCAGCCTGAGCAGCGGTCCCCTGTGTTTTGAGTCCTGGGGGGGCTGTGGTGGCTTTGGCTTTTCCCCAGTGGTCTGCTGGAGGTGAACATGCTGCTCCCATTGCCTGGTTCTAAATTCCCCAATTTCCCTGCCCCGGGGGATGCTGTGCTTTCCCTTGAGAAGAGGATGAGTTGCCCCCTGAAGCCCCCATACCAGCTCCATGGCCATGCAGCTCTGGGCTGGAGAACTTGCTGTTCCTCCTGGGGACAGTGGGCCTCTGTGGCTGGGGGATCGCAGCCCCTTGCTCACCCGCACCTGCTTGGTTGGCTCTTGCAGGGCTGTTTTGATCGGATCCTAGAAGAACTCAAGACAAATGCGAATGTGGTGGGTGGTGTGGCTGCTGGCATTGCTGCCCTAGAGGTGAGTCCCAGAGCCTTTGCCATGCTGCTCTCCCCTTGTTCCTGTGGGGCTGGGACCAGCCAGGGTGGCTGAGGGACAGGTGCAGCCCTATGGGCCACCCTAGGGTGGCAACTGAGCCTTCCCCCTTGTTGGATGCTGTGGGCTGTGACCTGAACCCACTGCTGTCCCTGTGCTAGTGGCACACCCAGGGGACTGACTTGCCTCTTTCTCCCCAGGTCGCATCCATGGTGGTCTCCATGTACCTGTACTGCCACCTGGACAAGAAGTGACACCGTGAGGCAGCAGGAGGATGTAACCCACCCCCCTTCCCTCCTGCCCCGTGCTGGGGTGCTTCTAAGGGCCCCATCGCTCCCTGGGCCTGATGCTGTCCTGTGCACTGTGATTTATAGCTGTGGTTTGATCTACTGAGCTGGGATCTGTAGAGTTTATATGTATATTTTTGTACCAATGTAGCACAATACATCTGTACATAGAGATTATTTTTTGTTTTGAAGGGGGGTGGAGTGAGGGGAGCCACTTCGTCTGTTTTGCTGATGCCATCAGGAGATAGGGCACAGGCTGAGACCAGGGCTGCGGAACGGGGACTGGCCCTGCCCAAGCGCTGTGGGCAGGCAGCTGCGGGCTGCAGTGCCTCTTCCATGCTGCCACCTCCCTGTCCCCAAGCTCCCTCTGCTCCCCGTGGGGCTGGGGCTGGTGCCTGACCAGAGGGCTGACACCCCTGTGCTGCCAGACCTGGCCCTGCTGCTGAGCTGTTCCAGAAGCAGCTCTGGCTGGTTGGTGCCCTGACATGAAGCACAGCCCTGCTCCTGTACCCTGCTGTGATTTCAGTGTGGACTGATGCTGTAAAGAAAAATAAATAATTTTTTTCATCTTGGATATAAACTGCTTTCAGCTGTTTCAATCACTTCCTGTACCTGCAGCCCTTGCTTCTACCTGTGCCTCTTCCGCCCTCGTGGCAGCACCTGTGTGGGTGCTGGAAACAAGCAGAGCTGTGTTTGCACAACAGTGGTGCCTGGGGGAGCTGAGAAACTCGCCCTGCCATCTGCCAGAGCCCCCCTCACAGGAGGGAAGGACTGGAGCTGCAGTGGGTTGTATGGGTGTCTGTGTGCCCCAGCCCTGCTCATGGGGGCTGAGCCCCCCAGCTTAGGGTTCTGGTGTCCCCAAAGAAGCAGCAGCCCACCCTCTGCTAAGCCAGGCCCTGCCTGGGGCTCTTGCAGTAGGCAAGGTCAAGCAGCCCCTTGGAGCAGCTCTGTGCATGTTCCTACACGGCCATCACCCCCTGTCTCCTGCCCAATGGCTCCAGCCCAGCCCCCTGCACTCAGTGCTGGCCCTGAGCTATCCAAATGCCTCGCAGGTGGGATTTGTGTCTCTTCTCACTGCAGTCCCATGAGGCTCTAACACTGGCTGTGTGTGCCATCAGCCCCATCCCTGCAGTGGGGCGGGCATGGAGCTGCTCCCCACCATAGGTGACGCAGCATGGGGCCATGCCCTGGGGGAAAGGCTGCCAGGAGCGTGCCTCTTCCTCCTCCTCAGCAGATGGGTGCTAGTCCCAGTTTTATCACAAACCCATGACCTCAGGGGTGACGTCAGTGCTTCTTGTTGCCAACTCAAGCATGTGGGAGCTGACGCTGCACAAACCCTTCCTGGAGGTGTCAGTGTCACCCATCCCCACCCCACCCCAGGAGTGTTCTGCAGTTCCGTCGTGCTGGGCCGTGCCGTAGCGGGCAGCCTCGGCCTCCCCCTGCCCATGGGAACCCAAAGGACCCATTTCTCCTCCCGGATGCGGATGGCAACACGGAGAAAACCAATCCCTCTCTGCACTCTTTGGGGTTCAGCTCCTCCCGTGGCCCAAGGACGGCTGTGGGACAGGTGGTGTGAACCCTCTGTGCCACGGGGGTGCCTCTGCCTGGTGGCAGCCATCCCCTGCTACTGTGGGCTGCCAGCTGGAGGCCCAGGCCCATGTGTTTGGGGTTTTCTAGAAGGCCAGTCCCCAAACAGGGCTGAGAGCTCACCTGGTGGGTCACCAGGATGGGCACTGACATCATTCCTCTGCTGCAGGGAGGGAAACTGAGGCATGCATGGGACAAGGCCATGGTCGTCTTCCTTGTTCCGTGACACAGACCAAAGGTCTGCCCCACCCTAGCCCTCATCCCTGGTTCCTGGAAAACGTGGGGCAGGGAGAGGTGTGGGGTCTCTGCCAGCGTGCCCCGTCCTGCTGCCTGCTAGCCCCAGAGCCCCAGCACCACCTGAATGCTGTGCAGCCTTAGCTTTGTCCCCTTCCCATTGCACCAATGCAAAGAGCCCTGGCAGCACCCCACGCCCTGCCAGCTGTGACATTGGGATGTGAGCCAAACCCCCAGGCACATGTGCCAGCAGGCAGCACCTTCCTTATTGTCCCACGGCGGTGTCCTTGGCCTTGAGTCCTGAGCAGCTCATGGGTGGGTGTGTGTGGTGCCAGTGGCCTTGCTCAGAACAGGGCCGGGCCATGGGGCATGGCCACCTCCAGACACACATCCTCTGGCCCTTCCTGGCTGCTGAGCTGCTTGGCTTCACTGTGGGCAATAAACTGGCAATGGAAACATGAGAGGGGTTTGCTTTGTGCAAGGGGTGCATGCAGCCTACAGCCCTGGGAGCACCATGGTGCTCTGCTGCCCTGCCCCATCTGCTGCAGCCCCCCAAGCCCTGGTGCAATAGGGACCATCCTCCTGATGTCAGATTTGTGCCTCGTAGCATCTTCCTGGGCACTTGGGAGCCAAACCAGGGAATTTCTGCATGAGAATCACATAATCATTAGGGTTGGAAAAGACCTCTCTAGTCATCTCATCCAACCGTCACCCCATCCCCACCATGCCCCTGAACCGTGTCCCTCAGTGCCACATCTCCATGTTTCTTGAGCATGTTGGGGATGGTGACACCACTACCTCCCTGGGCAGCCCCTGCCAATGCATTATCAAACCCTGGGAGCTTTGCTGGATGTGTTTGCCACCACCATCACGTGCCCTGGGGCAGGATGCCAGGCAGGGCTTAGCGCTGTAGGAAATGAGCTTTCCTCTCCCTGTTTTAATTACCTTCAGTGGGGGACAGTGACAGTCACCAGGAGGAGGAAGAACTGCAGCTGTTATGGACTGTGCCCATAAAGGGCCTGAATGGAAAACAAAGCCAGCTCATTCAGCAACACCTGCCCGAGGAGTGCTGGCTGCGAGGCCATCCCCTCCCAACACTCCGGGTGGGGAGGACGTCCTCATAGGGCACAGGAGAGGTGAGGTAGCACACACTGCCACCTCCCTCCTTCCCAGCTCCCTTCCTCCTCCCCACCCCGAGATAACCCCCTGGGGCTACTGCGGCTGCAGCAGGCGTGGGTGCTTTTAGGTAGCTCCGTGCCCTGATTTATTGCCAGGCTATCAGATAAGATGCTGTTAGGGGTAGCCGGAACGCGGCGCGTGAGAAGCGATACCAGACCCAGTGGGTTAATGGTTAACGTGGCGCTGGGCAGGACGCGGTGTAACAACCGTCACGGCAGCAATCTTGGGTGCCAGGTTGAAGATTAATTTGCTGCCAGGCTTTGTTGTGCATGGGGACAGGTGGTAGCCCCACATGAGGGGGGCACAGCAGGGGACACGGCCATGCCGGGTGCATGGGGACAGACCCCTGCCATGGGGACAAGGGCAGAAGCCAAGAAAAGCCCCTTCCTGGGAATACAGGCATTGCTGCATCCCTGACAGCTCGGTGCCAGGGCTCTTTGTAAAGCAGACGGTGCTATAAATGGGAGATCTGTGCACTGAGCTGGGAGGGGGGTGGTTGGGGCGCATGCAGCATCTCTGCCTCCCTGCCAGGGATGGGGCCAGCGTGGCCCAGGCACTGCCATCCCTCCAGCAGGGAGATGTCTCCATCTAGAAAGATCAGGACATCATCCCATCCTCCTGCCCTTGCCTGTAGGACACTTCCCTCCATCCATGGAGAGGGGCCCACTGTCAGCCTGGACCACGATGCTCAGCATCACGGCACAGGGACTCTGTGCTCCCTGGCACCTGCAGGCATGAAGGGCCCTATTGAACAAACATAATGCAAAAAGAAGGAAAACCACTAGAAATTATGCAAAATTACCCTCCCCCCCAACAAGTTCTGGAAAGGTCAGATTTCATGCCAAGGCTATTTTGCTTTTGTTTAATTATCAGCCAGCTCTGAAGACAGAGAGCAGCCCGGACAGGTTCTCCTTTGTAAGGCTGCACAAAGGCAGCGGAGCCAGGCTGCAGGGGGGCTGCGCGGGTGAGCTGGGAATGGGAGATTTGGGCAACGTGTGGTGACGTTGAGGCTCTGGGGGGCCGAGCCGCAGGAGCTGGCACATCCCCGCCTTGACCCTATAAAAGTGGCAGAGAAACCCAACAGCCCCTTGGGATTCGGTGGGTGTCACCTGCACCCACACACCCCCAGGGACAGGAAGCTGGTACCCAGCCCTGAGCCCTCATAACCCTGCCAGGCTCTGGTGGTCCCACAGCCCTGACTCTGGAGGACCCAGCACTGCAGGGTTTGGGCTCTGCAGGAGGCAGGTTGAGAGGTGATGGCCCCTCTCCGCCCCAGCACTACCCAGGGACCTGGGGCTTCGGGAAAGCCCGGGGCAAAGGGGTGTCCCCATCCCGAAGGGTCCCTCCTCACCCCTGGGAGGGGTGGGGGGCAATGGGAAGAGGCTCAGCTCTGCCCCAAGGAGCAAGAGGGAGCTGGTGCAGGGAGCAGGTGTAGGCTGGTTGGTGCTGGTGGCGGCCAACTGTGTGTGCTGGCATGGTTTGGGTCCTGCCATCTGCAGCCACCTGTGTACCTGGCTCCTCCCGGAACACAGGCAGAGCCACAACCCTCACCTGCTCCGTGGGAACCAGCAGTGGGAGAGAGCTCTCCCTCCTGTCCCTTCTTGTTTTGTTCTTATGAACACACTCGGGTTTCACAGCTGAGGCCGTGGCTGGCTCATGGCAGCAGCTCGTGTCCCCTCCTGCTGTGACGTCCCTGTGCTGTGACCTTGGACAGGGGTTGGGCACTGAAAAAAAGCTCTCATAACCCAGGACCTCATTTCCTCCATAGGAAAGAAGCCCAAATCCAATGGAGTGGTCAGGAACAGAGCCCAGACCCGGGGCTGGCTGCTCACTGCCCCCCACCTCAAGGGCACAGAGCTGGGAGCTGAGGAGCAAAGAAGAGGTGAAGGCACCAGGGGGGAGCACAGGGGCTCATTACGCCCAGCAAGAACCCGTAGGCAGAGTTTCCGTCAGTTACCGAAACTGCAGATAACAAAAAAGCCTCATAAGGAAGCAGCAAACCTTCAGCAGCCGCCCTGGCAGCGGGCAGGGCTCGGAGGACCTCTGCTGGCACCAGAGCTGCATCAGCTCCTGAGCAATGCTCAGTGCAAGATCCCATGCCGGGGAGCTCCCAGGACATTCCCACATATGCCAACAGCGGAGGAAAAAAGAAAACCAGTAACAACTCAGTCTCCCCTGTGCCAAACCTACACACTTTTGCTTGCTGCCCACCCTTGCTACTGAGCCAAATGTCCCCCACCATGGCCCCAACTTCCCTCCTTGCTCCATCTGAGAGCCATGGTTCAGGATGCCATGCAGAAGGCAACGAGGCACAGGGCACCCCAGCTCTCCCTGGCCATGCCAGGGGGCAGAGCCCTTAGGGGGCAGTTCCTTGGGAAATGCATCTTAGGGAATACATACCCAAAGCAGGATATCTGGATCAATATCGCTGGGTGTAGGCTCCTGGCTGTGGCGGAGACCTGCAGGTGGCACAGAGGACACAAGTCCTTCCTTTCCATGGAGATTGGCCAGAGCTGGGGATCTGAGCCCCACACACCGTGCATGAAACCAGAACTGAAACACACAAGGCTCAACAGCTGTGCAATGTTTATTCTTGAAAAAATAATTCAATTCCGAAAGCGGTGAGCCCTGGAGATGCCTTTGTCCCCAGCCCTACCACAGCTGCCAAATGGGAGCCTTGCGCGAGGAACGGGGGCGGACGGAGAAGAGCACCCAGCAGCCCGAGGCAGTGTGTGGAGAGGGAGGGGATGAGGAACTCAAAGCAGGGAGAGTCCTGCTGTTCCCTGGTTGCTGCAGGATGGCGGGCAGCACACAGGGCAGCAGAGGGGAGCTTGTATTTCACCACTCCCTCTCCACAGGATCACCAGTCCCTCGCCCCAGGGGTGGGAAGCAGGCCCAGCCTGAGCTCCGCCAGACAAGAAGGGAAGGGGGAAGGGGGCATTTAGTTAGGGAAGGGAAATGGAGTGTTGGAAACTGAAATGCCAAGGGAAGGGCATCATGGCAGAGCCACAGAGGTTCTTTCAAAGCCGTGCCTGGGGAGCAAGTGGCTTTCCCACTAAGGAGGCGAAGTCCTTTTTCCCTAGCATGTAAAGGACCTACTTTTTAATACTTATAAAAGCCTGGCAATCCACCACCTGCAGGCTGCCACACCAGAGCCCCTGAGAAGTGCTCCGCTGGGGATGGCAGAGCAGGGAAGGGCTGAACCTGAGCTCCAGGGCTGGCACCGCAAAGTCTCCGGGGTGCCACCGCCCTGCACCCTCAGGACAGACATGCCACCTGCTGTTCCTCTCCTGCATCTGCCCTGTCTCAGGCAGGGCACACCCAGCAGCTCTGCCCCCTCTGCTGTTGGGGCACGCACGCAAGGGTCAGAGGCCCTGTGGTTATGCTAGAGCTATGCTGTGTCCACACAGGGACCATTTCGGTCAGAAAGAAGCTGAGTTGCTGCGCTCACACCTTTTCCCATCCTGGGCAAGGAAGAGATGGGAACAGAAGACGGAGCCAGGGTGACAAGAGAGACACAAACCTTCCAGGACTGCCCCCCTGCAGGCTGAGGGCTGCTGGCTCTCTCCACTACTTTCCTGCTATCCTCCCTTTTCCACAAGCAATAAATAAATAAGTTAGTGTAGTGTAGACCCCAGCACGTGTGGGGGATGTGCGCTCCCAGGAGGCTCTGATGCTCAGTTCACAGTGAGAAAACGGAGGGGACGAGCTCCTGGCCCACAGGGTGCTGCACCCCAGGGCCCAGCCCTCACACACACTACTCCCTGTGAGCACAGGGAAAGGGCTGAGCAACAAATTCTGCTCGCACAGGCAAGCCAGAGCATCCCTGCCTGAGGATGGGGGACCCGGGCAGAGAACTGATCTCTCACCGCATGGATGAGGCAGGGATGTGCACTGAGCAAGGGACTAGGACTGGTCCTAGTGGGGGGGACATTAGTACCAAGTATCTGGGGGTAAGAGGGGGCCTGGGGTCCTTCCTAAGGCACAGGAAGGAGGATAAGGACCCCCTCCCTCTCCCTCTGTACAGAGGGCGTACCACACCAGGAGAGCCAGGCTGCCCATCCTGGCTCAGCTCACAGCTTCCCTGCTAGCATCGTACCACAGTAATGGTGGGGGTTCAGGAGAAAAAAAACCCTCAGTCCTTAGCAAGAGCTTGGGACAGGGGCTCCCTGTCCTTCCCGGACAGGGAGGAAGGAGAGGCAGGGGTACAGTACCACAGGCGAGGACCACACCAGGATGCAGCATCTCTTGCTTTCGTACCGGCTGCTGGAGGGCCCAGGTCCATCCTGCCTCTGGGGGATCCCCGTTCGCTGCTCCCATCTTGCTCCACAAGGCACTTTCACCCCCCGTTCCACGACTCAGAGGGGACAGCTGCTCCCCACAGAGAAGGTGGCTGAGGTCGCAGCACATAGCCTGGTCCTCCTCCATCCACAGTCAACTCCAGCTCCCAGAACTGCACGGGGCACCTGATTGCCCTCGAGCTGGGGACAAGGTGTCCCCTACGTGTCCACAGCAAGCCCAGCTCCTCCTCAGGATTCCCTTTTTCCTATGAGCTGGGCTGCATTGGTTGCAGTGGCCCATGTAGTGATGTGTCCAACCCAGCACAGTCTTCAAGGTGCATCCATTGTGCAGGAGAAAGAAGCTGGAAGATCCCCTTTTCCCCAATGTGCTCGCTGCTGGGCAAGGATCCAGCTGGGCAAGAGTTAATAAATAACACCCAGCTGAAGGGCTGCAGCACTTGTACATGAGCATGCTGCCTTCTCAGGACTTGGGGGCAAAACAGGGAGCAGAGGCATTTCTAAAGGCCTTCTCCAGCCCCCAACTGAGCACCTCCTCCCTCCAACCTTGCCCAGCCAGGGGGCAATGGCAGCAGCATTAGTAAAGAGTCTGTGTTAAAAAAAAAAGTTCCTGGGATGGGGAGGTGGCATATCTACAGGGAAGGACCCTGGCCCTGTGTGAGGGAGAGGGAGACCACGACAGGGGGCTGGAGGCAGCCCAAGATCTCATTCTGCAGCCTGAATTGGATGTCCGTGTCCAGTCACCAGCCTCCGAGAGCTGCTGCCAACTCAGTCTCTGCACCGTGGGGGTCTCTGTGCTCCCCAGCCCCCTCATTTCCCAGCTGCCAGTCTCACGTCTGCTCTGCGGCAGCAACCGCTGGCACTGCCACTGCCCCCTCCTCCTTGGCAGGGGGCTCCATGTAGATGGGTGTCACTGATGAGGGCTTCTTGGACCTGCGGGTGAGAAGGATGGATGGGAGCCAGCACTGGTAGTGCCAGAAAGTCCCAAGAGCGAGCTGGGACAGAAGTGGAAGACAGCGTCCTGGGTAGGGGACAGTGCCAGGAGGATGCAGGGGATTACCCAGGTTGCTGTGCCCCTGATACTCACGAGTAGGGGGAGGCAGGGACCCCCACCACGAGGAAGTGGTTTTTCTTGCGGAAGAGCCGCCACAGCCCCTTGTGGTTCCCGCGGACATCCAGGTCCCAGATGTGGAGGCACTAGGATGGTGGGGAGGGAAGAAGAGACATCAGTGCCTAGGGACAGACAACAGTCAAGTGTCCTCCAGCAAGTAAAGAGCCACCACCCCTGTCCTCACCAAGACACAGCAGGGAGGGAACACCAGCTTGATCAGGGAAGCTGAGGGCAACTCACTTCCACCCACTGTCAAGGAGAGGAGATGGGGAACCTGCTCCATTCCCATCCCTGCTTCAGGGCAGGGTGCAGGACTAGAACCTCCTAAGTGATTAAAACATCTAGACAGCTCAGCTCACTGAGCCAAGCATCAGCCTAAAAATGACCCAGTGTCTTCTGTAAACACCAAGAGCTTAAACATCACCCAAGGGCAGCATGAATCCATTTGCTGAGCTGTGTCTAGGCCATGGGCACAATGAAGAAAAACAGCCAGCTGTTTTCCAGCAATGCCAAGATCAGCGAAGGGCTGATGTTGGGCTATGACAGGGCCTCACCTTGGCGAGCTGAGTCCAGGTGGTGAAATCTGCTTCCTGCTCCATCTTGATGAACATGACATAGACCTTGCCCTCAGTATCGGGCACAAAGGAGTCCTCACAGGGGTTCTTGCTGTGGTCCAAGACTTCAGCCTCACTGTGGAAATAGAATTGGGAGAGGCAAGCAGTGGCTATGGCCACCTCCACTCCTTCTATCCTAGTTGGTCCACACAGCAAGCTCTGTGGACTCCCACCCTTCTGACAAGCACTTACCCCAGGAGCCGATGAATTTCGGTCTCATAGGCATCCTTCCTCAAGCTGTTGGAGAAAGAGAGCACTGAGATCAAAGCAGAGGCAGGTTAGGTCAATAAATTTTAATTACTTTGGGACGATGCTTAAGGGTACCCCACTGTAACACTGAAAGGCAAGTTGGAGACAATGGATGGAGAGCAGAGACTGCCACACATCCCAGGAGGATGTGGCAGCAAAAATGTGACTCTTCCTGTTTGCCAGGCCAGTTTTGAACTTCCTCTTCCAAAGCATCCATGTCTTTAGAAGAAATAGGAAGAAAACACAGGGCTAGTTGCATGTACCTTGAGAGCTCTAAGTTTCAAGCCAAGCTTGGAGGACCACGCACCTTATCAGTGACAGGGAGTATTAGGGACAGGTATCTGTCCCTCACTGTTGCTGGGGTCTTACAAACAAGAATGAGGGATACTTTGTGCCCAGGCTGCTTTTGGAACACAGGTTAGCTGAATACAACCTCACAAAAAACACTGCCAGAGGAGCAAATGTGCTGTGACTGGAGGTGACTGATGGTTGTTGTTCCAGAAGGGAGATACCCGCAGCACAAAGGGACAGGGTCAGGTCATGCAACTGCTTTATCCAAATTTCCTTCTAAGGACTACTCACCTCTCCACGTTTTTAAGCTGAACATTCGGAACTGTGTTGAACTTGTGCTTTTTGAAATAAGCTTCCTGGTAGGAAGAGAGAGAGGAAAAAAACAGGATTCAGCTGGGAGTGAGCAGCACTTGGAGGTCACCTCAAGCATCTCTGCCAGCTGGAGAGGTGTGTGGGTCAGAGCTCAACACCACAACAGGGCCTGGCAGAGCTGCAGGCTGAGGGAGGTGACTCACATGAAAGTAGCCGTTCATGTTGAGCCCCACGATGCCAAAGTGGTAGGAGCGCGAGATGTCGGGGATGATGCACTCCCGGCCCTTCCGCTGCTCGGGCATCCGCATCCACATGTCCCAGTCCCAGAGCTGGGGAGGAGAAATTGCTGTTTGCACTCAAGTTTGAGGACATCATTCAGTAGTGTGGCTGCTCAGGGACCTTCCTGGATGCCCACTCAAGCTCTAGCCACCACAGTCACAGATTGCCTGGGCTGTTGCAGCCAGCTCTGCAGCTCGTTATGTATTCCTCAAACTAGTGCCTGTCTGAAACCCATCCTGCTTGGGTATCTTGCCTAGGGGAAGCTCAGGAAGAGCAAAGGTCCCTCCAACAGCTGCACTTTTGGGCATGAAGTGACGACGAGAGACTGCTGATGAGTAGAGATGTGGGTGCAGAAGACAGGGTGCCTCTAGGGTACTCACCTTCTCTGGCGTTGGCCACTTTGGCTCCAGTTCATCCTTGTACAGGCTCTTCCGGAGCACCCAGCCCAGGCCTGGCATGGTCTCCACACGGTAAAGGAGTGAGGGGTCCTCAGCCGTGTGCTCGTAGCCCTGTGATGTTATGGGAAGCATTCAGCACCCCAAGTGCACCCCTATACCCCTCCAAAACAACTTGCCCTATGCAGGCTCCTGGCACAGGAAGGAGGGGACAGTCACTAGGAAGCACAGGGCAGGGATAGGATGGCAATTTGCAGGGGCACTTCCAAACGGTCCAAGGCTGGGGAGAAACACTCACTTAGGCTGAGGGGGCTTGGGGGACCCTGCTTCACAGAGAGTACTCAGACCCCATCCTGAGCTGGGGACAACACAGGGCACAGCTGTCCCTGCTTTGCCATCCTCCCTGACCCACCTGATCATTCCATGCTGAGATGCAGTACAGGCTCTCGTCCTCCTCCAGCAGGTGTATTGACTGGCTCAGAAAGCTGAGGAAAGAGTTGCCCAGTCCCTGGTCAAATATCCTTCCCATAGACAAACCAACACAAATTCTCCACCCAGGGATAAGCCATTCACAACTACTGGGACTGTTTAACCCATCTCTTGGGTTGAGATAGCTGATGTTGGCATGACTGCACGTGCAAAACAGGTCTGTGGCTCAAAAAATAAAAACAGACAAGATCCACAAAAACCAATATGCCCAACCCAAGCAGAAGCTTAGCAACCCACAGCTTTACCTAAAGAAGTCAACAGAAATGTCAAGGTCTTCCTCCAGAACCACAGCAAATTTGGCATCCTGTAGGGCAAGGAGAGATGTCAGAAGGACAAAGAAGACCAGGACAGAGCAGAGACACCATGCAGTGTCCCCTGGCTGTGCTGCTCCCTGCCCCACAGGACAGATTCCAGCTCCCATGAGAGAGGCTGTCACAGAAGCCATTCTCCCAGGGAAGCCCTGTGCTGTCTCACTCCCAAGGGCAAGCAGCTACACAGGGCGCAGGCAGAGGTCTCACTTACCGGGAACAGGTTGAAGGTTGCAGTCAGACTGGCTTTGTAGTGCTACAAGAACAGACACATCATTGCCTGTGTTAACATCAACCCGTGGACCACAGGGAGGGGCAGCCTTGCAAAGACATGGGGCTAAGCCTGCCTCCCTCAAATAGTAACCCAGAGAATAACTCCCCCATGGGCTAGGAAGGGTCTCTCACCTGAGAAACTCTGGCATTTTTAATACTGATGGGAGTGTGCTGGATTCCTGAGAGGCCAAACAGCTCCACAACATCCATTGGCTCCTGCAATGGGAACAGAGCTTGTCAGATGTGTGGTTTTGGACATGTTCTCCCCACCCTCTGCCACAGTGTCAGCTCCCTGGAACAAGAACAAGCCAATGGAATTTCCTCTGCATGGTGGTCCTCCTGGGTGCAAGTGTTTGAGACTTCAAACAATACTGTGCTGAAGGCCTCATGACAAAAAACTCACCAAACCATCTTGGCTCTTTCAGTCCCTAAATGTCTCTAACCCTTGCCATAGGTTTCTGTTAGTCCTACTAATTTCTGTACTTGTGTCCAGAGAAGATCTAAAAAGACCCAAGCTTCCAGTTCCCCATGGACAAAACCTTCTAACTGCTTAGCGTCAAGACCACAAATCAATTTTCTCCCACAGTTGCTGAGAAGAATCTCTGACCAAGCACATCCTCGCTGGGGTCAGAAATAATCATAACATCGTCACAGATTCACAGAATGGCTCGCGTTGAAAGAGACCTTAAAGATCATCTTAGTTCTAATCCCTCTGCCATAATAACCTGTATTTGGGCTGAAATACCTCTGCTCTGAGAAGGCCCCACCCAGGCCTTCTCCATCGTCTCACTGTGCATCCCATCTCCTAACTGCAACCATCACACCAATGGTTCCCCCTTTCCTTGGTATCCACCATGGCAGCATGAGCATCCAAGCTACCCCCTCACAGCTGAGGGATACTGCTCCAGTTGCCATAGCAATGGATGCTGCTATCTTTAACTACTGATGCACTGCAGTAAGTCTGCAAAAACACACCAGCTGCCCCAGACTGGCAGGGCTGGGAGAGGCCTGCAAGGGAATGAGCCTGTTCTCTTTCCCATCTCCATCACACATTAACTGGACAATACCTCACAGGCTGCTGCACAGATGAGTTAGAAAGCTCCTGAGGCCTACTGGGATCCCAAGTGTCTGTCTCAGAGGACATTGTGCTGCCAGAGGGCTAGGGTTTGCAGTGGGACTTCCAGTGCACTACAAGGTTGAGCTGATGGGAAAGTGTCTTTGCCCTTTCAAGGACCAATTCTCCTTTGTCTGGCTACAGGCGTTCATCAGACCATTTTGGGGTTCCACGCCTCTTGCTGAGTGAGGAACTGAACAGGCACAGATAGACTGGTTCATGTTGCTTCACGCAAGGGAGCTGAACAGATGATGTTACACCCAGACCTTGCTCAAAGGACCAGCAATACTCACTGAACGATAAAGAGAAACTGGGAAAGCCCATGACCACTTCATTGCTGCAAACCAGCCCCTTCCTGACATGGGGATGTGGTACTTGAGCCTTTTCTGGGCTAAGCTGACTGATTTTGCAAAGAAGCAGATGAGAAGCACCCTGATCAATAGCAGGAGGAAGAGTGAGGGGGCCCACAGCCTGCCACCCGCTAAGGACTGGGGCAGCACCACATCCCCTTGGCTGAGGGACCAAAGACCTGGTGACATGGACCCCTGGAAGTGCTCTTACCTCATAGTACCCATCGATGAAGACCGTAATCATCTGCGGATTGACACCCTGAGCCGACAGCAAGGAGCGCAGCATCCTGAAGAGAGATTCAGGGGCCTGAGCACAGCACAGTCCCAGTGGGTCCAGGCCACTCTACAGAGGGGTATATATTTCTTGGATTGGGGAAGGGGCACCAGGTGAGAGAATAGAATCTAGGGCCCTGGGCTCTTCCCTTTCCCATGGCCCCCAGGATTTGTCCCAAGAAGTCTGCCCACGTTGCTTGCTCAGCCCTAGGATGGGGCTGGATCCTGCCAGCAGGATGCAATAGAGAGCTTAACCACGGCTGGCCTCATTGCTCAGAGCAGAGAGGCCATGACCCCTGAAGTGGTTACCTGTACAGGTAGTTGGGGCGGTTCCCCGCAATAACAGCTACAGGCACGTCGAAGACTTTATTGTCTTTGAGCTGAAAGAGAAAGTATGCGTGAGTGGGGCTGGGTGAGGCTGCTCCACAACAACCACGCAGGATGTGGTCCTCTCAGCACTGCTGGAAACCCTGTCAGCTTCCTCCTCTCATCCCACCTCAGAACATGCTCCCAAATCCCAGCCTGTATCCACCTGGAGATCTTTGTCCAAATCTGTCAATACTGTGCTAAGGACATCCTAAAGGCCATCACAGCTGCTCTGTCTCTAAACTTACAGGTTCAGCTACTTACACTGAGGAGCCTAGAGCCACGGTAATCTGGCAGCTCAGGACAAATGTAGGGCAAAGAATTTGTCCTTCCCCAGCGTGACCCAACCCTAGTGTATTCACCCTACATTTGCCAAGACCTAAGGGCTTGCTCACGTGCAGTCATTACCACTGCAAACACACCTGGTCCATCCCAGCCCTCCCTCCTGGAGCCTTCCAGGTACTCTGCCCCTATACTCACAGGATCAGGGTTGAATTCAATAGGGGTGGGGTCTTTGCAGCTACAGACACTGCCATAACCTTCCACTTTGCTGCAGAACCTCCTCCGGCGGCGGTTCAGCTCTGTATCAGGCCAATGACACTCAGCGTCTGGAGGCACCAAGAAGAAAAAACAGAATCTTCATCCCATGGCCTTACCTTGTGTACTCCAGGCTCCCACGCAGACGTCTTGCCCTGGGCTCAGCCATCACCAAACCTGTTCTTATTGCCATGAACAAGCACAACTGTAGAATACAAGACCACGGGAGACATCTGGAAACCATCCCTCCTGCATGGCCTCTCTGAGCAGCAATGGGCCTTGTTCAAGGCCAACAGTTAGAAAAGACTGGATCAGGTCTAGTTTGGAGAGGTGACGAACAGCCAGACCACGTCCTCAGTCCCTCATCCTCACCTTTCTCTATAACCATGCCTGGAATTGCCATGGAAGCAGGAAGAAGGAAAGTTGGCGCCATTGCAAGTCAGCATCTCATCACAAACGGCCTTAAATCCATCCTGGGATGTTGCTAACAGACTCATGGCTCCAACTCAAAAGCACCAAGAGCTGTGGGCAGTCATCCCTACCAGAGATATCCAGCAACAGAGAGCAAATCTTATTTCCTTACCTTCCACAGATGTCAGATGAACTTCAGTCTTCAGCAGTACAGGGTCACCCCACGTCGAGAGGGCAGGCGACTTGGCATGCTTCTCCCCGTATACTTCCCCTGGAACAGGGATACAAGCTTGGAACAGTCTGGAAGAGCCCATATGAACTGCACCAGGGCATGACCAGAGGCTGCAGGTCAGGGTGGTGGCTTAACATCTTCTCCCCCTTAGCCTCTGGGAAGCTGCTGAAGGCAAATGTTCTGCCTCCATCCCCTCCCCATCTCCAGGAACAGAGCTGCCAACTCTGTGACTTGTTGTCTGCTCATACAGTGTGTTGGGAACACACTGGGCTTCACCTGCCTTCTCCCCTCAAAAAGGGCTAAGAATCCTCTCTCAACCAGTGCTAGACTCACACTTACCTCCCTTCTTCCCCACAAACGTCCACATGTCTCTCCAGCTTAGGAATGGCGCAACTTGGCTCCCCAGGCTTTTCAGGACATTCTTGGCTGTGTCCTTGAGGTGAAAGGAGCCTTCATCCTGGAACAAAATACAAACGTGCAGCTGAAGTCTGTGTACAAGGAGAGTCTCCCACCAATATCAAAGAACGACAGGGCTCATTCCTACCCTTGAAACCAGCTGAGACGGAGAACTTCAAGAGCAGATTCCCAAGATCTCCATGTCACCAAACCTGCTGTTTTTTTCACCATGATCTATGGGCAGGTCAGGGGAGTCACAGAGTCCTGTTTCCTCAAGACCAAATTGTTCTTAAAAAGGGACAGGATATGTCTAGTAACATTTCACACATGTGAACCTGCAACCTCAAAGCCCAGTGTTGCTCACAGTAGCCCAGAGCCAACACAATCTACAGCCCTAGCCCAAACAGCCTGGAACTGGCATAGTCTAGGTCTGGCACAGAGCATCTCCTGGCCAGGTCTCACTACATCCTTATTTCTTCATGTTCATTCTTCACCTCGTTTATGGCTGCAAGCTCTAATACTTGTCTTTTTTGCCCTTCAGCCTTGCTGGACACATGGCAGTAACAAGGAAGAATGAGAAGACAAGGGATATGATCTAACCAGAGAGACAGCACAGCTGGGAATGTGACATTTAACCCTGGGAATGCCCAGTGACATTCATGAGTTGAGCTTGAGGGTGTTCTGACTTGAGGTAACTTTTTCTTTTGACACTAATATCACCTACCTTAATGGTGAAGATCAGGATACGGCCCCGGGCAACCATGTTGAGGAAAAGTACCATGGCTTCATCTTCATGAGGAGAATAGGTGTCAAAGACCCTCTTAGCCATCACGTGACCCTGTTGGTATTCAAACATCAGATGCGTCTTTAATTCTATATGACCAGGATATGCAGAAATAAAGAAATCTGCCCTGGAAGCCTCAATCCCAAAGCAACACGAGTTCCTTTTCTGGTATGCCAGAGAGTGAATACCCAGACAAACTCAGCATTCACACAGTGTACCAAATGCTGAGGTCCACGGCACAGCTTCACTCAACCCCACAACTTCTCTCCTCCCAGTGCCATTCCTGCTGTGGTTCACATTCCTCTTGAATCAAATTAAAACTACTTGAGAAACCCATAAAAGCTTTTCTCTAAGCTAGGCAAGTGCAAGAGACATACTGCAGAGATCCTTTGGGTGACTGTGTCATACTCTGGCAACTGGAGGTATGCAAGTGTTCAAGGATTTCTCTCCTGGTTGCCCTTTGGCTCACACACCCAGCAGATGAACAGGAAGGACAAATGCAGCTCAGGGAGAAAGACACACACAGGAATGCTTTACCGTGGCCTGATTTAAGACAATGACATGGATTCCTCTTCCCTGCTCCCGAGCCTCATCTTCCAGGACCTGCAAGTGGAGAAGTGACAAGAACCGTAAGCCAGCATCCCTTATTCCTTGCACTTTCAGTACCGCAGGGCTCCCAAACAAAAGGTTGAGATTTTGGCTTTGCTCATGTATGCCAGAACAGAAGATAGTGTGGGACAACATCTCCAGAGTGCTCTAGGCAAGAAGGGGATCCACTCCTAATCTCTTTACCACACACAGAAGTGCTCTCACTGCCCACAGTTCAAGGCTTCGCCCATTCAGCCCCATCCACCCTCTGCTCATAGGGACAGCCGCTGCCATCACTTACCGTTGTCCCATCCACAGCCACGTAGACCTTTGACCGGCTGGAGTACACCTCGACATCCAAGACCTTCTTGTTGCTCACAGGGTGCCTAGGGGCCTCCACGTTCAGCATCTCATCATCTACAGGGGAGGAATGCCCAGTCTGAACCAGCACAAGCACCCCTAGTTTGCCCCTGCTTGTCCCTAGTCCAGCCAAACCTTGGGGAGATGACGCCCATCAGGTATCCCCACCACACAATGAGTCAGAATCTAAGCAGGAAGCAAGTAAAGGAAATTCAAAGCAGCAGCAGGTCTGGTCCCAGCTATCCCCATGCAGACCTCTGCAGCCACATGTGTTGAAGCCTTGAGTAGACAGACCAGCAATGGAAACATCCTCTTCTAATAATTTTTGTTAAACACACAGGCACAGACTTGTTTTTCATGCTGTAGCGAGACACAAGTTTCCCCTGACTCAAAGAGATTACTCTTCTTTCTGATTTCCTTCCTTTCAACGAAAAGCAAGATCCTGCCCCTCACCATAGTCCTGTGCAGATTCCTCTTCCTCCTCATAAGCAGCTCTCCTGGTGTCCAAGATCAGCTTGATGTTCACAATCACAGTTACAAGCAGGAAGAGGACAGCACCTGTCTGCAATGCAGGATGCTTTGCATTAGCAACATGTAAGTAACAACCCCAAGATCAGGGCTCCTCCCTGGCACAGTCTGCAGGGCACCCCCAGGAGATCTTGCAAGGAATCTTCAGTACCTGTTATTTCCCTCTTTCTTCTAGGGGAAGGCAAAGAGAGAGAAACATAGATGACAGTTGTAGGGTGAGATGCTTTCTTCAGCTGTAGAGCACTGGATGTTTGATATATGAGAATTAACCCACTTCCAGTATATACCTGCTTCCAGATCTGTAAGCAGACTGCTGCTAAAACACTGCATCAAGGCTGAGGGTCTCTGCATGCAGAGAATTTGGTAATTCAAGTTGCAAATCCTGCAGAAACCTCAACCTCTGCCGCTACTGCAGCATCACTACACTCATCTCTCCCTCTGCAACCAAAGGAGGTTGGATCCAGAGAATTCAGAGGGGGGAAAGAGATGCTGGGTGATCAAAACGTTTCCTAAGGGTTCTTGTAACAACACCTTCTCTCAAGCTGACTCTCTGAAGTCTGGTATGGGGATGAGATCATGCACGCTGAGAGAATCACTATAAGGATCCCCCTTCTACATGGTCATCCACTGCCTCAAAGCTGCACACTGTTGCTACCTCTGCCATGCAGCTAAGCGGGTTCTAAAGTAATTGAGGAAGACAAAAAAGCTGCAATAAAACAACAGATGGACAGGTAGCCAACGTGACAACAGAAACATCACTACGGTATTTTAGCTCAGTGACTTGCTGTTGACTCAAGACTATGAGCACCTTTCAGGATCTGAGCACAAAAAGCTTTTAATTGCCCAAGAGCAGAGCCTGGGCTTGTTGCTAGGAGCAGGCTGTGTGTGGTGGCCAGTAGGGAGGCCTCTGTACCCAGGTCGATACCAGGGGAGCAGTCCATGCTCCCAGAGCTGGCAGGCTGAAGGAGGCAGCACCAAGCAGGACCAGCAGCTAGGGCACACGTGGCTGGCTCAGTCAGAGCTGCTGATGGAGGCTCAGCTGCTACTCCATAGCTGCAGCTCTGGTTTATACTTTTTAAGTTCAGTTTTCATCTGTACTTTAAGTGACATCGGTACCACAACAGAGCTCAGAGCAGACAGGCTCCAGCCCACTGATCCCCCCACAATGAGCAAGGCCTGTGTGAATAATTGGGGCAGTTCCAGTGCTCCAGGGGACACAGGACTGGGCAGCTCCTTCCCTAGGGAGCCCTCATGAGCCTTCATTCTCCCAGGCAAACACAAAACTCTACCCTGTACCACCTATCAAATTTCTCCAAGCTCTGCTCAGGAGCAGCTCTTTTGCTGCAGCTCACTGCCCTGTGGCTAAACTCTCCCCACCTTTACACTCCCAGACACCCCGTGGGATGCCAGCTTGGCTGAGGATTATGGCACAGACAGGCAGGCCTGCAGCTCTCCCAGACACCAGCTGCCTCTGGGGCATGAGATCCCATTCCTCAGCCCTATTTTCTCTGCCCACCTGTTGCATCGTACACCAGGCTTGGCTTGCAAATCGCATCTGACAGGGATGGTTCCTCACTGAGTTCAGAGTCCTGTTGCACTCAGCACAGGTACAGAACCAGGAAGAGAGCAATCAGGCACATTTTTACCTGAAAGCCTCCTAAGAAGCCTGGATGATCGTATCTCCAGCCATAACCAGTCAGAAGGAGCTTCTAGTTACGGCAGACCCCTCCGTACATGAGCACAAAGCCAGTGAGGTGGCTTTTCTGGGGACAAGTTATGCATCCCTGACATGTTAGGTCAGCCAGGACTGCTAGCAGGCCCTCCTCCACCCACACAGCTGCTCCATAAGCTTGTAAACCCCACAGATTATCCTCCCTGATCCAGCAGAGGCCTGCAGGCAGCTCACCTGGCACAGCTTCCTCAGCGCCCGCTGGTTCATCAGCTTGTACTTCCAGGCCAGGTACCAGCTCCGCTTCTTGTGGGGCTTGATGACAAGGTTGGCCTTCCACTCGTCCATAGTCACAGGGCTGGCACGGAGGGAGGGTCAGGATGTGCTCAGCTCCACCCGCGTGTCCATCAGGGCTCCCTGCTGGGATGGGGTGAGCACAGGGTGGGACTCAGACCTTCCCCACAACAAAGCCAGGGCCTGGCACCAAGGGGGGCTGCGAACGAAGCCCCCTCCCCACCAACCCACAGGGACACAGGACCTTGCTGGAAGGCCTCTAAGGAGGGCAATGGGAAGCCCTCAACCCCACGGCTCAGTGAGGACCTCTGCCACAGCGCTGAGGGGTGGGCACACTGCCCGGCCCCGTTCTCCTGTCAGGATGGGAAGGTACACGGTGGGGCTGCAGTGGGGCAGGGGGCTGGCAGCGCCCTCACAGCCACCGCTGCCGCCCAGGGGGGCCCGGAGGGATAAGAGGGTGCGGGGAGGAGGCACGGTGCCTGCAGCGCTGGGGTGCGGAGCGACCTAAGGTACAGCGGCCGGGCCATGCAGGAGGCCCTGACCCCGGGGCCGCCCCAGAGGGAGGGGGAGGCCGGAGGAGCGGGTTCCCAGGCCACGCGAGGAGAACGTAGGGGCGTACTCCAGCGCGCAGTGCCGCCCNCGGGCGCCGCCGCAGCCCCTCAGCACCAGCGGGGCAGCGCCGCTTCCGGCGCCGCAGAGACGCTAAGGGGGCGTGGACACTTCTGACCCCTCCCACCGCTCGCCGCTCTGCGCCGCCTGGAGGACTTNGGGGTCGTCCCGGGGCTCGCGGTGCCCGGAGGCGGCGGATCTCCGCGCTGCGCCCCCCCGCCCCCGGGGCTGCGGGAGGGCCGCTCCCACGCGCGGTGGCAGCGAACGCGGCGTTCCCATAGGGAAACGGCTCTGAATGCGGCAGCGGCAGCGGCCCCGGGGCCGTCCTTGGCCGTGGGTGCCCCCACCCGCGCTGCCCGGCCGCACTCTGACCGGGGGGGAAAGTGCTGAGCTCGGGCTGCCGGGAGGAGGAGGAGGAGGAATGCTGCTCTCCTCCCGGGCCGCACCTTCGGGCCCCGACTTTACAATCCGGCCGAATATTTGGGCCCCACCGGGATCTCTAATAGCCCCCCCTCTCCTCCCTACCGTGGGCGCAGCACCGGAGCGCTCCCCCTCTCCGGGAGCCGCGGCTCTGCCCCGCGTGGGCGGCGCGGGGAGGGGACAGCGCGTTGCCAGTGCTTCCCTGACCCGGGGAGAGCAGGGTTTGTCCCCAGGGGCAAATTCCTCTCTGTGGGAAGGAAGGATTGGGGCGGGGGAGCGGATCCTGCCCCGGTGCGGTGCTGTGCTGGGAGGGCAAAGAGCCGTCAGTACCCCTGGGGCAAAGCAGGGATGGAGAGGACGGGGCTGAGCTCGTGAAGATGGAAATCCCAAATCTGGCTTTGTCCCCCAGCACTTTGGCCGATTTTCACCCCAAAACTGACAGTCTCGAGGGGAAGAAGTGTAGATGGGTCTCTTGGGTGCTGGGAAGGACAGAGCCAGCTGCTGCCTCATGGGGTCACCTCTCCCTTTACCGAGCAGGGAAACTGAGGCGCGGTGTGGTGCAGCGGGGCACATCCCGGAGCAAGGAGCCCCAGCGTGTGCCCCCTGTCCCATGCCACACGCCAGGGACCATGGTCTGCCTGCTGCCTGCTGCTCCCGTTCAGTGCAGTCCTTCCATGGCCTCACCTTGCTGGAAGGGATGCTGGGGGTGGGCAGCAGGTGGGCAAACGGCACTTTCCAGTCAAGGGAGCAACACTGGGAGGTCCCAGCCTCCTCCATGCCAGGGCCAGATGTGTGCAGAGAGCTCCGTCGCGGCAGTTTGTGAAATAACTTGCCTAGAAAGGAAGTTTCTGCAGTTCCAGGCTGGCTGCTGCCCCAATCTGGGCTGTCTGCAGCTCTCCCATCCCTGATTTTTTTCAGTCCAGCCCGATGGGTCTGGGGAGGGGCAGGCTGTTTTGTTTTCACATCTTTCCAAGTGTTTGCCCTTTTTCTCTGCATCCTCTGACCTGAGGGCTGACCCATGCCGGAACCCTATCGGAGCTTTCCCAGGCTCCATCCCCCGGTGCCTGTGGCCCAGTGCCAGCAGTGGGGCGGAGATGGGGGTCCCCAGAGACCCCGGGGGCAGCGGCTGCTCAAGACACTGTGGTTTCCCATCCCACTTGGCCGCAGTGATGCTCAGGGCTGCATCTCGAGAGCTCCCAAACCATAGGTACTGGGTACAGCATTTGGAGATGTGGTACCCCCTGCTCTCCCCCACCCAGAATGTGCTTTCCCCTCGCCCATACCTGTCCCACTGTTTTTCTCTCTCCTCCCTACCGCTTTTTTATTCCCTTTCCTGGCAAAATATTTTCATCTTGTGCAGGGGAAATCCAGTGGCTTTCAGCGGCGAGCATCATACAGACAGGAATGTCTTGGCACGCTTGGGCTTTCCATTAGGAAAACAGATGTTCCTGCAGCAGCTGCGGCGCTGCGGAGCTTCCCCCAGCTCGCAGGGCAGGCGCTGGCCATGGGGGAGAGCGGTGGTCGGGGACCCCAGCCCCCATCATCCCACAGCCGTTGCTCCAGGATGGGCATGAGCAAGGAGTGGGATGGACGCTTTGTGCCACCTCTGTTTTTTCCCAGCTCCTAAAAGGCTGATGGTTGAGTGGGAGCTTTGGGAGTGATTCGGATCTCAGGCTCCAAAGCCTTCCATGGTGTTTCCGCCAGGCTTGGATCAGAGCCCTCCTTTGTCCTATGGGGAAATTCAGTGCATGGAAGGGATCCAAGGAAGTGCCCAGAGCCTGGAGGTGGGACCGGTCCTTTCCTAGATGATGCCATGATGCATCCCTGCCTGATGCCACCACCTGCCACCAGGGATGCTCTGAGCTCAGATCTGGATGCTGTGCCTGCTTGCCCCTGTCCCCTGTGGGGATGGCTGTGCAGGTGCCATAAGTCATCGGTTGCTGGTGGTGGTCTACTCATGTAGCAGATGGGTGGTTCCCATTGCACAGTTATCAAACAGCTCCGTGTCACTGCCATGACACTTGTAGCTGCAGATGGGGACAGGGGCACTGTGCCCAGGGTGGTCAGTGCATCCCTAGTGCATCCTTTTCCATAGGGCTGGGACTTGGGGCTCTGGGCTCCAGGGATGGAGGATGGCACAGCACATTGCTCCCCACTGAGCTGCACTCTCTGTCTCCCCCCAGGCTTACCTGCGGGCCGTGGACGTGAAGATCCTGCAGCAGCTGGTGGCGGTCAACGAGGGCATTGAGGCAGTGAAATGGCTGCTGGAGGAGAAGAGCACGCTGACCAGCCGCTGCAGCAGCCTGGCCAGCAGCCAGTACAGCCTGGCGGGCAGCCAGACGGCCTCGCGGCGGGGCAGCTGGGACAGCCTGCAGGACCCCCCCGACAAGCTGGACAGCATATCCATCGGCAGCTACCTGGACACGTTGGCGGATGACATGGATGAGTATTCCCAAAATACCACTGAGCTTCCTGCACCGGGCAGAGCCCTGGGTAGGGCTGAGCAGGACTGGGGCAGGATGGACCCCGAGCGGGGTTTTGCCAAGCACGAGAAGGGCAAAGCGGAGCGCGAGTGGCCGCATGCTGAGCTCAGCCCGGAGCTGCGGCGCTTGGCCATGGAGCCCCCGGTGGCCAATGGCTACTTGGGAAAACAGCCCTGCACCTCGGAACCCGGCCGAGACCCCAAACTGCCATTGGGGGATTGGCAGGGGAAGGGGAACGGAGGCGGGAAGGCTCAGAAAGCTGACGCTGACTTTGAGAACTGCAAACTCAACAGCAAACTGCACCTGGAATACGATGCCCACTGGCGCTGGCTGCAGTCCCAGGACGACGTGACGTTCTTGTAGCCCCTGGCTCTGGGGCCATCTCCCCTCGCCATCTGCTCTGCTTCGTTTGTCTCTGCTTGGCAGTGTGGTTTGGCTGGAACAGGCGCAGCTCCTGCATGCCCTGCTCGGTGGCACCAGCGTGCTCAATGCGAACCAGGAGCTGGCCGTCCCCGCCAGGTGCACCTGATTCCATCGCTGCTTCCAAAGCCCTTCCCTGGAGGTGAAGGTGCCTCTGTGAAGCTGCCCAGTGGGAGCTCCACATTCCCTGGTTTATTCTGTGGGGGACTGTCCCACCGTGTGACCAACCCCTGCATGATGGGGTGGTCAGGTTCTGCCCCATGCTGCAGGTACTGCCAGGTCTCTGCACCCCACCAGAAACCCAGCATGGATCTGCAGTGACCCTGCCCTGGAGATGTCCCCTCTGCCTCCCCCAAGCCCTGGCTTCTCGCTGTGCCTTTGGCTGCCTGCTATGCACCCAGCACCCCGGCTTGCAGAGCATGGCTTGCGCTGAGCTGTGCACTTGCTTGGGCAGCATCTGCGCCCTTCATGAGATGACGCAGGGAAGGACCTTGGCATCCCATAGCTTAGAGGAGAGCGGCTCATTGACATGTGTAGTGGCGTGGGACAAGCCTGGAAGGTTACAGCCTTCTTGCCTCTGTGCTGTTGTTCCCCTCCCTCTGTCCTTGGGGTGGTGGGAGCTGGTTCAACGCCTGGAGTCAAAGGGAAGCCAAGGCCTTCCTGGAGCTGCCCGTGGCTGGGAAGGCGGTTGGACTTCCCAGCGTTGGTGGCCAAGAACAGGACAGCATCCAAATCCTGGGAGGTGCCATCTGCCAAGGACTTGGGTGAACCCCAAGGCCTGGGTTGCCCCATCCCATCCACCTGCCAGCAGCTGGTGGCTCCCTGCACGGCCACTGGAGCCACCGTGTCCCCAAGGCTGGCACTCCCTGGCTTTGCTTCTAGCTTTGCATGGCTGAAGGTCCTCGGGGGAAGGGGTAAATCCTCCAATTGCTGTCAATGAAAATAGCTGTGGCTTAATAAATGGTAACATTTCTCCAAGGCCACGCTGTTAGCGCTTTGTGAGGCCTACAGGGGTTTAGGGGCAGAGCTGAAGCTGTCGAAATAGGATGTCCCCCAGCGTCCAGTGCTTGGCGCTGGGAATGGGGAGATGAGAGCCATTGTGTCATAGAATCATAGAATAATTTGGGTTGGAAGGGACTTTAAAAATCATCCAGCCCAACCCATGCTGTGGGCTGGGTGCCCCCCAGCTCAGGCTGCCCTGGGCCCATCCGTGGCCTTGGGCACCTCCAGGGATGGGGCACCCACAGCTCTCTGGGCAGCTGTGCCAGGGCCTCACCAACCTCTGAGTGAAGAATTTCCTCCTAACAACCAACCTAAATCTCCACTCTTTCAGTTCATAGCCATTTCCCCATGTCCTATCACTATCTGCCCATGTAAAAAATTGGACTCCCTCCTGCTTGTAGGCGCCTTTCAGGTATCGGTAGGCCGCAGTGAGGTCTCTCCAGAGTTTCGCTGGAGTGATGCCCTGGGGGGTGTCTGTCTGCTGCCCTGAGGGCAGCAATGGGTGCAGAGTGCCTGTGGGTGGGTGCAGCCCCCCCACACTGTGCCCTTTGCTGTGCCCTGGGCCTGGCGGGTGCTGGGATTGGGCAGGAAAACAAACAGATAAAGCAGCTGAGCCCGGGCCAGAAAACGCCCACTGCTGTTACCACAGCCCCGGCCTGCCGGTTCCTTCCCTTAGATATACACAGAGATTAGGCCGTCCTAACGAGGCCGTAAAACACTTTAATAACTGGCAAGGGAGCTATTGAAAACTCCATGGCCTTCCTCTCCCTGCTTGCCCCCAAAGGGCCCAGCCCTGAAGTGCTGCAGCCATTTAACAGCTCCTGCGTGGAAGTCACCTTTTCCCAGGGTGGGGAAGAGCCTGGTGCCATGTTCTGGGGGTTGACATCAGGGGTGACATGGAGAGGTGACATGGGGAGTGACATGGTAGCTCTGGGGCCTCATGTAATGCAGTGGGGTGTCCTGGGGAGGTGATGCCAGGGATCTGGGCGGTTCCCTATCTCCATCTTTCTCCCCGAACCCATCTGCTTTGGCTCACCAGGCTGCGCTGCAAACAAACAGCGCGAGTCCTTGGCGGAGCTCTGTGGCATCCCAAAAATCCCTGCTGGCCCCCGCAGCAAATGCTCTGCCCCTGCATCACAGCTCTTCCAGCCTCCTGACAGCATAACCCTCGCTGGGGAGCAGCCAGCACTGCTGGGTTTTGGCAGCTGGGATGGTCCCCGGACAGGCTGCAGTGTTGGGAGGGGGCCAGAGTAAAGTGGGGAACACCCGGAGGCACCCCATGTCAGTCCCATGTCTGAGCTGCCTGGTCAGGAGCCGCTTTGCACCTCTGGTTCTGGCAGGATGGGGCAGCAATGCTTTCCCAGCCTTTACCTGGCAGGTGGATGTTCCCAGCTGGGGACTAGAATCGGTCCTGGTCCCCAAATCTCCAGCATAGAGTGGGGGAGTCCAGGCTGAGCCCCCACCCAGGCTGTCCCCATCTTCCCCCCCACCCCTGCCTGCTCAGCGCATCGTGCCCAGGAGGCTGAGGAGCGTGGAGACAAAGCTGGAGTGTGAGCAAAGAGCAAAGTGGGGCTTTGAGGTTAAGGGGGCTCCCCCCACCTCACCCACCTCCCAGCCCCTCTCCCCACTCCATGGGGCTTCAACTCATTCTGGGACCCCAGACGGGGGCAAGAGATGAGGACAGGCTGTGGGTTCAGGCTCCAGGCTCCATTCCCTGCCCATGCCCCTCTTGCACCCACCCCCATGAGGATGCTCACTGCTCCCCTTTTGCTCCTCTGAGGGTTATGCACTGGATGTGCCACCTTCTCCTTCGGGACCCATCACTTAGAAAGTGTCTCCCTGAGTCCCTGGGGACATCCCACTCAGTGCCACCCCAGGGGTGACACCAAAGGCTGGGGGTTGCCTTGTCACCACCCCTGCCCGCCCACCTACCCTGCTCAGGTCCTGTGGGGTGGGGAGGAAGAAAAATCTGAATTGCTCTTCTGAGAAATTAATCTGCTTTTATCGTCTTAGCCCAGCCTGACCTCAAAGAACCCCTCTGTTGTTTTTTCCATTGGGTGTTTAAAGGGAAAATTACAATAAATACTTTGCAAAGAGGCCGTGGGAGATAAGGACTGGAGTGTCAGCGGGGGAAAATTGGCACAGGAGCTCTGCACAGCCTCTGGCAGGATGTCCCTGCTCTGGGGGCTGGGTGAAAGGAGCAGCTACAGCACATGGTCTCAGAAACAGCAGAGGTTAAAACATGGTGGATGCTGCTGGTGGGCCTCAGGCTGGGGACTTTTGGCTGGAGAGAAGAGCTGAGCTGCTGTGGGAGAAGTGACGCAGCAGCCAGGGGGGCTGGATGGGCTGGCAGGGATGGGGAAGGACAGTGTGGGTCTGCTATGTGCCATGCCCAGGGAAATCGGGATCTCAGGTTGCCCTGTTCACCTGGAGCTGATGTCCCTGTGCTGCACGGCCACCTCTCCTGGTGGTCTGGATACATCCCCCCAGTGGGAACACCGATGTGCTCTCCCAGTCACCCATCACAGAGCCTCTTGCTGCCCCATTCCATGACCTACATCCCCAGGGATGGTGCCCTCACAGTGTTGGTGGGAGACATGCAGTGGGGAACCTATGGGTGGCCACAGTGTGACCCCGGTCACCACCTCCTCTGGTGTAAGTTTGGGACCAGTGGCCAATTTTGGCCAGATAAAGTACCCAATCTCAGGTCTTGGGTGTTATATCCAGATGTGTGGTGTGGAGCTCCACCAGCATCTGAAGCTCATGGACAAAGGGCAGGGCCTTCCCCTGCCTCAGTTTCCCTCTTATTTCAGGAGGGATTAGGAAGGAAGGACCCCACAGTCTCATCCAGCCCCCCAAGCTTCTCCCCCAGATTCTTTGTTCATCCCATGCACATCTGCACGTCTGTCTGTCCCTTGGGAACTGTGGGGCTTTGATGCCATTTTGGGGTTTGGGAGCCTCCCATGTGTGAGGCTGCGCTCAGGTTTCAGGTGGGCGTGAGTGGTGTGGATTACAGCTGCTATAAAAAGTTCAGGCATCTCTCAGCCCAAAGGCTTAGGGGAGGACAGCAGGACTTAGGGAGTGCAGAGGCTGTTCCGGGCCTCCAGGGAGGCTTGGAGTGAAAAGCACTGATTTCTTGGAGGGACGGCTCTCAGCCAAAGGCTGTGCTCTGTCTCCAGTGTCTCTGGGTGGAGTGGCTGAAGGCTGCTGATGTGCTCAGAGCTCAGCAGGTGTGTGGTTCCTGGTGCCACGTCCAGGGATACATTAGGGGAAAAAGGCAGATGTTGGATGATGGTGATGATGCATGGATGCAGGGACGCAGATGAAGGTGACATAGGACATTGATGTCCTCTGCAGGGTCCAGACAGAAAAGGCACAGGCAGCTCCAGCTCCAGCGCTGCTCCCCTCATGGAGGGGGTCTCTGGTTCACCCAAACCTGCACACATAGGGGTTGGTGGGTCCAGGGATTGGACATGGCATCACCCGAGCCCTGTGCATCCCTCCTGGCACCACCAGCTAAGTGATGCCAGCCATGCTCGTGCTCCATGCTCGCTGCCTCCTGGTGCAGCCCCGCTTTGCAGTCTTTACCTTGCAGGACGAGCCCTTCCTTTTTATCCCCCTCCACATTTCGGGGCTCTCAGAGCCGTGCTGCTGCCCTGCGAGGCTCGCAGGAGGGGTCCCGGCTGCGGGAGCAGCGGCCACAGGAGGGAGCCGTGTCCCTTCCAGGACCGCGGATGACACGGGGACACTGCCGCCGGCGGCCCTGGGGACCCTGATTCCCAGACTCTGGGTGCTGGAGGGCAGGGGAACCACCCCCCAGAAAGCTCCTGCTCCCCAGGAACTGAGATATCCCCAGTTTCCCCAGCTCCATCGTTGCAGCCCCGATCCCAGGAGCCAACAGAGCTGGCGTCACCTCCGGCCCCCACAGCCCCCGGCCCTGGCTCAGCGCGGGGGAGCAGAGGAGCAGGATGCTGTGACAGCACAGCTGCGGTGGTGGGATGGGCAGAGGTGCCCTCACTTCACCGGGTATGGACACACACATACACACATGTACACAGAGAATTAAGGGGACCCGTGTCATTCTCTGGCTCCGCACAGCTGTACAGAACTGATCCCCATATCTCCTGGCACCCCCTCACTGCTCCCCTGACAGCCACAGCACCAATAAGTGCTCTGGGGGGACAGGTGATGCTCCAGCCCTGCTGTGGGGCACCCGGGTCCCACTTGCCTTTTCCCAGGATCAACCTGCCTGGCTTTTTTTGAGTTCAGGAAAGATGATGAGAGCAAAAGGACAGTAAGGAGCTCTGTCCCAGAGAAATGATGGATCCTGGCTTAAAACGTGTGGCTGTGGTGACCCCAGCGCACAGCCAGTGCCCTTGTGGTGTCCGCTGGCTCAGAGGTGACAAAGGGGACCCAAAGCGGATGAGCCAGGGGTGCTGCTGGACCAGGGCTCTTCCCACTCCCTGAAGAGCTGTGTTTGCTGCAGGTGGGTCCCTGCCCTCCCCTACAGCATCGTCCCACCAGCACTGTGAGTGTGCTGGGAGATGTCTGTCCGTCTGCCTCGGGGACCGGGCAGAGGGCAGACAGCATGGCATGGGGGACAGGGAGACTCCAACCCAGGGGGAGGGGTGCTGTGAGGGAGGGTTTGCAGGGACACCCACGTTTCTCACGCGTCTTCCTTGTCTCCCCCTTTGCCTCTTCCACCGCCCCATCCCCACACCGTGGGACAATCGCATGCCAAAGGACCACTGGCTCCTCTCTGCCGCGTCCCTCCTGCAGCTTCGCTGGCTGTATTTCTCTGTTTGCTTTTTTGCTATTCATGGGGAAGAAAGGGATGTGACAGACCCGCAGATTGAGCCTGCCCACTGCCCTGGCAAGGTCCTGGCAGACAGTGCTGCAGTGGCGAGAGGTGAGCAAGGAGATGCTTCCCCCGGTCCTTCCCCAGCCACGTCCCATCCCACCCTGTCCCATTCTGTCCCACTGGTCACGTCTGCTGTGGCAGGTGGCAGGTCTCGCCGATGGCAATGACCACGTCCTGGGGCTGGCGGTCCCGGTGCCGCCGTGCCTCGGGCATCTCGCTCATCTCATTGACGCTGTTGCTGATGCAGTTGATGTCGCTTTTGTTGCTGTTGTCATCTGGGCCGGGGCCAAAGATCCAATCTGGGGTTGGAGGAGAAAAAAGCACAAAGTGAGCACCTGGCTTATCTCTGGTTGTTCCCAGATTTCCCAGGTGGGAAATCCTCTGTCCCCATCCTCCATCGCATCTCTAGCTCTGGGCACGAGCTCCCAGGAGGGTCTCTTGCCTTCCTGTCCCCCGTCTCCACCACTCCATCCTGTCACCCCAGTGCCACGCCGCAGCCTCTGCTTTTCCCTCTGCTGTTTTCCATTTCTCAGGCTGCTGTTTTCTGGAAGCCCTCCTGGCTCAGGCAAATGAAATCAGGCTGCTAATCCTGAAAATTAGAATTAAGTGTCTCCGAAGCGCGGCGTGCATCTGGGCTCTCCAGCACGGGAAAGCGATGTGTTTCATGCCACGGCTTTTTGCTGTCAGAAATGGAGGGGACGATTAAGTAACCGTGTGACATCCAAACATGTCTGCTGCTGAAATAAGGAAAAATGGCCTGAGCCAGTGGCCAGGGACACATCCACTGTGAGAATGCGCTGCAGCCACATGGGGCTTGGGGCCCTCCATGGGCTGCTCTGGGGACTCGGGATGTGACTTGGAGCTGACCTGGCCACTCTCACAGCCATGGGGTGACCAGTTTCCCCAAAACCACTGTGGTTGCTGCTGGATAGTGGTTTGATTGAGGTGTCCTCTGCAGCACTGTGGCTATGGTTCGGTGGAGGCAGAGGCTGCTGCTTCCCAAATATCTGTTCTTTCCGAAGCACGGAGAGCTCACATACAGCAGTGATGGAGATGCAGCAGCAATAAGAAAAAATCAAGCTGGGGAAACCCAGGTATCCTTGGAGCTGGAGGCAGTGGAAACCTCTTCAAGGGGAACTGGGATCCTTTCTGGAATGGGCTTTTGGTCCTCAGTGCCTGACCTGATCAAAGGAAGGTGGGAGAGGATCAACTGTGTCCCTGCCATGCAGGGAGGAATTGGGGAAAGTCTCCTGGAAGACATCAGTTTGCTCTGCAACAGATGGAATATAGGCAGATCCACATGCTGTCACTGCTGTCACACCACAGCCACCAGCTGTGCCCACCTGGGCTCACTGGGCTGGGCTGGAAGGAGGCAGCAGAACAGAGGCTGAGGGGCTGCAGAGCCCGGGCACCATGCCAGGCACAGCGGGGACCCTGGGGACTGGCTTGGTGGTGGCTGTGCCCAGGCACATTTCATTTATTTTTTTTTTTCCATTTCAAGTTCTCATTTCTTGGGTCACCCAGATGGCCAAATGTTGCTGCAGGTGTGAGTGGAGAGGTGGGAAAGACCCATGGTTCTCTCTGAGCTTGGTGTTGGACACGGAACAAAACACCCTGTGTTGAGTTTTAGAGCTTTTTTGAAGACTAAGTTTGTAGGTTTCTCCCCTACAAACTCCTCTCCAGCAGTCACCCCCTCCAGATTTTGTCATCTTTGCAATGCAGTGTTTGACTTTTCTCTCCAGCCTGAACCCAGTTGGCCATGCTGTCCCCAAGGGTCTGGTGTGCAGCTTTCGGGATGACATCCTGAAAGGGCTGTGGTCACATCCCACCCCAAGGGACCAGGAAGTGCGTGTCCTCCTGCCCCATAGGCACCCAGGCTGGCAGCACCCGTCGTGCAGCATCTTGGTGTGATGAAGAATCGGAAGGCAATAACGAGATTGCCTCCCACAAATGCTATTAAAGCCCTCGGCTTGCGTTCCCTGACGTCAACGCTAACACTCCCGTGGGAGATGGTCCAGCTGGGAAAATGGGAAATAACCTGAGGATGCAGAAAAATGGGTGATGGTCTACATATATCCTGGGAGGGGTTGGGTGAGGGTTGCACTGGACAGAACGTGCAAAGCAATGGGGAGAGAAGACAACATCTTTGCATTTTGCACCTGGTACTTGGTGGCCAAGTGGTGAGCCCTTGGGGATGCTCATGGGAGGCAAGAGAAGCAAGAGCAGGACATGGCAAAGTGGTGGTAAAGGAAGAAATGTAGGGGATGGGGCTTTGGGGAGAGCAGCAGGGGGCTCAGCAAAAGGCATTTCCTTGGGAAAAAAGTCCCATCTGGAGAGTGTTGCTGGTTTGTGCAAGGCGGCCGCTGGCTGCTTCCCGGGTGCGCATGGGCTGGATTGTGCGCACTAATCCGAACCGCTGCTTCACTGGGAATTATTTCTGGAGCCTGCTGGATCTAATTACCCAGTAATCTGCAGGAAGATGTAATTAGGTTGTCATTAGAGGGTATTTACTGCGATGCCTTTATGATTTGACTGTGTATGTAAGGAGTGAAGTAATTACACAATTACACGTTATTTGTAGCCATTTATGGCCTGTAACTGCAGCATGGTGCCATGTGTGGATGAGGGGAGGCAGGGAGGGCAGCGAGGCCCCGCATGGAGCTGGCAGAGGATTTCCTGCCGGGAGGTCCATGGAGATACAGCCACAAAGACCTTACTGCCCTTGTCCCCTGCCAGCCCCCATCACACATCCTTGGTGTTGGTTCCCTGCCCTGGGACAGGATGCAGGGACTGAATCACAGCAGGGGAGAAAATGGGGTCCCCTGGGAAGCCCCTGAACCTGGGGAGGGATGAGGGGAGGAGCATATCTTTGGCCCCCACATGATGAAATCTTGCTCAGATGAGGAAGGACCTTTGGAGGGGATGGGACGGGGATGAGATGGGGATGGCGATGATGATGATGATGGAATAGGATGGGGATGGAGATGGGAATGAGGATGAGATGGGATGAAGATGAAGGTGGGAACAGGGTGCTGCACCTCACGTCATACACAAGCACGAGTTAGAAACATCCAATGAGAAATGCTGCAGAGGGTTTGTAACCAGCTAATGGAGGGTGGGGAGCAGCCAGCCGCTGAGGGACGGTGGTTACCAGCTGAAAGCAGAGAGCTCTTAGCATCACGATGGGTATTTCTCTCTCCATCTCATAAATCTGATGGGGCCACATGAGCAACATAAGATGGACACAGCTGCCACCAAGAGGAAAATGAAATCTTGTTTTGGAGTGCTGTGGTGGGGTGGAATCAATGTGGGGCAGCTGGGGAGCAGAGGTGGGGCAGCCTGGGCACAGCAGGAGCTGTGGGATGGCATCGCTCCCCAAATAGCAGAGTGACATGGCACACAGTGCCCCGTGTCCCTCTGGGGCAGCATCCCAGGGATGTGCTGGTCCTTAGGGATGGAGAACCCCCATGGCCATTCAGGCTGCTCCTCTGGTTTCGCAGGGCTAAAAGCAGGTGCAACAGCCCTTGGTTCTCCAGATTTCGACCCACGGTTTGTTTGAATCTGACCCTATTAAAGGTGCTTTCACCGTGATGTTAGTGCTTTGACGTCGGTATTGCGCTCTGTGATGGGAAGAGGCAAATGCCAAGAAAACAGGTCTGGCTGCAACCTCGATAGGGCAGGGGTTTATCTCCAGGGGTGAGAATTGGGGTCAGGAGAGGAGCAGAAGGAGCAGGGAAAGGGCTGGAATTTAAATGCGACACAGCGAGCGCGATGTTCACACTCCCTGCAGAGATGGAAACGAGCAGCGGAAGGGGAAACGTGTTAGATGAACAACCAACCTCGTGCTTGCACTAGATTTGCTTTAAATGGAGCTGGGTGTGAAAATGGCTGCAAAAAAAGCCCTTGTTCCAGCAGCAGGAGCAGAAGCACCGTGTTTGAAGTAGGTCCTGACCCCGGCTCTGCAGCAAGGTGGGACATAGCCAGGGCCAGGCAGGCAGACGGGAGCTGAAGGGGACACCTCCTGCGTGTGACACCTGGCAGCAGCGCAGCACCGCGGTGTCTCAGGACGGCCTCTGCTTATTTATTAGCAAAATCAGCAGATGTCTCCCAGGCTTGTCCTGCTGGAAAATCTCTGCCTGCCTCTGTCAGTAGTAATTTGTTAGCAAGGATTCTCCTTTTTTCCTCCAAATTCACATTTTTCGTGGTGCCAGAGTCTGTTCTTCCTCACCTGTTTTGCAGAGGGTTTGGCGGTGGGCAGTGCTGCTGTGCCCAGGTGCACCCCGAGCACTGCGGGCACACGGCTTTGCAGCCAGACAGGTAAGGACACAGAGCTTCTGCAGGGCTGTCACCTGCACATGGGGACTGCTGAGAGGGGGTGATGTGGGAGAGGCATTGTCACAATGCTCTCTTCCAAGGGTTTTTCTGCACCAGGACCGCCAGCCCCGAAGGGAAACTGAGGCAGGGGGTAGGTTAGCACTGCTATGGAGACACAGAGGGGAGCCTGACATGGTCTATTCTTTTCCCATAACATTGGTAGGCAAATGAATCATCCTCAGAGCAGACCCCTGGAAGGAGAAGTCCTCTCTGATGGACCTGACACAACCCACAGGTGCAGCACCCGAAGGGCCCCGTGGATCTGCGTGGGAGCAATTAGAAGCAGCTCCCAGCTCCCCGCAGGGCCGCCCAGTAGCTATTTGCAGCCACGCTGCATCCGAGCACAGCATCTTTGTTCAAGGAGACGGCTCCTTAAAAGAAGCCCGAAATGTGGCGGATGGAGATAAGGCTGAAAAATAAAAATACAGCTGGTGGGGTGAAAGGGCTGCGAGAAGAAAGATCCCGCTGCTGCGAGAAGAGCTCTGAGCAGCCCCAAAGCCAGCACCCAGCACTGTTCCACCACACCATGCCCTGCATCCACCCTGGGACCACAGCTGAGCCCTGGGCTGACCTGGGACCCGCAGCACATCGGCTCCCATACAAACCAGAGCTCCCTCCCACGTGGCTCCGTGCAGACAGCCCGGTGCTTTCCTCGGGCATCACCCGCACGCCGCAGTCCCCATGGCAACTGCTTTGTTTCGAGTCAAACTTTTTTTACATTTTAATTCCTTCTTTATTCTCCCCCCGCCACCCCCTCTTTTACTTTGTGTTTAAATCAGGGTGATTTGCTGGGGATGGAGGAGGGAGGGCGGGCTGGTTCCCGGGGATTGCAGTAATTAGGCTGTTGGTGACAGGCTTGTCATTTGCCGCGCTGGCACTCGCTGTCTCCAGCGCTCCCGAGTTAAGCTGCTTTCCAAACGCTTCAGCCCGATTTGTCTTAGCTGGCTCTGATCTGCACCCACCGCACAGCCACCTCAGGGTGCTCACCTCCATCCCTGCACGGTGGCTCCCAGGGACATTTGGGAAAACCCCCAGAGCATCGCTGGTCATTTTGCCCAGTGCCACCCTCCCTGGCACCCTCTTGGCCAGGGCTCTGGGAAGAGCTCCAGCTCTTCTTCATCTGTGAGCATCACAGCATCACTTCTCCTCCAAATGCCCATTGGGATTTCTCATGGAGAAGGCACCAGGGAGCTCTTCTCCACCCCAAACTCAGCTCAGCACCCGCTCTGTGCTGTCCCATGAGCTGGGCAGCGCTCAGCTGGGGGTCGGGGAGCCCAAATCATCCCTGATGGAGCCGAGGGAATGGTTAAAGGAGTGATTAACTATTCACACTTTAATCTCCCCAAAACAGGCTCCAGCCCTTTGGCATCTTATTTCCATCTGTCTCTGTATCCCTCTAACCATGATTAGCACAGAAGCGCTGATAGAGGAGGGTTGAGCTGCTACTGAGTATATCAATCCAGGCATTGTGTCAGAGCAGCCAACAGCCCGGCTGCTCATTCCCTGCCCCTCAGTCCTCCTGTCCTGTTCTGTCCCCGATGTCATTTTAAGCAAACTCCAACGCAGCCGTCTCCTTACGGGCTGCAGCTCGGCAGCGGTGACAGACACGGCCTCACCTGCACGGAGTGCTGATGAGGAGGAGCAGAGAACAGCCCCAAGCAGTGGCTGTGACAAAGGCACATTGCCTGCGCGGGGCAGATGTGCACATCTGGATTTCTGACCCCAGCATAGGGAGATGGAGCCCGGCTTGGAAAGAAGGGACATCCAGCCCCGGAAGGGTCACAACGTGCTCAGCCCCAGGCTCTGTCCCTGCACCCACACAGCCCTGGGACGGCCCTGGAGCATCCAAAGGAAATCCCTCTGCCAAGGGCTTTGTGGAGGGCAGGCAGCCCGCTCACCTCATCCCATGCAGAGGCAGAAAGGAAGGTGCCCAGCAGTCTGGGGACAGCACCATGGGGCTGCTGGGCCAACCCGGTGCTGCCAGCATCCCAGGACAGCAGCTGTGTGTTTTTAGGTGCTGCCCCCTTTGCCTGCCTCTGTTGGGAAGGCAGTGCCAGGAAACATCCCAGCCCCAGCGAGCTGCTGACTGAGTGTCACATTTAATACTCTCAGAGTGTTTCAGTTCCCCTGGATGGGGTGAAGACAGCACTCAGCGGCAGCTCCCGGCTCTCTCTCTCATAGCTGAGCCCCACGTGAGCCCCTGAGCCCCCACCATGGGCTTTGTCCCCGTCTTGTCCCCATGTCGTGCACCCAGGTGGGGACCCCTGTCCCAGGGACTTTGCTGAAAGGAGTGGATGCTGCCCACCCTGTAAGCATTGCTTGGTGTTTTTTGGGAGTTCCTCTGCTGCACCCCAGGAAAATAAAGGGGAAATAAAAGAGAATAAAGGGAAATAAAGAGGAAATGTGAATGCCCATGTATGTGGATTTTGCTCCGAATGTGTGTGAAACCCCTTCTGCCACAGAGAAGGAGTCAGTGGGGTTTGGCCCCAACCAGAACCAGTCTGGAGCAAGGGGTGGGCAAAGGGATTTCAGTCCCAACATTCCTTGGAGGGGGACATCATCCCTCAGGGATCTCAAGAGGGGCTCAAAACCCCTCTCTGGATCCCTTCTGGTCCCCAGAAGACATGGGGAGCCTGGTGCCAGGCCATGGCACTGGGGCCAAAAGGAGAATTAGGAACATCTGTGGTGGATGGATAAACCACAGCAGGCACGACCTCTGTGAGTGCCCATAGCTCAGAGCTGAGAGCTCTCGGGTACGGGCTGGAGGGGCTCTGCTGTCCCTGCTGCCAATGGCTGCAGGAATTTTGGGGCAAACAACAAGAACATCAGCAGGGCTCGGCACGACAGTGGCAGCAGCCAGCAGTGCCCAGCTCGTGTGTTGGATGACGACGGACCGTGTGCCTCAGCAACAGGAGGGGGTTGAACAGCCAGGGGGCCAAAGCCCATTCAAACATGCAGTCTTTGTGGGATCATTTTACAGAGCTGCTGCAGCAGCCTCAGAGGCTGTGAGCTGTGAGGTTTTGAGGTTTCCTAGCAAACAGAAATGTGTTTGCTAGGAGTTGGTGGCTTTGCAGGTGGCTGATAAGGGGTTAAGCTGATATTGCAGGTTTTCTGGGTGGGTTGTTATCCTGCACTCAGGTGTCTGCTGCCATGAAACTTTCCGTGCTGGAGACCTCTTAATCCAAGCTCAGACAAAGCCGGCAAATGGATTTTAAAAGCATTTGGCAGCGGGGACGTACGCACATGCACACTGCTACACACACACATGCACACGCACGCACAAGCCTCGCTTCTTTAGGAAGGGGCTAAGCCCGAGGATTTCCACTGGAAAGCTGATCAGCACCCAGCTCAGTATGGAGACCCAGCGCACGGGATACACTCACACTCTTAAATGTACAAAATGTACAAAAGGCTCAGGGCTTGTTTGGACACCCACCCTCACCCAAGGACATGGTCCACCCGCCGTCCCTGAGCTTTGCACCAAACTCTTTTTGACCACACGCCCCAACGCACGATGCCCGCACTCACCTATAAAGTCATGAATGAGGTCCTTGATGAGGTGCCCAACGATGGCGTACGCCACCGCCACCACCACCAGGGCTGCCATGAGAAGGTAGAGGACCGCCTTGGGCAGAGGGATGGCATCGCGAGGAGGGGGTTTGTACTCCTTGTAGAGCTGGTCGTTGTCCGAGTACGAGTACTGGAAGAGGTGGTCCAGGCCAGCCGTGATGTTGCTGGAGTTCATGGGCTGGCTGTTGGACAGGTAGCTGTCCTGCTCGGGGTCCTGCAGGACGCTCACCACCGAGCTGGTGGTGGCTTCCACCTGCCGCACCAAGCTCAGCGTCTTGTTCACGCTGGGGAGGATCTGGGAGAGGAAAGTGCTCCAATCTTTGATGGCACTGATGTTGCAAATGAGCATAGTTGCAATGAGGAAAGAGATCTCCAAGCCCAAGAGATGTAAAAGGGGGAGAAATAGGCAAAAATTGCCACGCTTACACTGAACCATATACTTCAAACCAGGCAGAGGAAGTCTCGCTGAGATGGGATTCTCGGTAGCAAATTCTTACATGATCAGGTTGGGATGCATCCGTGGTATCTGGTCCTCACTGCTGGAAACATACGCAGCAAACCCCTATGGGCATGGAGTTCCTTGGGAAAAAGTAGACGCTGGAACGAATTTGAGCAGCATCCTTTTTGCTCCTCAGCCGCCTCTCCCCGGTGCCACTCACTGATGGAAACCAGAAAGCCACGATCCTGTCAGTGTTGTCGGTCATCTGGAACAGAAAGAGAAATTGCCCTTCTCCAGCTTTCCTTCGCAGGTGACTGTCCTTGGAGAGGGAGAAACTCCCCGGCGTCGCTCCCAGGTCTGGGTGCTGTGGTGATGGGTGCAGGGTGTGCAGTGACGTGCTCCGACCGTCCCCGAAGTGTTTACTGGGGAGAAATGGATCTTCCCAAGCCCCAAAGTTCAGCTGCTCCCAGCGAGCTCCAGAGCTGCGGGCACGCAGCTCCTGTCCCCGCCAGCAGCAGCAACTTCTGCCAGCATCTCCTGATCGATTCCTTGAAAAACAAAATCCCGGGGAAAATAAATAAACAAACAAACAAATAAATGAAGAAGCCCAGAGCACGGTGCTGTCCGGAGGGCTCTGGATTTACCTTAGGGACTTTTGCAAGGGAGCGACTCTGCCGATGCCGATGCTCCTCCTGGCGCAATGCCCTGCTCCCCGCGGAGCTCCCCGCGGGCTTTGCGTGGGTGCCTCCGTCCCGCGTGTCCCCCCGTGCTTCAGCGGAGTTAATCCCCTACCGCCGTGCCCGGCTCCGGAGGGAGAAGCGGCGGCGACGGGGGGAGCCCGAGGGCGCGCGTGGGCGCGGGTGCGCGATTGGGTCACGCGTGGGAGCGGGGCCGGAG
>WBMW01003191.1:8935-41132 GCA_013396635.1 Penelope pileata | reverse complement strand
CTGAAGTGCCGCGGCCGCGCCCCGAGGAGCCGCTCCCCGCCGTGCCCCCTGCCCTTCCCTTCTGCTGGCGCAGCCCCTCGCGGTGTCACTTCTGCCTGCTGCTGACACCGCAGCCCCACGTCCCCCTGCTCGCGTCCTGCAGCCCCGGTGCCCGCACGGAGCTGGTGGAAGCGCTCCTGCTGCATTGCAACACCCAGACGTGCGTGCCCCTGCGCCAGGTCTGGGCTCTGTCCCCGTGCAGGAATTTGCCCCCACCATCACCACCCGCGGGGCTGCTGGGGGAGGCACCGGGCGCTGTGAGCCCCACGTGATGAACCACCACCGCCACGGTGTTGTGGGGCTGCTTTAAATAGCAGAGACCACTTCTGCTTCCCGGACCGTGGTGCAGAGCACGAAGCACCTCCCCAGAAGGTGGAAATAGCAGTGAGCTGCCCTGCTTCCTCCCGGCCCCGGTGCCTCCAGCGCCCCCCACGCAGGGGTTGTGCTGATGCCTGGGGCCCTGCTTGCAGCCAGGCACAGGCACTGCACGCTGCAGCTGCTGACAGCCCCCGAGCTGCTGCTGCAGAGCTGCGGTTCTGCACCCAGCACTGGGGCTGAATTCACCCTTTCTGCAGAAATTTGCCAGCGGGGCTGCGGGGATGGCCGGCGTGCAGCGTTCCTGCTGCTCTGGCTGCACGATCTCTGTGCAGCGTTGCCCTGCTTTGGGGCAGGGTTAGTTCTGGTGCTGCGTTCTTCTTCCTCCCCGCTCCCTGACCCTGCCCTGCAGGCAGCAGCAGGGGGAGGGATGGAGCTCGGCACTCAGGGTATTTTTAGACATAGGGAAGATGACGAGCCCCGTCCCGCCGACCGCAGCCTCCCCGCCTGCTCCATCCCCCAGCGGCCCCTTCCAGCCCCGATCCGTGCCCTGGGGCTGCCTCCTGCCCACGGTCCCGGGGCTGCGCGCTCGGGGCCGGCCGCCGGCGTTGCATTCCTGTTCGGCGGGGGCCGAGGGCCTCCGGCAGCGCTCCCGCAGCAGCATTGCCGAACGGCTCAGGAATGCGCAGCTGGAGCCGCTCCACGCGCTGGCGGAGGTGGCACCGCGCTCCTCCCGAGCAGATGCTGCACACCCGGGCTGGCAGCCTGCGTGCCCCGTGGAGGGGCAGGGGTGCAGCTCTGCGTGCATTTCCTGGGGTCAGCACCCCGCAGGGCCCACGTGGGAGCTCTGCTCAGCCCCGATAGCGGGGTCGGGCCCTGCTGGCCCCGGGTCGAAGCGGGGTTTTCCCCCTGCGGTCTCCGTGTCACGGCTGTTTGACTGCAGCCCCTTCCGTCATGCCGTGCCCCTTATCGTGCTGCCGGCACGCGCTTCCTCTGTGTTGGTGGGTGACAGCTGCGTGTGAACCCCCCCAGGGACATTGGGTGCGGGATGGGGACACCACATCCCCGAGTCAGGAGGCTGTGTTAGGAGCTCCATCTGAAGCCCTCTGCTTTCCCCCACCATCGCTGCACCCCGAGCTCTGCTCCACCACCACACCCAGGCAGGCTGGGTGCCACCAGCATCCCAGCACATCCCAGGTGCTGCCCGTGCGTGCTGACGCAGCCGTGTCCCCAGCAGGTGACGCAGGAGTGGGGACAGTCCGGCCGCCACCATGGTCGCCCTCTCGCTGAAGATCAGCATTGGCAACGTGGTGAAGACGATGCAGTTCGAGCCCTCCACCATGGTGTATGACGCCTGCCGCATGATCCGGGAGCGCGTGCCCGAGGCGCAGATGGGACAGCGTAAGTGTGCGCTGCGGCTGTCACCGGGGCTTGTCCCCTGCCCTCTCCAGTGGTGCTTTGCTTCCCTGTTTGCAGCTTTGACGAGCCCACCTTATTTCGGGCTGTGCTCCACGCCCTGATGCTGCTCAGCTCTTCATTCCCCTTAAAACAAAGTCATTTCCAGCCTCCCTGTCTTGCTTTGTACCCACGCGTTTCTGGGTTCTGGGGTGCCTGCTGGGTGGCGTGGGCAGGGTGAGGTGCAAGGCTTCTTGCATCCCCAAAAATTGACTCCCAAAAAGGGCAGAGAGGCTTGTTTCCAAACCCGGGGAGCTTTTGTGCGGGACAAGGGTCACAAAACAAGGGTTTTGTGCAAAAAGGGGGTTTTTGCTGGAGCCGTGCACCCAGCTGGTGCTCGGTGACCTTACCCAGAAGCACAGCCTTGCTGGGAAGCGCCCATCAAAGCCCTGTGGCTGAGCTTGGAGGTCTGCAGACCTTCCCCGGTATGGGGGGATGCAGGTCCTGCTCCTCCAGCTGGAGAGGTTGCTCTCGTGGAGCTCCTGGTTCCAGCGAGCCCTTCGCTGTGTGGATGCCATGGAGGACACACTCCTGCCATGCCGTGTCCCCAAAAAGCTCCGAGAGGAGCAGGCTCGCCTCAGCCCTGCTCAGAGGCTGTCACCTGGTTTTTGCTTCAAGAGAACTGAAGTGTGTGGGGATAGGCAATGGTTGCTGCGGCCGGACGCGTGCTCCCCTCCATCTGCTCGAGGGGACGGTGCGCAGCAAGGCGTAGCAAAACTTGCTTTCAGAGCTCGGGGCTCTTTGGGTTCCCTCGTTAATGCCTGGGAAGAAATCTGGGGATCTGAGGAGGTAGGGAAGTGTGCTGGGAGGGAAATATTTGTGCACCTCTGCGGGCCGGCTCCCTGCCCCATCCGCTATGTGTGTGCTGAGCCAAGGCGAGGTGGGCTTGAGCAGCCGCAGTGCTTCCAGCGCAGCTCATGCACCATATAAGTTAACTTTTCCTTTCTTGGGGAATGTATAGCCCTCCCTGCCAGCTCCGTGACGTGCTGCTGCCTCGCGGAGCTTTGTCAGCGCCCATTGCTCCGTGCTGCCGTCAGGCTCAGAATTCAGCCGATGACAAAGAGCCTCGCGATGCGATGGGAGCGGGGACGGGCACCCCCGGAGCTGCGGGAGGAGGAGGAGGAGGGGATGGGGGGGAGGCAGCGACATCTGGGAGCAGCAGATTCCTGGCGCGGCAGAGGAAATGCCTTCTCGCTCTGCACAGCCACGGCTTTCGGTTTCGGAGGGGGACGGGGTGTTTGCGCGGATTCGCAGCCATTGCATTTCCTGCCCCTGGGCGCGGGCCAGGCTGCTTGTAAAGCGCGAGCAGAGAGCCTTGCAGGGAGCCCAGCCCCTGCCCAGCCGCAAATAGTGCTTGGCCCTAATGCAGAAGAACCATGGGCCCCCATGCCTCCCCTCCCCATGCCCAGAGCCTTCTGCTCGTGCTTCCCGACAAACCCACCCTGAGCCTGCTTCCTGCCCCAGAGAGGGGTGCCGAGCTCTGGGCCAAGCGTCACCCTGTCCCCAGCCTTTTCCTGGGCGTTGTGGCCGAATCCCAGCGTCCCTGTGCTGAATCCCTGTGGCCGAATCCCAGCTCCAGCCCTGCCCCAAGCTCCAGCCCTGCCCCGGGACGTGCCTCTCCCCCCTGTGCCAGGGATCCAGGCGAGCTGCTCTGTTCTCAGTGCTGCACAATCGGCCTTTTAGAGCTGGCTTTGAAAATAGCTCGCTTCTTTTTTTATTATTTATTTAATTAAAAAAAAAAAAAAGGGAACAACAAAGGCCAGCCTCAGTGGCTCCCCGCTCCGTGTCCAGCAGGGTCCCCAGCACAGCGCGAGCCAGGCGGGCGTGGGGCAGCTCAGGAATGTCCCCCTCCCCGCCTGCTTACAAAACCAGGCTGCTGGCAGGGCGCAGGAGGGCTTTTCCTGGGGCAGCCCCAGGCATTGCTGGGGCTGTCCCTGGGCTCTGATGGCAGCAGACCCACCCAGGCGGGCAGGACTTACACAACACCAGTTCTGCACAAATTCCCCTCCATCACGTCCTCCTCCAGCTTCTCCAGTCCCTGGCAGCATGCAGCTGCCCCTCCTGCTCCCTCATTTCTGCTGCTCCTTCGGTGTGTTTGTAAGCTCTGCCTCAGTCCCAGCACCCTCCCTGGCAATGCTCAGCACTAACCATAATCTTTTGGCTGTTGGGTTTTGCACCAAATGTCTCAGAGAGCTGTCAGCCACCACCCCAAGCTCTTCCCTCAGCTGTGGCTGCCACTTCCCAGTTAGCGCTGTGTGGGCATGCTGCGGATGGATTTTCCTGCAGATAAACAGATGCAAAACACCTACCCTGGAGCTCCTCTGCCAGCTTGTTGCCCACTCAGGCTTTCCCTGGACTCGTGGCTGCTGCAGTCGCTGTCAGCAGCATGCAGGGGTGCTGCAGTGCCGTGCTCATCCCGGTGGCTCCATCCTGGGCTGGATGAGCACCGGCAGAGCCTCTCCTGTGTTTTCCAGCCAACGATTTTGGGCTGTTCCTCTCGGATGAAGACCCAAAGAAGGGGATCTGGCTGGAGGCTGGGAAGGCTCTGGACTACTACATGCTTCGCAATGGGGTGAGCACCCAGGGTGTGCCATGTGCACCCCATGGTCCTGTGGGGAAGGTGAGGGGGTGCGGGGGGATGCGGGCGCCTGGAGCTGCACTGGCTCTGCCCGCAGGACACCATGGAGTACAAGAAGAAGCAGCGGCCCCTGAAGATCCGCATGCTGGATGGGACGGTGAAAACGGTTATGGTCGACGACTCCAAAACGGTCACAGACATGCTGATGACGATATGTGCCCGAATCGGTGAGAGGAGGGGTGGCAGCATGGGGCAGGACGGGATGTGGGGCTGCAAGGGGTGGCACCAGCCCAGAGCTGTGTGCTCCCGCAGGCATCACCAACTACGACGAGTACTCGCTGGTCCGGGAAATCATGGAGGAGAAGAAGGAGGAGGTCACCGGCACCCTGAAGAAGGACAAGACGCTGCTGCGGGACGAGAAGAAGATGGAGAAGCTCAAGCAGAAGTTGCACACAGATGATGAACGTATGTGCCAGCAAGTGATGAGGACGGAGCCAGCCCACGCTGGGCACGGCGAGGATGGCAGTGGGGCCACCTGCCTCCCTGTCTGTCCCTGCCTGGCTGTCTGTCCCTGCTCACGCTGTGCCCTCGCCCACAGTGAACTGGCTGGACCACGGCCGGACCCTGCGCGAACAAGGCATTGATGACAACGAGACGCTGCTGCTGCGGCGCAAGTTCTTCTACTCTGACCAGAACGTGGACTCGCGAGACCCCGTGCAGCTCAACCTGCTCTACGTGCAGGTATGGGACCCAGCCCCGGCGCTGCCCTCTGCCAGCCCATCAGGTTTTGGCCAGGAGCAGCCATGGGGGCATTTTGGGGTGCCCAGATATCTCCTTGGTGCTGGCAGAGATGCTGCCAGGCGTGGAAGGGAGCAGGGCAGACCCCAGTGTCTTCTCTCCCCACGCAGGCACGCGATGACATCCTGAACGGTTCCCACCCCGTCTCCTTCGACAAAGCATGCGAGTTTGCTGGCTACCAGTGCCAGATCCAGTTCGGGCCACACAACGAGCAGAAGCACAAGCCAGGATTTCTGGAGTGAGTGCCCCAGGGTCCCTGTGCGCTTGCGCAGAGCTCCATCCCCCAGGGCATCATCATCCCAGAGGGTGGCTCCGAGAGGAGAGGTTTTGGGTCCTGGAGTTGTCATTAGTGCAGTGACCTCTCCCACATCCTTCCTGTTCCCAAAAACATTCTGCACCGGCGGGGATTTGTCCAAGGCTCTGTGCTGGGTGTCTTCATAGGGGAATACAAATGCTGGCTTCGAGCTGTGCTGTTAGAGCTCACTTTGCTGTCTCTTGGCAGGCTCAAGGACTTCCTGCCCAAAGAGTACATCAAGCAGAAAGGGGAGCGCAAGATCTTTATGGTAAGTGTGGGGCCGTGCTCAGACTGTGCTTCTCACTGTCCCTTGACAGATGTTTGGGCTGCTCTTGCCCCGGCACATGGCAGCCTGGCTAGTGAGGAAGAGGAGCGTGGAGCTGCAGGTGGGCAGGTGTGGCAGCTCCAAAGCTCCAGAGGGACGGTGTGGGATGGGGATGCTGGTAGGGCAGGGGGGAGCAGGTGAGGTCAGAGCTGTCCAGCACTGAGGAGGTGGTGGTGGCAGCATGGTGGCACCATGTGACACTGGCCTAATGTCCTCTCCTGGTTACAGACCCACAAGAACTGTGGGAACATGAGCGAGATCGAGGCCAAAGTTCGCTATGTGAAGCTGGCCCGCTCCCTGAAGACCTATGGGGTCTCCTTCTTCCTGGTCAAGGTAGAGCAGCAGTTCTCCAGCCCCACCTCTCCAGCTGCCTGGCCAAGTCTGCCTTTTCTCCAGCGTCTCTTCACCTTTNCCCCCTCATCCCTCAGCCCCCATTGCTCCAGCTTTCCCTGTGTCCCTGCTCTCTGACTGCCCTTCTTTGTGCTTTTGCCCTTTGCCCTCCCACTTGGTTCATGCTTTTCCCCACGTCCTTTTCACGACCTGCATCTGTTACCTGGAAGCGTGGCCCTGGGATGCCTGTTGGCCATGCAAGGCTCTTGGGCAAGCCCCTAGCCCCTCTATCACATCCCGCAGGAGAAAATGAAGGGGAAGAACAAGCTGGTGCCGCGGCTGCTAGGGATCACCAAGGAGTGTGTGATGCGCGTGGACGAGAAAACCAAGGAAGTGATTCAGGAGTGGAGCCTGACCAACATCAAGCGCTGGGCAGCCTCCCCCAAGAGCTTCACCCTGGTAGGGGCCAGCCCCAGCTCTCCCTCCATCCCTGAGTGCTCCCCTCCGTGGAGCTGCCCTGCCCTGCTCCCTGCTCTGCTCCCAGCCCCAAAATCGGGCAGACAGGCTGAGCCCTGCTCCTGGCACAGTGCTGGCCACAGTGCTTAGCGCATACCGGAGGGGCTCAGGATGTGCGCCAGTGCCCTGCCCTGGTGCAACCCTGTGCTGTGCCCTTGTAGGATTTTGGAGATTACCAGGATGGCTACTACTCTGTGCAGACAACAGAGGGGGAGCAGATTGCCCAGCTGATCGCTGGGTACATCGACATCATCCTGAAAAAGGCAAGTGTGGGAAAAGGCAGCCTCTCTTCTGCTGAGAGAGGAGCACCTTGGGCTCGTGGTGCTGCTGGGGACATCCCATGGGCCTGCAGGTAACCCAGCCTGGGCAGCAGCAGGGGGGCTGCACACTGACCAGTGTTTTTTCTCTTCACCTCTGCAGAAAAAGAGCAAAGACCACTTTGGTCTGGAGGGGGATGAGGAGTCCACCATGCTGGAGGACTCAGTGTCTCCGAAGAAGTAAGTGCTGGGAGCGGCGTGCCGTGATGCAGCCCCTGGTGTCCCGTGGGCATCCTTCAGCCATCGGCATCGTGGGGAGCAGCCAAGGTGTTCCTCCAGGGAGGAGGTCCTGACTGCTGCCGTTTCTCTCTGTTCCAGGCCGACTGTGCTGCAGCAGCAGTTTAACCGCGTGGGCAAGGCGGAGCTGGGCTCAGTCGCGCTGCCAGCCATCATGCGCACAGGGGCTGGGGGGCCAGAGAACTTCCAAGTGGGGACGATGCCCCAGGCCCAGCTGCAGATCACCAGTGGCCAGATGCACCGCGGGCACATGCCTCCCCTGGTGCGTGCTCCCAGTGCTCACTGCAGGGTGCCTGGGTTGCTCACATAGGCCCATCCCTCTGGCCAGGCATCAGCTCGCTGTGAGGAGCAGGGGCTCTGTGCTGCTGTGCTTGTTGGCTTTCAGTGTTTTCCCACAGCACCTGCAGCCCCCTCACTCTGTTCTTGCACTGCAGACTTCGGCACAGCAGGCACTGACAGGCACCATCAACTCCAGCATGCAGGCAGTGAACGCAGCCCAGGCCACGCTGGATGACTTTGAGACCTTGCCGCCCCTCGGGCAGGATGCTGTGAGTGCCTGGGGACTGAGTGCCGGGCTGATGGGGCTGGGAGGGTGCTGGTGTGGATGCGGCAGGAGAGGTGTCAGCAGCTCGCAGGAAGAGCTGCCTGCAGAGCGGGGTTGTGGCCAGCTCCAGGCACAGGAGTGGGGGGGATGGTTGGATATGAGGCTTCTTTCTTCTGTGTTTTAGGATGAGCTGAGGAGTTCTGGGTGGTAACAGCTCTTCCTCCCCTTCTCCTTGTCTCCTTTCTCTCACATCCCACTGCAGCTCCCCACCACCACCTCCACCTCCTGACCCTCTTCTCCCCATTTCAGGCTTCCAAAGCATGGCGCAAAAACAAGATGGATGAGTCCAAGCATGAGATCCACTCCCAGGTGGATGCTATCACGGCTGGCACAGCCTCGGTGGTCAACCTCACCGCAGGTAGGTGGTGGGCTGGGCAGTGCAGAGCCTCACTGCAGAAGACATGGTCTCATGCCCAGCCTTTGGATGAAGGTTAAGGTTCAGCCAGTGCTAAATGAGCCCAGACTGCTGCTGTGTGTCTGGAGAGCTCCTGCTGTGCCTGTAGATCCCCCAGCATCGCTGTCCATGCTCAGGCTGCTCCCCATCCTGCTGGGTTGAATGGTGCTCTAGAGCAGGAGGGCATTGTCCCCTCCCAGCTGCGGCTGTACCCATGGCACGCTCCAGCTCTCCCGTGCTGTCCTTCCCAAACACAGACCTAGGAGCCAGGGGACTTCTCCCTGCGCTGACAGAGTCAAGTCAATTCCAGGCACAGGGCTGGGTGTTCCTAGGGTCTCTCTGGAGCATCCCCACATCTCTGTCCTCCCTGTGCAGGGGATCCGGTGGACACAGACTACACGGCCGTGGGCTGCGCCGTCACCACCATCTCTTCGAACCTGACTGAGATGTCCAAGGGCGTGAAGCTGCTGGCTGCGCTGATGGAGGATGAGGGAGGGAATGGACGGCAGCTCCTACAGGCAGCCAAGAACCTGGCCAGTGCTGTCTCAGACTTGCTGAAGACAGCTCAGCCCGCCAGCGCAGAGGTGCGAGGAGCAGGAGGGACAGAAAGCATGGGGCTGGGTCAGGGGAGCTGTGCTGGGATGAGTGGGAGCCATGGGAACGGCTTGGTGCAGGCCTTGCCCCAAACTCAGTGTTTTTGCTGCTCTTCTTGCAGCCCCGCCAGAATCTCCTGCAGGCTGCCGGCCTCGTGGGCCAGACCAGTGGAGAGCTGCTGCAGCAGATCGGGGAGAGCGACACGGACCCTCGCTTCCAGGTGAGCAGCTGCACGTGGGGACACGCACTTGGAAAATCCTTCTGCCTTGCACAGGAGCCCCAGGAGAGGTCCGTGCTGAAGTGCACGGTGTCTGTGCCAGGGGAGCAGACAGGCCAGTTCCCATCCCTGCCCTTAGAGCCGCTGTCATGTAATGCTTCTTTATCTTGTGGATTCCCATGTAGATGCCAGAAAGCCGGTGTGCTTGGATCCTGCCCTCCTCTGACCCAAAGACGGTAAAGGGGGGCTGTAGGCATGGCTTGGTGGTGTCCGCCCCTCTAAGCCCCATAAAGGCTGCTCCTCTGGGAACAATCAGCTGAACTCTTTGGAGAAGGGCTCTGGTGGAAAATTTCCTTTTCTTGTGATCAGCTCTCAGAAGTCCATGCACTCGGGTCACTGCCCAGCTGCTGCCTCATGCCTATGGCTGCCCAGAGCAGGGAACCGGGGCATATGGAGCCTCGTGGACCGTTGTTTCTGCTGAGCTGAGCTCCAGCCACACTGGTTTGCTGCAGCAGCTGCTCCCAGCACAGTGCTGGGAGAGGGAGCCCACCCCAGCCCTAACACAGACCAGAACAGGCTCCAGAAATGAGAGGTTTCTGTTCGCTACAGCCACATGGCCTCAGTGTGATCAGAGAGGCTGCAGCGAGAGCCAGGGAGAGCAGAGCAGCTCACAGGGGGAGGCAGCGAGCCAGAGGCAGCATGCAGTGCTGGGAGGGTAGGAGGGCAGCTCCATCCCAGGGTCCCCCTTGCAGACCCAGCAATCCCACCTGCTGCAGACAGTGCAGGGTGGGACAGATGCAGGAGCTGCAGGATGATGCGCAGGGCAGCATGCACCTCCACAGCCAGACCCGAGTGTATCTGCTTCCTTCCTCTGGGCTCCTCGGCCAGGGTGGCTGCTTCTCCACCTCACTGCTTTGCTTTTGGGAGCTGGGAACTCAGTGCATGTGCTCTCCAGACTGCTGTTGTGTCTGGCAGGGTGATGGACGACAGCAGGGGTAGATCTGGCTTGCAGGAGGTGAGGGGACAGCGTGACATTGCTTGGTGGTGAAGGCTTTGCTGTAGCAGGGTGCAGCGTTAGGGCTCGTGCAGGAGCCTGCTGGTGTGCTCACCTCAGTTATGCTCTGCAAGCATGCCCTCAAAAGGAAGACGGGGGCCTGGCAGCAGCTTGGCTGGTGTCTGCAGCAGAAGGCTGCTGGTGCAGCACCTCACCCCAGCTCCCTGCCCCGTGCACAGCCACAGTGCTGGAAGCCAGCAGCGTGGCACGAGGGTGAATCCTGATGGCTGCAGAGGAGGCTCCGGCTGCATGCTGCAGGGCATCCTGGCAGCACGCAGCCTTGCTGCAGGTTCTGGTTGTGGGACTGTTGGAGATGCCACATGGGTTGCCCCCATGGCAGCGTCATGGGTGGTGCTGAAGGTTGGCTGAGCTGCTCTGGGCAGTGGTGTTGGCCAGGGCAGCATCCTGGTGCTGGGAGCTGTCTCAGCACCCAGCCGTGGGGATGGGCTGAAGGTGCTACCAGCTGCACAAGCTGCTCCAGTAGTTCAGTGTGAGGCTGGGGTGGCGGAAAGGCCCCCTGAGCTCATGTTTCCCTGCTGAATATTTCACGAGAGCCATGCGGGCAGCCGTGCCCGGCCCCATGGTGGCTCCTGCACTGAACCTCTCTGTCCCCCCAGGACATGCTCATGCAACTGGCCAAGGCTGTGGCCAGCGCTGCCGCCGCACTGGTGCTGAAAGCCAAGAACGTGGCTCAGAAAACAGAGGACTCAGCACTGCAGACGCAGGTGATCGCGGCCGCCACGCAGTGTGCCCTCTCCACCTCCCAGCTGGTGGCCTGCACCAAGGTAAGTGGCACTGACCCTCACCCTGATGGCTTTGGGGCTGGGGGTCTGTGTTTCCTCCAGCCCCGCACGCATGGAGCAGCTGATGCTGAACTCTTTGGAGGCTGGGGACAGTGATCATCTGAGTCATGGGACACTGGATAGAGAACAGGAGCTACTCGGTGGTGGCACTGCCCATCCTTTCTCCTGCCCTGCAGGTGGTGGCTCCCACCATCAGCTCCCCGGTGTGCCAGGAGCAGCTGATCGAGGCCGGCAAGCTGGTGGCCAAGTCGGCGGAGGGCTGCGTGGAGGCCTCCAAGGCAGCCACCAGCGATGACCAGCTGCTGAAGCAGGTGGGGGTGGCAGCCACCGCCGTCACCCAGGCCCTGAACGACCTGCTGCAGCACATCAAGCAGCACGCCACAGGCGGGCAGCCCATCGGGCGCTACGACCAGGCCACCGACACCATCCTCAACGTCACTGAGAACATATTCAGCTCTATGGGCGACGCAGGTGAGAGCAAGTGGCAGGTGGCACCTGGGGATGGTGGGCTTGAGGGGCACGAGCAGATGCAGCAAGCTCTGGTGGGGCCATGCCTCCATGCCCTGCTGCTGTGCCTTGCTGTGGTCTCGTGACTGGGGCTTGCACCAAGGATGGGAGGTGAGTGCAGCAGAGCAGGGAGGTACTGGGGAGCCCTCAGGACATGTTGACAGCCACCCTTCCTTCTCTTCCCAGGGGAAATGGTGCGGCAGGCTCGTATTCTGGCCCAGGCCACCTCAGACCTTGTCAACGCCATCAAAGCTGATGCGGAGGGAGAGACAGACCTGGAGAACTCGCGCAAGCTGCTGAGCGCAGCCAAGATTCTGGCCGATGCCACTGCCAAGATGGTGGAGGCTGCCAAGGTTGGTGGTGGGCAGGAGGAGCAGGGGGGGCTGCCTCCTGTGCTCTGCGTTGCTCCAGAGCAAGCCCTGTGCTGAGCAAGCACAGTGACCTCATGCAGGGGAATGAGCTGGGGGCTGTGCGAGGTGCAATGGGTCTGCTGCCTTGTCCAGGGGGCTGCAGCCCACCCCGACAGCGAGGAGCAGCAGCAGCGGCTGCGGGAGGCGGCAGAGGGGCTGCGCATGGCCACCAACGCTGCGGCTCAGAACGCCATCAAGAAGAAGCTGGTGCACAAGCTGGAGGTGAGCCCGGGGTCGCAGCTGCAGGGGGGAAGAGGGACAGTGTGTGAGCTATGTGGGGCCAGAAGTGTGGGTGTTTTCAGGACAGATAATGTCTCCTTTGTACAGTTTACATGCTTGTGCTGCATCCTGTAGAGAGTTCTCTGCTGCACCTTGCTCTGTCACCACAACATCAGACCAGCTTCCTTGCTTCCCGTGTTGCACCATGGTGCCATGGCAGGCAGAGGCACAGCAGGAGAAGCTTAGGGGTTGAGCAGGACCCCAGTCCATGGTGTGGGGCTCCGGTGCTGGGCTCTAGGCCATGCCAACCCCATAGCTGAGCTGTGCCTTCCCCCTGCAGCACGCGGCCAAGCAGGCGGCTGCCTCTGCCACCCAGACCATCGCCGCCGCACAGCACGCCGCCGCCTCCAACAAGAACCCAGCCGCGCAGCAGCAGCTGGTGCAGAGCTGCAAGGTGAGGGGGGCAGGGGGCACGGGCTGGGCTCTGTGGGCTGACTGTTAGCATGTTTGTGCCGTGCAGCCTTATTTTAAGGAAAAAGGTGATTCTGGCACGTAAAAGGACTTTTTTAAAGAACTTAACTGTGCCGTGCAGCATCTTGGGCAAAATATTAGTGGGGTGTGGTGTCTGTAAATGGGTTAGGGATGGCTCTGAGAGTTATTTCAGAGCACCGGATCCTGGGGAGGGTGCCTGCAAGGGGACTTTCAAGGGTTTGTGTCCATCTCTCTTCTATCATTTGATCAACACCCAGGGGATCATAGAACTATAAAATGGCTCAGGTTGGAAGGGACCATACAGCCCATCCAGCTCCAATCCTCTGCCATGGGCTGGGTGACCCCCACCAGATCAGGCTGCCCAGGGCCCCATCCAGCATGGCCTCGAGCACCTCCAGGGATGGGGCACCCACAGCTCTCTGGGCAGCTGTGCCAGGGCCTCACCACCCTGAGTGATGATTTCCTTTCTAACATCTAATCTAAACCTGCCCTCTTAGCTTAAAGCTGTTTCTCCTTCTCCTGTCACCACCCTCTGATAAAGCCCTCTATGGTCTGCGAGTGGCCGAGCTGCCAGCGATGGGGAGAGCAGGTTCTGCCCTCAGAGCACAAATGTCTGCAGCCACCAGAGGGGCCCTCTGTCCCCCGCAGTGACCCTCCTCTCTCTGCTCACAGGTGGTGGCAGACCAGATCCCCATGCTGGTGCAGGGCGTGCGGGGCAGCCAGTCACAGCCGGACAGCCCCAGTGCCCAGCTGGCCCTCATCGCCGCCAGCCAGAACTTCCTGCAGGTACCAGCAAACCTCCTGCCCAATGTGGGCAGCGAGAGAGCTGCGCTCCGTGCCGCGCCTCACCCCTTCTTCTTTTGACAGCCCGGTGGGAAGATGGTCGCCGCCGCCAAGGCCACCGTGCCCACCATCACTGACCAGGCCTCGGCCATGCAGCTCAGCCAGTGTGCCAAGAACCTGGCTGCAGCCCTGGCTGAGCTCCGCACGGCCGCGCAGAAGGTGAGGGGCTGGCAGAGGGCAGGCAGGCGGGGACGGCCCTCCCCGTGGGCTGAGCTCCTTGTAAGGCCGCTCATCCTCCTCCCGCTGCAGGCGCAGGAGGCCTGCGGGCCACTAGAGATTGACTCAGCGCTGGGCCTGGTGCAGAGCCTGGAGAGGGACCTGCAGGAGGCCAAGGCGGCCGCCAGGGATGGCAAGCTCAAGCCTCTGCCTGGAGAGACGGTGAGGGCATGTGGGGCAGCAGGTGTGGGGTGCCAGGGTGAGGCCTAACCGCTCTGTTTTGGTTGTCCCACAGATGGAGAAGTGCGCGCAGGACCTGGGGAACAGCACCAAGGCCGTCACCTCTGCCATTGCTCACCTCCTGGGCGAGGTGGCGCAGGGCAACGAGAACTACACAGGTACCAGCGCTCAGGCCCTGGGTAGGCTGCGGTGCAAGGCTGGGCTCCTGCTGACTGACCGCTCTCCTCTTGGCAGGCATCGCTGCCCGGGAGGTGGCCCAGGCCCTGCGCTCGCTCAGCCAGGCTGCCCGCGGCGTGGCAGCCAACACCTCGGACCCGCAGGCGCAGGGCGCCATCTTGGAGTGCGCCAGCGACGTGATGGATAAGGCCAACAACCTCATCGAGGAGGCACGGAAAGCAGTGGCCAAGCCCGGGGACCCTGACAGCCAGCAGCGCCTGGTCCAGGTGGGCCTGGGACCCGTGGGGTGGCTGTGGGATTGGGCAGACTGCCGGGGATGGCCGCTGGATGGATGTTGCTTTCACCCTACACAGGTGGCCAAGGCGGTGTCTCAGGCGCTGAACCGCTGCATGAACTGCCTGCCCGGGCAGCGTGACGTGGATGCTGCCATCCGCATGGTGGGAGAGGCCAGCAAGAGGCTGCTGTCGGATTCGGTGAGCTCAGCCCAGAGCTAAAGGGGGGTGTTGGGGTGGGCACAGGCCATGCTGGATGCGCTCCCTGCTCTTGGGTGCTGAGCCCTCATCCAGCAGCCGCCTCCTCCTCCCTGCTGCTCCTGACCCCTCTCTGCCTCCAGTTCCCCCCCAGCACCAAGACCTTCCAGGAGGCACAGAGCCAGCTGAACCAGGCAGCAGCAGGACTCAACCAGTCTGCCAACGAGCTGGTGCAGGCATCGCGGGGCACTCCACAGGACCTGGCCAAGTCCTCTGGCAAATTTGGACAGGACTTCAATGAGTTCCTGCAGGCGGGAGTGGAGATGGCCAGCCTGTCCCCGGTGAGAGCAAATGCCTGTTTGGAGAGCCCAGGGCTGGACAAAACAGCAGGAGCAGGGTCAGAAGTGGCATGAGTTGGTTCAGCAAGTGTTGCCGCCGTACCCTTGCTGCTAGCTGGCTGACAAGTTGAGCAAAGGGTCTGGCACAGCCTGTGATACTCAGGGTGGGCATGGGGCTTGGGATCCTGCTGTTGGTGACTCTTCTTGGCTCCTTGCAGACGAAAGAAGACCAGGCGCAGGTGGTGTCAAACCTGAAGAGCATCTCCATGTCCTCCAGCAAGCTGCTGCTGGCAGCAAAGGCACTTTCCGCTGACCCCACAGCCCCCAACCTCAAGAGCCAGCTGGCAGCAGCAGCACGGTAGGAAGAGCTGCTCACAGTGCCTGGAGGGAGGTGGGCACATGCCAAGGGCTGTGCTAGCCTGTGGGAGGCTCTGTTTAGACCAGGTGTTTCCCTTCATGGGGCTCAGCTTGTACAAGGCTTTCTTGAGACCATTTATCTCATGTAATCCTAACCTGGCTGCTGTTACAGTCCATGAAAAGAGACAGCCCCTAGACAGTTAGGGAGTGTCCCCCTGCCAGAGCCTCTGCCCGTTTCCTGCACCAGAACGTCCCCCAAGGCCAGGTTAAACTGTTCACAGTAGTAGTGGCTCTGGGTGGTGAAGCTGACACTGATCCATTGTGTCTTTCCCCTGTCTTGGCAGGGCTGTGACCGACAGCATTAACCAGCTGATCACCATGTGCACCCAGCAGGCACCAGGCCAGAAGGAGTGCGACAATGCTCTGAGGGAGCTGGAGGTGAGAAGAAGCATCTCCATGATGCAGATCCCCTTCTGCTTGGGCTTGGCTGGGTGCTGAGAGGCCTGGGGTGGGGAGAGGAGCAGCTCTGCTGTGCCACAGGAGGCAGGAGGGAGCAAAAAGGCACTGCAAGTGCAAGACATGAGTTGTGGGGAGTGCACATCCCTCGATGTGACACCTGTGTCCATATAGACGGTGAAGGAGCTGCTGGAGAACCCCACCCAGACTGTCAATGACATGTCCTACTTCAACTGCCTGGACAGTGTCATGGAGAACTCCAAGGTGAGCTGGGAGCAGAGTGGAGGGGTTGAGTTTGGGGAAGGTTGGGGAGGTTTTGGGAAACATGTGAGGGCAAATGTGGCAAATGGAAAGGTGCTTCCCCCCGAGTTCTCTTCCTTGGGGTTACAGACACCCATCTGATAGAACTCAGTGAGCTCTGAGTCTGGAGCACTGAGTGGAAGCCGGAGATGGTCTCTAGCTGGTGTGTCCTGCAGGTGCTGGGTGAGTCCATGGCCGGCATCTCGCAGAACGCAAAGAACAGCAAGCTGCCTGAGTTTGGGGAGTCCATCAGTGCCGCCTCCAAAGCTCTCTGTGGGCTCACAGAGGCAGCAGCCCAGGTGAGACACTCTCAGTCCCAGCCCAACACATTGCTCCTGGTGCTGGGAGCTCTCCCCTGTCTCTGCTGTGGTGCAAGTCCTCACTTCATCTCTCTGCTTACAGGCTGCCTACCTGGTGGGAGTTTCTGATCCCAACAGCCAGGCTGGACAGCAGGGCTTGGTAGACCCCACTCAGTTTGCCAGAGCTAACCAAGCCATCCAGATGGCTTGCCAGAACCTAGTGGATCCGGCCTGCACACAGTCCCAGGTATGAGCTGGGGTGCTGTGCTGCTAATTTTCTTGCCTAAAAGGGAGTGTTGCAAGGATAGGGAGGTGCTGCGGGTTGTGTTACACTCTGCTCTTCTCCACAGGTGCTGTCAGCAGCCACCATCGTAGCGAAGCACACCTCAGCCCTGTGCAACACGTGCCGCCTGGCCTCCTCTCGCACTGCCAACCCTGTCGCCAAGCGGCAGTTTGTCCAGTCGGCCAAGGAGGTGGCGAACAGCACAGCCAACCTGGTGAAGACCATCAAGGTGCAGTCCCTGCTGGGGCACCCTGGGTAGGGTGGGGATGGGAGGATACGTGGGATTTGGGGTATGGATAACTGCTGGATAACTGCTTGCTCTCCTGCACACCAGGCCCTGGATGGTGCCTTCAACGAGGAGAACCGGGAGCGGTGCCGTGCAGCCACGGCTCCTCTCATAGAGGCTGTGGACAACCTGACAGCTTTCGCCTCCAACCCAGAGTTTGCTACAGTTCCTGCTCAGATCAGCCCTGAGGTGAGGTGTTGCTGGGGCTGGCAGGGGTGGCTTGGCTGTAGTGGGAGCTGCTGCCCATGCACACCTGTCCATCTGTGTCACTGGGCCACGGTCTCCATGCACAGGGACGCAGAGCCATGGAGCCAATTGTCTCATCTGCCAAGACCATGCTGGAGAGCTCTGCTGGCCTCATTCAGACCGCCCGCTCCCTGGCTGTCAACCCCAAAGACCCACCGCAGTGGTCAGTGCTGGCTGGCCACTCCCGCACCGTCTCAGACTCCATCAAGAAGCTGATCACCAACATGAGGTGAGGGCAGGCTGGGGCCATCTCAGTTGGTCTGATGTGCGTGGTCAGGGCCCTGTTCTTACTGACTGGTGTCCCTGGTTGGGCTCATTCCAAGCAAGCCCCTGGGGATGTTTTGGTTCATCTTAGAATCATAGAATCACTAAGGTTGGAAAAGACCACTAAGATCATCTAGTCCAGCCATCAACCCATAACCTCCATGCCCACTGAACCGTATCTCTCAGTGTCACTTCTACCCTTCTTGCTCTTGTTCTCCATGGCTGCTGCCATGAGGAGGCAAGGGATGGGATGGAAGGTGCTGTCCCTCCTGCCCCTCTTGCAGCGCTGGAAGGGGTTGGTGGGGTGGGCACGTGCCACTGTGCCTGGGCTGGTGGGGCTGTGGTGCCTGGCTCTGGCACCAGGTTGCTTGACAAGAGGGGTCTTGCCCCTCATGGGCACCAGCTGAGGTTTGAGGGGAGCTAGCCTTGCATGGTGCTGATCCATGTGTCACACAGGGACAAAGCTCCTGGGCAGCGGGAGTGCGACGAGGCCATTGAGGTCCTGAACAGATGTATGCGGGAGGTGGATCAGGCCTCCCTCGCAGCCATCAGCCAGCAGCTGGCCCCACGAGAAGGTATCTCCCAGGAGGTGAGTGGAGAACACACTCCTGGGGACAGCATCTTTTCCTGGAGTCCCTGCTGGCTCCCTCTGCTTTCACATGGGGCTTCTGCAACCCTCCTGCATCTTCAGCAGAAGTCCTGCCTTTGCCCAGTCAAATGCTGGGCAGAGCAGCCTCGTTTCAAGCTTTGTGCCCCTGCTGCACGTGGGACAGAGCAAGGCTGTCTGGTCAAACCACCCCTACACCCAGAGCTGATTTAGCAGTGCAACCAGCACTTTGGAGTCCTACTTATCCGGGCTGGTTAACTCCTCCCCAGCAGAGCTTGGTGAGACCAGCCCTGCTGCAGCCTTGTCAAGGCACTCTCTTTGCAACAGGCTTTGCACAACCAGATGATCACGGCTGTGCAGGAGATCAACAACCTGATTGAGCCTGTGGCCAGTGCAGCGCGGGCTGAGGCCTCGCAGCTGGGACACAAGGTAACAGGAGGGGAGGGACGGGGAACTGGGAATCAGGCACCAAATGTGCCTGGACGAGCTTGCATCAGGAGAGGCTCTGGCCAGCACTGCTGGCACTGACACTGCTCTTCCTTAGGTGTCCCAGATGGCTCAGTACTTTGAGCCACTCATTTTGGCAGCTATCGGTGCTGCCTCCAAAACACCCAACCACCAGCAGCAGATGAACCTCCTGGACCAGACCAAAACGCTGGCTGAGTCTGCCCTGCAGATGTTGTACACAGCCAAGGAGGCTGGTGGGAACCCCAAGGTGAGCAGGAGGTGACGTGGTGGCACTGTGAGCCTCAGATATGTGTCACATGTCCTAGACACACGCCTGACACAAAAACCCAGGATGTGCCAGTAGTGTCTGTATTAGAGGGGAGCAGCTTCCATCTCTCATTCCATCTCCTCCTTGCAGCAAGCTGCCCACACACAGGAGGCTCTGGAGGAGGCTGTGCAGATGATGAAGGAGGCAGTGGAGGACCTGACCACCACACTGAACGAGGCAGCCAGTGCGGCAGGTGTTGTTGGGGGCATGGTGGACTCCATCACCCAGGCCATCAACCAGGTGAGGGGAACACAGAGAGTGCTGGCAGAGAGGAGGTGTCAGAGCTAAACCCTGTGTGGCACTTGGTCGTTTCTTGCCTTCACTGGGATGCTTGCACTGAGTACTGCTTGGGAAGTAGAGGCAAACAGGGTTTTGCACTTGGGCAGCCAGAGAGGCAGGGAGAGATGCTGGAAGATGTTCAGATCTTCCCCCTGGGGGCTTTGGGGGACAGTCTAATGTGGGAGCATCTGAGGCCATTGTGGGCAGCACAGGTGTCCTTCCATGCTGGAGTAAAGGATGGTCTCTGGACTGGGGCTGGAGCCAAACTCTCCTGATGTTCTCTTGCAGCTGGATGAGGGACCAATGGGCGAGCCAGAGGGGACCTTTGTAGACTACCAGACCACGATGGTGAAGACAGCCAAGGCTATCGCAGTGACTGTGCAGGAGATGGTGGGTGCAGTGGCCAGCAAGGCCATTGATGCTCTCCTGTTCCCCCCTTATTTGAGACGGGAAGCAGATAGTGGTGCAGTGGTCACACTTGGGCAGAGAACTGCCCCCTCTGCTTGCCCATCCCACCGCAGTGCCCATCCGAGCCCTGCACTTCTTCCATCAACAGGTCACCAAATCTACCACCAACCCAGATGAGCTGGGCATACTGGCCAACCAGCTCACCAATGACTATGGGCAGCTGGCACAACAGGCCAAGCCCGCGGCGCTCACTGCTGAAAACGAGGAGGTGAGAGGGTTGGCATAGGGGAGGTGGGTGGGATGGTTGGTATTTCCCATCAAGGGTGATGGGTGCAGGGGTTAGTTCCCTTCAGGCTCTCTCACTCACATGTTTGCCTCCAGATTGGCTCCCACATCAAGCACCGGGTGCAGGAGCTGGGTCACGGCTGTGCTGCCCTGGTGACCAAGGCTGGAGCCCTGCAATGCAGCCCCAGCGACGCCTACACCAAGAAGGAGCTGATAGAGAGTGCACGCAAGGTCTCCGAGAAGGTGAGCAGCCCGAGGGTGTCAGAGCAGGTAGCGGGAGAGGGGATGCAGTTGGTGGGAGCAATGCTGGGTTGAGCCACATGCCCTTTGGCCACCACCTTGGGTTCTCCCGTGGCCATCCTGAGCTCCCTCTGCTCTCAGCCACGCTTGCCCTGACACAATTCAGCTGGCAGGGTGGAGGAGAGATTCCCCTCTTGGCACCATAACAGCTTGTGCTGTGATGGGTAAGTGTGACACCCAGGTGCTCACTACTGAAGTGCTGGTGATGGCCTGCCAAGGAATATTGATCCACACCCTGTTGGCAGCCCAGGGCTCTGTAAGTCAGCTCTTGCAGAGGTACAGGTAGCATTTGCTGCATCTCTAGCAAGTCTGCAGCTCATGCTGGGTGATGAATCTCCCTTGCACCTTCTGCTGGCATGGTGGATGACAGCCTGCCCATCAGTCCATCTGAAAGCACGCTGATCAATAACAAGTGAAAACACAGTTTAAAAATTCCAGTTGGTAAGGGTATAGCTGCAGTGCTTGTAAGCAATATTACAAAAGCAAAACAGACAAATAGACACTGGGTCGTAGTGCCTGGCACATGTCAGCATGCTCAAGGCCTCCTGCAGGTTCTTCCATCCCAAGCTCACTTTCCATTGGGAAACTTACTCTCTTAAGAGTGCTTGCCAAAGCACAGAAATTGAGTTCAGCACTTACTGAAGGAATGAGCTGTAATGTTCTGATAAGGTGCACGCCTTATGTATTTGGAAAGTAGCAGAGTCCAATGTCACCAAAAAATGATAGATATGAGATAAAAATAATTGGAAGCTAAGAAGAGATGCCCAGACCATGCAATTCCTTATTCTCCTCCTTGGATTAAAGAGGAGCTATGGTGGGGCTGCCTGAGCCTGCCCTGCCCCTGCAGTCACCCTGCTCATCTCCTGCAGGTGTCCCACGTGCTGGCAGCCCTGCAGGCTGGGAACCGCGGGACACAAGCCTGCATCACCGCAGCCAGCGCCGTCTCTGGCATCATCGCTGATCTCGACACCACCATCATGTTTGCCACAGCAGGGACCCTCAATCGGGAGAACGCAGAAACCTTTGCTGACCACAGGTACAATACTTTGCCCAGCTGGAGGTGAAGGGTCAGGCTCTCTCCTGCTATCTCACATCCTTGTAAGCTGTGGCTGAGCCTCAAGGAGACCTGCAAGCTCATGTTGGCTCCATTTTCACCCTAGCTCATGGAGAATGGGGGGCAGGGAGAAAGGAGCATGTGTGCATGCAGAGGACAGATGCTTGTCTGTCATTTCTTAGCACCCTGTGCAAGCACACCTCTGTAGGGCTGCATCCTCTCTGACACCCTTCTTCTCCCCAGGGAGGGCATCCTGAAGACAGCCAAAGCGCTGGTGGAGGACACCAAGGTGCTGGTGCAGAATGCCACAGCCAGCCAAGAGAAGCTTGCCCAGGCTGCCCAGTCCTCTGTGTCCACCATCACCCGCCTGGCTGAGGTGGTGAAGCTGGGTGCTGCCAGCCTGGGATCTGAAGACCCAGAGACTCAGGTAGGATGGTGTCTGAGGTGAATGGAGGCTGCTCATAGCTTGCGTGAAGGGGCTGGAGCTGAGGGTGTAAGGTCATCTTGTGCTCTGAGTTGGGCTCCGCATGTCCTGAAGAGGACTGGAAGAGCTTTGGCCCCTGCTAGTGCACTGGCTGAGCTGATCTCCATGTGTATGGCATATCCTGGGGTGCCCAAATTCCTTATTGCTGGGCCACACCACACCCAGGTTGAGTGACCATAACCCAGCTGTGACTCTGATCTTGCTTTCTCCAGGTGGTTCTGATCAATGCTGTGAAGGATGTGGCCAAGGCACTTGGGGATCTGATTGGTGCCACCAAAGCAGCTGCTGGCAAAGCTGGGGATGATCCTGCTGTCTATCAGCTTAAGAACTGTGCCAAGGTCTGCAATGGGGAGGAGGGGATGGGGCAGGAGGGCTGGAGAAAGGGCAGGGGGGACTTTTGTGCATGTTGGGAGACAGAAGGACAACTGTGGTGCAGTTGTGGCAAGTGGGCAAAGGGGTCTATGTAAAGGTGGGACACAACACAGAAGAATTGGTGGAAGATAAAAATGAAGTGGTGTGAGTGGAGAGTGGGGAAGGGCAGTTTGGGACCCAACCATGAGGGAGGGACAGGTGCTGGCAACATCCTAGAGCTTTCCCAGGGCTTCACCTGTCTGTGGTCTCCCTTCCACAGGTGATGGTCACCAACGTCACCTCCTTGCTGAAGACAGTGAAGGCTGTTGAGGATGAGGCCACAAAGGGGACGCGAGCGCTGGAGGCCACAATAGAGCACATCCGCCAGGAGCTGGCAGTGAGTGCCACCGCGGTGTCACAGCTGCTGTCCTGCCAGCCTGCTGCCCTGTGCCTCACCGCTGCCTCTCTCCTCACAGGTCTTCTCCTCCCCAGTGCCTCCTGCCCAGGTCTCAACCCCAGAGGACTTCATCCGAATGACGAAAGGCATCACGATGGCCACAGCCAAAGCCGTGGCCGCTGGCAACTCGTGTCGGCAGGAGGATGTCATCGCCACGGCCAACCTGAGCCGCCGCGCCATCGCCGACATGCTGCGTGCCTGCAAGGTGCTGCCTGGGTGGGCTGGGGACGTGGGGCGGGCGTGGGGCTGGGGGACCCCGGCACGAGCCCCACTGCTGCGGGGCAGGTGTCTGGGTGCAAACAGCCATCTCTGGGTTCCAGGAGGCTGCCTACCACCCCGAGGTGAGCGCGGACGTGCGGCAGCGGGCACTGCGCTTCGGCAAGGAGTGTGCTGATGGCTACCTGGAGCTGCTGGAGCACGTGCTGGTGGTGAGTGTCCCCAGTGTTTGCTGAGGCTGCCCTTGGGCACTGGGGTGCTCCCCAGATCCCCAGCTTCCCCTGAGCTCTACAGCTCTCCCCTCTGAGGCCTTTCAATGTGTTCACCCTTAGCTGTACATGAAGTGCCCAGGGTGAGCCCTGCTGCAGGGTGAGCATGGGGCAGGAAGTGTTATGCAGTGGCCATGGACACACAGATCGCACTGCCTGTCCTTCAGGTCCTGCTGTGCAGGAGAGACCTGCCTGCTGCCTTGAGACTGCACAGCTCTTCACTGCTGCAGTGCTCTGGGTGCTCTAGGCTAGTGCTGCTAAAATTGCTCTGACCCAAGCTGGGCAGTTGATGTAAAGATCATTTTTGAGAAGCTGGTGCTGGATACTTCTCTCATTCCTTGCCCCTGTATCTAGCTTAGACAGGCAAACTGAAGGCAGGGAAGGATGGGAGTGCTGCCTATAATTACTTACAGAAGCAGATATCAGAGCGATGAACAATCTTAGAAGAAAAGTATTTGGCTAACAACAGATGGAGATTAACTGGCCATAAACAGATGGAGGCTGGAAATTCGACAACACAGGAACAGAATCCTGAAGCAGCTTCCATTAGAAGTGGTGGGAGGGAGAAACTTCAGCCAGTGTGAAAACAGAGCTCGTTAAGCTCACAGAAGAGCATGAGACAGGCAGTGCCCATGGTGGCAGAGGTGTTGACTGCAAAGGCCAGCTGCGCCCTTCTCATCCAGCTTAGTCCTCCCGAGTACTCCAGCTGGCTGCTTTAATTAGCTGCCTTACAAGATCAGTGTAGCTCCCATGAAGCAAATCAAAGCTGGATTAACCAAGAGATGGGAAGAAAGGATTCAGTGAGGTGTTTCCAGCAGTTTGCGTTCTTGGCAAGATCGTAGAGACAGAGATGACTCTGCTGCAAGGATCTGCAGAGCACGTGCCTTCAGAGCTGCTGATTGCCCTGAACCTGGAGCAAGAGAACAGAGCAAGCAGGGGTTAGTTATACAGTGTGATTTCGCTAGGTTGGTTAAAAGGGATTGATAAATCTTGTTGTTCAGATTCAGTGGATAGGAGGTGGTGGAGCTCAGGGAAAGCCAGTCTCCTTGAGGAAGAGAACAGCCAGTGCTGGCGGAACAAAGAGGAGGCAGGCAGGAACCGAGGGCTAGAAATAGAATACAGACGGGAGAAATCAAAGGATGGTTTTGCCCAAAAGAGGTAACCTCCAGGATACAGTTCCAGGAGGAGCAGTGAGTTTTCCGTGCTCTGCATCCAGATCAAATGTCTTTCTGGAACGTGCTTCAGCCACACATAAGACATCGCAGCCAAGACTGAAGTGCTAGATGAAATTCTCTGGCTCACCTGTTGTTAGCAGATGATTGGGCTAATGACATACTGTGGCAGTGCCCAAGGTCAGACCACTTGCAGAAGCGTGCTTTTCCACTGCATTCTGGGTGGTACCTTCCAGCTGCCTTGTGATGTCTCCTGCATATCATACATGCAGTACATCCCATGAAATACTCTCTGGAGGTGCATCTTAGGAAGCTTACGGCCTCACATAGCAATTTTAAACATGTTGTCAGGGCAGACAACAGTCTTAATGATAAGGCATTTTGTCCAGACTGGCTTGTGAAGACAAACTGGCCACTGCTGTGTGCTGTCAGCTCAGGAGCTCCTGTAATTTTGCTGGAATGGCCCCACAAGAGTGAGGTCCAGAATAAAGTCAGGAACACTCCCAGCCTCAGCTGTGCTCCAATCTGTGCGTGCAGGGTCACGTTGGTGGGAGGGAGGGCAGCAGGTTCCTGGAAGGCAGCAAGCAGAGGGCACGTGGAGGTGCTGATGGGGCAGTGTGCAGTGCTGGTCCCTCCCCACACAGAGGGGTGTGGAAGGGAGTGCTGTGGGCAGGGCGCTGCCCAAGCCCCCAGCAGCAATGAGGTTGCTCTCTGTGTGCTGGGTCGGTCCCTCTGGGAGCCAACGCCTTGCAGTGTGTGAACAGGAGCGGTTAGAGCTCAAGAAGGAGAACTATTTGGCTTGGGATGGAAAGCATGGCTCCCAGCAGAAGAGTAAGCAAGCAGCGTATTTCACTGGGGAGGGGAAGGAATTTGAACCTCCTCAGGGACATGGTATTTGGTAACAATAGGTCTCCGTCACCAAAAGCAGAGGAATCCAGGCTGGAAGCTGCAGTCAGACAGTTCAGAGAACTGGAGAAGCAGAGTGCTGCCGTGGGTGTGGGTGGCTCCTCCAGCCTCTGGGTCTGGCCAGTAGAAAATATGCTGGGGCTGAAATGCAGGGTGGTGGTGGCCGCCTCCGGGACCTCTGATCCTTCCTCCCCACCTCTCCATCTCACCTCCTTCACCTTCTCCTGCGCATGTCCCTGTTGTCCCTGCTGGGGCATTCACTGCCTTCTTCTCTCTCCTCTCCATCCTCCCGTGTCAGCCGGTGAGTAAGGTGACACTCGGTGTGCCTGCCGGTGTCTGACCTCCGCATGAGCCTTGCTGGCAGCGTGTCTGCCTGCCCAGCCTGGTGCTGGGGTGATGCTGCTGCTCCTGTGTGGTTTGGAGCAAGACCCGTGGTCTGCGCCCGTACTCACCCCTGCTCGAGCTGAGTGTGGCCTCGGGCATGCTGTGGTGTGTGCATGCCTGTTCCCACCCCCTGGAGAAGGGGATGTGTGTCCTGCAGGGGCTGAGACCTGGCTCCAGGGTCCTCCCCTGCCCAGCTTGCATTTGCAGATGAGTTTCCAAAGGCGGACAGCAGGGGAGGGAAGGGTTCTGGGGCTTGGAGTGCTTTGAGAGTGGGGAGAGGTCCAGATGGGCAAATTGTGAGTGCTGGAAGGACCCTGACTCAAACTGAGGACCCCAAAGCCATGGACTCCATGGGGCCAAGGAGAAGAGCACCCTGTCCATGCGCAGGAGGAGACTAGGCAGCATCACCTGAGACGGGATGGCAATGACCAGTGGGATGGGGGCTCCCACCCTCCTACCCCAGGGAAGCACCTCCGGTGGGCCCGTGGGGTCTCCTTGCTTTGAAGTGGCTCCAGCAGCAGCCTGAAACAAGGACGGCTGAGCCCCAGATGGCACCATTTGCAGGCAGCCAAATTCTGGGGATGGGGAGCTGCCAGGAAGGGACCATCTCCTGCCTCAGCTTCCCTAACACACGTGTGCCTGCTCTCCCACAGATCCTGCAGAAGCCGACCCACGAGCTGAAGCAGCAGCTGGCCGGGTACTCCAAGCGGGTGGCCAGCTCTGTCACCGAGCTCATCCAGGCGGCCGAGGCCATGAAGGGTGAGTGCTGCAGCTCCAGGCCAGCATCTGGGGCTCAGCAGCTGATGGTGGGAGGAGGTAGGGTGAGTGGGAAATGAGGCCATGCATGGGTTTAACCTTGCTTGGTGCTGATCTCTTGCAGGGACAGAGTGGGTTGACCCGGAAGACCCCACGGTCATCGCTGAGAATGAACTGTTGGGCGCAGCAGCTGCCATCGAGGCTGCAGCCAAGAAGCTGGAGCAGCTGAAACCAAGGGCCAAGCCCAAGGTACATGGGGTGCTGAGCCTCCCTGACCCCCCACCCCCAGCAGCCCTTTCCTTCCTGGGTCCCACAGCCATCATTCCTGTCCCCATCTCTGTGTGTGCCCCCACGGCCACCTTCCCCAGCCCCTGCTCAGCGCTCATGTGCCCATTTTTGCCTACAGCAAGCGGATGAGAGCCTGAACTTTGAGGAGCAGATCCTGGAAGCTGCCAAATCCATTGCAGCAGCAACGAGCGCCCTGGTGAAGGCAGCCTCAGCAGCCCAGCGAGAATTAGTGGCCCAAGGAAAGGTAAGGCTGGCAGGGAGAAAGAAAGGAGCAGCACGTGAGTTGGTGCCAAAGCACTGCATGTGTGGTTTGTCCTGGGCTGGCCACTCTACAGCCCACATGAGATGGGCTCAGGGACATTGGGCGATGGTGGGTGGGATTTCCAGCAGGGACCCCAGAGCTGAAGTCATCAAGATCCAGAGCTTTCATGGGAAGGGCGGGTGGGCCTGGGGCTGCAGTGGGCTGCCTCACTTCTCCAAGGGCTGTGCACAGCCCTCGTGCCTCACTCGCCCTCTCCTGCCTTCCAGGTGGGAGCCATCCCAGCCAACGCCGTGGACGATGGGCAGTGGTCCCAGGGACTCATTTCAGCCGTGAGTATCAGGGAGACTCATAGGGGCAGGGCACATCTTGTGCTGGGCAGAACGCTCTGCCCTTGTGTTTCTGCTCCATGGAAGAAGCAGCCTCACTGCTTGCTCCCTGTCCCACCAGCCGGGACGTGGCAAGGAAACTTGTTGTCTGCATCCCACACCCCATGTGCTCGGGACTCCCCTCAGGTGAGAGCTGCACCCCACTGACACCCTCTCTTGCTGCAGGCACGCATGGTGGCTGCTGCCACCAACAACCTGTGCGAAGCCGCCAACGCGGCGGTGCAGGGCCATGCCAGCGAGGAGAAGCTCATCTCGTCAGCCAAGCAGGTGGCTGCCTCCACGGCGCAGCTCCTGGTGGCTTGCAAGGTGAAGGCTGACCACGACTCCGAGGCCATGAAGAGGCTCCAGGTGAGTCCCAGCTGCCTCCTCCAGCTCCTGAACTCCCTTGGTGCTTGAGGGGTCGGTGGGAGTTGGGGTGGGGGTGCATGTGGGGCTGTGGCACTGTGGAGGCATCTCTCCACGCGTCGTGCTGCCTGCCCGCGCGCAGTCAGTGCTTTGTGGGGATGCAGCTCCATGTAGTTGGGACCTCAGCTGCATGCATGTGTAATCCTGGGCTCCTGTCCACTAAGCTGGGGTTGCTGAGCCCAGGGGCATTCAGGGCTTGGGAATGCCTGGATTGTGTGCAACAGATCCCTGGCATTAGTGTTTGAGGACGTGTTTTGACATGGGGAATTAACCCTCTGTGGCCATGGTGCAGAGGCTAATGCCCACGTGCTGCAGGAGAGGTCCCAGCAGGACCTTGGGGCTGTCACCTTGGGGCAGCAGCTGGAACAGGCCAGCCAGGATCCCTGCCTCGTGGCTCAGATGAGGGCAGAGCGAGGGAGCCCACGGGCACTGGATCAGGAGCAGCAGCGCCTGAAATGGTCATGAGCAGCGGTGGTGGCAGCGAGCCATGAGCACAGAGCTCAGCCTGCAGCTCCCCCTCTCCCATCCGCCTCTGCTGTGCTCCAGCCTGGCCAGGATGGGGCTGAGACTGGACTTCCCCCCTGAGGCTGCAGCTGTGCCTGGGCTGAGCCCACTGCTCCTCTTGTTTCCCACTCCAGGCCGCTGGTAACGCCGTGAAGAGAGCATCGGACAATCTGGTGAAGGCAGCACAGAAGGCAGCCGCCTTCCAGGACCACGATGAGACGGTGGTGGTGAAGGAGAAGATGGTGGGGGGAATTGCACAGGTGAGGAGTGGCTCATATCCATCCTTCCATCTGCTGTTGCGGGCACGTCCCCAGAGGGACTGAAAGCAGCACTGTGGGCATTGTACTGTCCCACCCAGCAGGGCTCTGTGCTCCTCCTGCTGCTCGTAGCCCTGGGCACAGCATGGAAGTGCTCATCCTGGGGATGCAGCACCCTGGTGGTTGCTGCGATACCTGCAGCATCCCTGCGGCCAGGGCAGAGCGCCGTGCAAGGGCTGGGAACAGCCCCACGTGGCATGGCACGGGGCCCAGCTTTGTCTGCTGGCGGTGAGACATGCCCGCAGGGTGCTGTGGCTCTCCTGCACCTCCCACGCTGCGTGGTTGTACCCCAGGGGTTATTTATTGCTGTGCTGCAGCTGGGGCTGGGCTGGGACTGCACAGAGCGAGGCGTGCTCCCATCCCACCTCACCGCGCTCTCTCCCCAGATCATCGCCGCCCAGGAGGAGATGCTGCGCAAGGAGCGGGAGCTGGAGGAGGCGCGCAAGAAGCTGGCCATGATCCGGCAGCAGCAGTACAAGTTCCTGCCCTCCGAGCTGCGGGACGAGGAGCAGAACTGAGCCCCGCGCCGCCGCGCTGCCCCCGGGCACAGCCCTCCCGCCACTCACTGCACAGACTGCTGCCGCCGGCTCCTATTTAAGACACCCACCTCGAGCAGCACCGGGCTGCCTGGGCTTGGCCAGTGCCGGGACCAACCCGGCACCCGCACCACCGCCCTGAGCAGGTGCCGCACCAGCACCGCCGCTTCGCTGCCAGCACTCCTCCCCACCCAGCACCGCGGCCGGCAGCGTCCCGGGGCCGCTCGGGGCCGGAGGGCTCCCTGCTGCCGTGGGGCCCTCCAGACCTTTCAGGACTTTCCTCGTGCCTTTTGTTGTCTTCTCTTTTTGTCTTTTCTTTCTCCCTCCTCCAGGAGGGAGCGGGGATACCTTTGCCTTGCCCCCCTCTCCTACAGTGGGGTGCAGGGAGCAGCTCTGCACCTTTCTTTGCGCTCTTGCAGAGCCGCCTCTCGCTTCTGATGCCTTACAGCTGGCTGAATGCCCCTGCCCTCCTGCACAGCAGCACCCCGGGAGGCACCGAGCCGCCCTCGCGCGTCCTCCCCAGTGCCTCTGCCTGGGGCAGGTGCCACCGCCTGGCCCCGGAGCTGCTGTCCCCACCTCGTCGCCTTCCCGCGGGGCCCCCAGCCAGCTCTGCCTTCCTCCTCCTTCCCAAGTGCCTGCGTCGTTTTCTGAGATCTTCAGTATTTTTTATAACTTTTAAATCTCTGTAGTATCGAGCCTGCAGCTTTCCCAGTTCATTTATCCTCTCGCTCACCTCGCCCCCACTAACCCCCGGAGCCCAGTGCCTGCCCCGTGTCCCGGGGCACAGCTCCCACCCCCGGCTCCGGGACCCCCGTTCCTGCCCCGTGCACTTGCTGAGGCTTCTCTCACTGTTTTGATACGTTGAGCATCCCATGTTACACACCGAAGGAAACCACCTCCCCCCGAAGCTGCGGGGTGGAGGGGATGCGGATGGCTCCTCGGAAAGACGCCTTCATCAATAAAAGTGGTTTTCCTGCTTGCTTGGAGCGCGTGTCCCTGGGGAGGTGCGGGGATGGGGGGCACAGCCCAGGGGCTGCACGTACCCCCGGGCTGGGGGTGGGTGCTGTGGGCTCCGTGGGGCTGCCAGCCCTCCTGGGGGGGGAGCACGGCGCGGGTGCTTAGACAGCATGGAAACTATTCCAGGCACGGCCAGAGCGGCACCCGGACCCCCGCTGGCAGCCATGTGCGGCCCTCACAGGTGCTGCGGGGGGGATTTTATTGCTGGGGGATTTGGGGGCCGGCCGGGCTTCAGGCGGCACCTGCCCCAGGCTCCGCACTCCTGGCCCCATTCCTGCCGCCAGCCGAAAATATCACTGGGCAGGGCGGTGGGAGGGGGTGCAGGTGGGGCACCCCCAGTATGCAGATCCCCCTGGCGGGGCAGCGGCCCTCAGCATGCCACAGGGCCGGGAATGCGGCTGGACCCCCCCGGCTGAGCTCAGGCCCCAAAATAGCCCCCAGGGCCGACCTGCGTGGGCAGCAGCTGCCCCAGCGTGGCCCCTTCCCCACCTGCTCCCGCCCCATCTGTCACTCGCCCGGGTTTGGGGACCAGCGGGATGGAGCAGGGACACCTCTCTGCACCCCAGCACCAGCAGACGCCCCCAAGGCCGAGCTGCACTGTGAGCATTACATGTCACAACCCTGCACAGTCTCAGCGGCACAACCTGTGGGGCCCCCACACAGTTTGGGGTCCCCACACAGCAGAGCCCTGCAGCATCCCGGGGGGGTGCTGGCATTNCCATGGCCTGGCTCCAGGGTGGATTTGTGCCTCCTGCAGGAATCCCAGCCCCGCCAGCTGTCCCCTGACAATCTGCACCCGCTGACCCCGCACCAGGTACCGGCACGGAGCCCCGAGCCCTCTGCCCAACTCCAGGGGGCAGGGGCTGCTGGCAGTGGGGACCCTGACCGTGTCCCCTAGGCAAAGGCAGGGGACGCAGGTGCCAGCCCTGCACATAGGTCGGAGGGACACGACAGGATTCAGCCTGGCTGCAGCCCTGACCCCGTAAATCTCCTGCCAGGGCTGGAGGGGTTGTTTTTCAGGCAGGTTCCAGCAGCACAAGTGGTGCTTGGAGCCGGGTATGTCAGTCACGGTGGCTCCAGCATGGCCCCAAACTGGGATTGGGGTGCATGGGGAGCTGCATCCCGCTCATGGGGGACCCTAGTAGGGGACAGGAGGTGGCAGCAGTAGGGAGGCCCCGTCCCCAGGAGGGCACAGGCTGCTCCCATGCACACATCACCCCATGCCCCTCCGGGCTGCAGCATCTCCCCAGAGCCCCTCGCCGCGTCCCGGCCCCCCCGGCAGAGCCCACCCTGCAGCTGGGAATGCGCCAGAAGCATTTATGAGCAGTATTACAGTGAGGGGTATTTTTGGAGGATCTGAAGGGTTTGCTTTTTTTTTTTTTTTTGGTTGCCTGCTGTTTATTTAGGGAAGAAAGAAAGAGGGACAGCCCACACGCCCCGTGTCCCCCTGAAACGCTGTCCTGTGGGACGTGCAGGTGCCGTGCCCACGTGCCAGGGATGATGGCACCATGGTGGGGACATGGGGACAGCGCTGAGTCCCTGCCCCACTGTGACGCAGCAGTGGGACGGGGAGGTCGGTACTCGCTCCCTTTGGTCCTGGAGGATTTTCCCCTGCGTTTTTCTCCAGCCCTCGCACAGAGGACGTCGGGGCGGTGCGGAGGGGGTCCTGGGGCGGCTGTGCCAGGAAGAGCCTTCCTGGTGCAGGGGGGTCATCGAGCCCCACCAGGGCACCTCCACAGAGTATCCCCATGCCCATTGCTGGCCCAGGGGGTGGCAGGGGCATGGGGACAGCGTGGGCCGGGGGGAACACAGGTGTGACTGCAGCAGGGATCCTTGTGGGATTGAGGGGTTCTGCACCACAACCCCAAGCTCTGGGCGCTGCTGGGCCCTGGGGACCCCCTGGCACGGGGCTGTATGGGGGGCTGTGGTGTAGGGGGGCAGCAGTGCCCTGCTGAGGACACACACAGCCTAGGGGACCCAGAGCAGCATTGTCACAGTCCTCAGGTGTCCCCACTGCGTTCAGAGCCCATGCAGTGTCCCCGCAGCCTGGGGAGCGGTGCTGGTCTGGGGTGACAGTGCTGGTCCGTGGGGTGCAGCCATAGCCTGTGGGTGTCCCGGTGCCACTACAGCCCGTGCACACCCCCAGCATGGCTCGTGCTGGCCCACGGGTGTCCCCAAGAGCAGTGCCAGCACTGCAAGCTGGCACGCAGGGCCCCCCAGCCCCCGGAGCACAGTGACATGTCACGGCGTGCCCTCTAGCGCAGGGACATCCCCACGGCCAGAGGCTCGTCACATCGGGGGTGACAGCGAGAGGTGTCCCCAGGTCGCAACAACAGCACGGGCTGCCGGGTGCCCGCTGTCGGGGCTGCGGCGGTGCCCCCCCCGCCCCGCTCAGTCCCTCTCCCGGGGCCGCAGTCTGTCCCTAAAAGGTTCTGGCGGGCGGCGGGGGAGGGCCCGGGGCGGCCCCGTCCCGGCGCGGCCCCTCCCCGGCTCTTAGGCGGCGCGGCGCGGCGGGGGGCGCAGTGCCGGTGCTGCCGCCGCCCCCGGTGCTCCCACCGACCCCGG
>WBMW01003189.1:389059-422991 GCA_013396635.1 Penelope pileata | reverse complement strand
CTCCCCCACCTCCTCCTGTTACACCAACTGTGCCTCCCCCACCGCCCCTGCCCCAGCCCACAGCCCCCTCTGAAGGAGCCGGAACAGGGCGTGAGGACAGCAGCAAGGCCGTGCCTGCAGGTAAGGGCTGCACATCTCCACAGCTTCACCAGCAGAAGCTAACTCAGCTCCCTGGCCTCAGCTCATGCCCTCAGTTCCCTCCTGCCGTGGCTTCTTAGCCTTCCAGCAGAGGAGGGAAGCTGGAGAGCTGGTTGGGCCTTTAGCTGGTGCCCTGACCCAGGGCTGATGCCTGTCCTTCCTGTTCCCGCAGCTTCGGTCCAGGGAGCCCCAAAGGAGGTGGTGAACCCCTCGACTGGGCGTGCCAGTCTCCTGGAGTCCATTCGCCAGGCAGGTGGCATTGGGAAGGCCAACCTCCGCAGCGTCAAGGAGAGGAAGCTGGAGAAGAAGAAGCAGAAGGAACAAGAACAAGGTACTGAGGCTCTCCTGCAAAACTGATCTTCCTTACTGTCTGTCCTGGGCTCGGGAGGTGTAGGTCTGGGGGAGACCAGCATCTGGGAGCACAAGGACTATACAAGTGCTGCATGGGGGACAGTCCAAGGACCCTGGGGCCAAGAGCATGGCGGGGCTGAGGTGGTTTGAGCACATCGGTTTGGGTGGCTGGTGAGGGTGCTAACACGATTGGGCAGATGGGACTGCAGATGCCCAGCCACTCTTAGTCCTGGAGGAAATCCACATGTGAATTTCCCCAGAGAACGTTGTCACCCTGCAGTGCCTGGCTTCCTGACCTGAAACTGGGCTGCACTGGGAGAGATGAGGGCTGTGATGCAAGACTAGGGAGTATATTTTTCTTTCCCTTGCTCTGAAGACTGTATTTCAGGAGAATGCTTTCACCTTAGTGCTAGGTTCAGACTGACTCTTCCTTCTCATCTGACTCGTGGCGTTTTGCTCTGTTTCAGTGAGAGCTACGGGACAAGGTGGAGATCTGATGTCAGACCTCTTCAACAAACTGGTGCTGAGGCGCAAAGGTACTGTCTTACGGGATGGGCTGCTCCTTCCCTCTAGGAACGAGGTAGAGCCTTTTCTGGCACCTCAGTTGTCAGCCACAGCCCTAGAACCAAGGGCAGAGGCTCCTTCCTAGGCCAGTGTGCCATGGCGTGGCTGGCAGTGCATTTACAGAGCGATGTCAGAGGAATCTCCATCTCAAGAGCAGCTGGAGGCATGCACTAGAGGGAGGTTTTGTGTCCAAGGCGCTCTGAAAGCTGCCACTGGGGGGCCCTGCAGGGTGAGGGCAGGACTTGCTCAGGTGGAGCTTTGCTTGAAGGAGCCCTCACAGGGGGCTGTGGTGCCATTTAAGCACACCTGCCGTTCTGCTCACCTGGGTCACCTGGATGCTGACTGTGCAGGGCTACAAGGCGTGCGTTTTCCCCTCACCTTTGCTAAGCTTGTGTGTTCTCTAGGCCCCGGGTACCACTCACTGGAGCTTTTCCTTCCCTCCCAGGTATTTCAGGGAAAGGGCCAGGAGCCTCAGGAAATGCCGATGCTCCTGGAAGTCCTGCTGGCGCCTTTGCTCGTATGTCAGACTCGATACCGCCCCTCCCACCCCCACAGCAGCCCCCAGGTGAAGAGGATGAGGATGACTGGGAGTCCTAGACAGTATGAGCTGTGCATCTGCGTGAATCCCAGGACTCTTGAACTATGCACCTTTGAGACACCAGTCTGTGGAAGTATCTCCCAGGGGATGGGCCCTGTCATGGCAGGGCCACCCTGTCATTTCTTCTGGAAGAGGAGCAGCAGCAACTAACCACTGCCAAATAGTTACCAATGAGGGGTTTGCTGCTGCTGTCTAGCATTCTCCACCCCAAATACTACGTTCCTGCTCAAATGCTGCTGCTGCTCACAGTGGTTCAATAAATCCTGCCTTAGCTGGAAGGCAGTAGGGCAGCTTGTGCTCAGAGGATCAGAACAAGCATTGGTTTTGATTTAAAGGGCCCTTGGTCTTGCCTAATGTGACTGGTGATGACTGCAGGAGCATCGCTGGCAGGCAAACAGCCCTTGCTGCATTTGAGACTGCTGCTTGCTGCGGCTCGTGTTTGTTTGGGTGTTGCTAGTTCTGAGTTCTTGAAGATGAAGCTGGGTAGTGATGAGCGAATGAAAGAGGGAGTCTGTCTGTCCCTTCATGGGAGGGGCCTAGTTACTGGTGCCTCTGTACTTGGTTTCTTTCTCCACCTGGCTTATGGCAATCTTTGGCTGTCGCTTTCTGAAAAATTGGAATAAAGCTTAAGGATGCAGGTCTCTGCAGCCTTTGCTCTGGTAAAACTGGGAAACATGCTCAATTAAGAGGGGCTTAAGGGAAAGCCCAGCTGTCTACTCTCAGCTCAGGCTGAGCTCGCCTTACACCCCTGCACCATCAGCCACGGGGCTGGAGGGCAGCAGCTGTTACAAGCCCCTTGCTCCAGCTGCTGATTTCACTGGGGTTCAGGCAGAGCTCACCCAGCCCTGTGCCCACAGAAGGGGCTGGAGACTCAGAGCAGAAGCTTCTCAGAAGCAGCTGTGTTTTCCCCCTCTGGTGCCAATTAACACAGGGAGCAGGTACCAGCTCCATGGCTAATTTTAAGTGCTTTCTTCACAGCGAAGAGCCTTGAGAGGTAGCATCCAGTTGCTGAAACTGGCAAGGAGGCAAAACAGCCTTTGAACAGCCTTGTTTGTGATGACAGAAAGAGCCGAGTGGCTGTGGGATTACACAGCCATGGGATTACACAGCCATCCCTTTTGTCACTAATGCCCTCCAGCACTGACCCAGGACAGTGGAAAGAACCCCTGGGAAGCTGCACCAAAATAAGGCTCACCATTTTCTCCAGAAAGTTACTGCGAGTTCAAAAAAAAAAAAAAAAAACCCATATGCAGTAAAAAGCACAGAGTAATCCTATGATTGAACATGATCAAAGGAGAAGTGCTGTGCTGCATTACGGTCATATATCTTTATTCCCCTTGAAAGAATGAATCAGTCCTTGAATCTATTGCCAGCCTGAAGCAAGGTAGAAAGAAGGGAATGAAAAAATGGCACCCTTAGCTACCCCATGCCTTACCAGTCTTGCTGTGTAATTCCAACATGATAGAAGCCAATGGCCTGTTACCATAAGGCTAGCCACTAAAAAATTCCACAAGAACATAAGCTTTCTTTGGTTGTCACACCCCCTAAACTTGGTGGTTGATGTGACAAGGCCGACGCATTCAGTCAAGATAATCACAATCCCCATACTTCAATGTCTGGGTTGAAAATATTTAATCATCTTAAATAAAACCTTAACAGATGAAAACAAATAGGAGCCTCTTCACCAGTGCCAGTCCTACAACCAGTTTCCCCTCCTGGCTGCGGTGGTGAAGGCTGAGTGCTCCTACTGAACAACAAACAAAGGAGGCAGAAAGGAGATTCACAAACTGCTTGGAACAGGAAAGCAGGAACCTGCGTTGCCTCAGGTGTTCTTCAAAGGTGTGGATCACAGAGTTGAACTGCAGCTCGTTCTCTGGTCTGCATCGGTGTCCCATTTCCCTCGATGGAACTAGGAACACATGAAAACAGGTAAGTTTGTCCCTGACCTTAACACTACTGAGCCAAACTGAAGGTTCAAAAAAAGTACAAATGAATACAGTGGGAAACAGGTGCTGCAGCAGTGCATGAGCTACAAGTTCTGACCTTTCTTAACTCCGCAAAAGCTGATCCAAAGGTGGGTTTGACCTGGGTTCTCTCCCTGATCCACTGAGGCAGCTTGTTAAAGACGGCAGGGCGGGTGTACCTGTGGTCCAGGAGCAGGATGCTTGCAAAGTCCTTCTGGTGGCGAATGGCTCTTCCTGTACAGAGCGTGCAACTGCGTTAAACTGCTGCACCTCGCTGTTTGTTCTCAGGCAAGTAAGCTCACGTTTGCACCATCTGTACTCAGTGAGTGGTTCTGCTTCCTTTTTCCCACCCTACTTTGGTGCAGTCACATTCTGGATCCCCCAGCCTGACCAAGGAAGGATGAATTACCTATTGACTGGTTTACGGCCTTCATGCACAGGTTTTCAATCAGCACTCTGCTAGGTGCCTGGCCAGCAGCTCTTGGCTGGAAAGGAGAAATAGGTAAGAGTGAACTCGAGGCAGATGTTAATCAAACTAGGGAGAGTCTTAATGAAGAAGTGAGGTAAACAAATACTTCTATCCCTGCAGACTGAGTGACCCACGCAGACCTCAAGCTGGGAGTAAGGAGGGACAGAAGAAAGGTTACAGTTAGAAAATTATTTTGAGTAGTGACAGAAAGACCGCTTAAGAGCCCCTTGAAAGCAGAATGCTTGTCCCCAGCTGCCCAGGAACAGCATCTCCCGTGGGCGGTGAGCAAGAACAAGTGCACCAAGAGGAGAAAGGAACCTGGCATGCACCTTTTACCACCCTGCCACCTCCTCTGGGGTGAAGGGACCTGGCTCCCCTTGGAACTCAATTCTCCAGGAGCCCCCGTGGTGCTTCCCTCCACTGACCCCTGTGCGTAGGGCTACCAGGGCTACCTGTCCACGTGCAGCATGGAGCTGGCTGTGCTCCCAGTACCCCAGTCTGGGAAACATGGGAAAGTTCAAAGGGAAAATAAGTCTCTGAAGGCAGCAACGGGACTCGTGTGCCAGGAGGGAAGTTAGTACTAAAAATGAGAAGTGAAAAAAGGCGAGGCATAAGTGTCTGTTACCATAGTTTTGTCAAGCCAAGTCATTTTTTCTTGAAGCTCTGGAGATTTAATGTTGGGGTAAGGCATTCCCACCATAATCACACACCTGCAAGGGGCGAGGGAGTACCGCATTATTCTTAATGTCTCATCCTAACTCACTTTGCCAGCAGACTGATAAAGTAGAGGTCACTGTACCCCTGAAAGACAGCCAGCCCTGAAAACCAAAAGGTGGCAATAAAGCACAGCAGCCTGACAAGCACACTCTGAACTGGAAGCTGCAGAGGGATTCAGGGTGCCAGAACAAGGAATTATCTAGTGCAGCAAGCCTAACTGCATTACTCGCATGAAAAGCATGCTGGACAAGTGAGATTGACATCGCCCCACAGACTCTGCCCCATTGGCTCAACCATCAGCTCCAGCCCCGTGACCCCTGGATTTGCTATCTATGCAAGAACCAGCGTTCGTCCTGCTTGGAGTTGCTGTGCTACAAGCCAAGTGCTCACCTTAAAAGGAGCAGCCACCTTACCTTCCCAGGTCATCAGAGAAGTTGATCCCTTCGCTCATTTTGCCTCCAACTACAGAAAGCAGCAGGGCCCCCGTCATCTGGCCTCCTGCCTGGCTGCACCGCTGCGAGAGAGGGACCAGCGACTTAGACCAGAGCAGGGAAGATTGCTGTGCCTCAGAAACACACACCTGGGCCACAGCCCTCTTGCTAAAAGCTGCAATGTCCTCTTCACCAATGCTCCCACGCACAGGTGGGATGTTTCACTCCCAACACCCTGTCAGCCCTGCTCACCTTTATGCACTTGGCGTATTCCAGCAGCACCTGCTCCACCTGGTTGGCTTTCTTAGGCTCCTGAAAGATCTGTCACACCGTGCATCAGTTGCAGCATCAGGAAGCAAACAATAACACAGATCATTTTATTCCCATGCCCTTCAATAGCACGTGGAGCTAAGATCAGGGAAGGGCAAATTTCCTGTGAAAAACAACCAGCACCTTTCCCCCCCCACTCTGGAGAAGCACTGCGTGCTCACTCCAGCACTTTTCAGCGGGGCTCTGAAGGGAGCAGCAGCTGCTCCTGCCCTCCACCATTCCCTTCCAGCTTCGGCAGCTCTGTGTAATGCTGCAGGATGTTAGAAGCCATCTGAGAGATGAAAGGCTGCAAAGCCTGCACCCCTCTTACACTTACAAAGAGGTGCAGCAGCAGGACGAAGAGACCCTCCGGCTGCAAGATCTTGGAGGACAGCAACTGGACCAATTAATTTGAATCACCAGGTAATTCCAAGTGATAGTTCCCTTGCCTTGGAAATAGATCAGTTTTCTATGCAGAGTATACATAGAGCAATATTTCTTTACGTTATTCCAGCACGCCTAATGGAGTTACAGACTAATAAGGTACTAAGGCCCTTGCAGTTAATTGAGCAGTATCTAGATGGCTGCTGCACCTTGGCTCACATCACAAGGAAGTGCAACATCTGTCTTTTCTGTGACAGTAAGGAACCTACAGGCTGTGTTTCCTCCTGGTTAGCAAGGAGTACTGTCAGCACTTCACCAGCCAGAGTCAGTCCTTCAGCAGAAAAGTAACCGCCAATTACAAAGGTAAGCCAAAACAATTTAATTCATTAAACAGTAACTATTTAATCCTCTGACTGAAATTATTTTTTCCTGTGTGATTTATATAGAATCTCAGTGTGATCTCACCGCAGCCACCTCAGGAAAGACTTTAACCTTCTCCTTCTATGATACGATCTTGTGTGTAGGCAGCTGAAAGTCACACTCACTGCACTGCTACCAAATTGCTTTGCTAACGCATAACCAGTTTGCTGGAGCCTGCCAAGGCCAAACAAGAACAAACCAGCTGAAAGGCAGGGCACGCGGCGTGACTGTGGGGCCAGCCCTTGGCGGTGCCGGGCTCTGACAGAACACACCTGCAAGGCACCTGGAATGACAGCCGTGAGGAGCTTCCACCACAAAAACCTACAGGCAGATCCACATGCCAGAACGCCTGCACCAAGGCTGAGAAACACCTGGGACTAATCCTTGTGCTAAGTTAGCTTTTGGTAAAAGAGAAATCACAGACAACATATCTGGCCCCCACCGCACCCCCAAGACAGACTGCCTGAGCATCAATTCCCAGCCTTCGAGGACCTGGGACAGTCACTGCAGAGATTTCGTATTTGCAGTGATCTCCCTGTTTGATGTTTCTCACTGCTCTCTCAACAGTCACCGCTGCTAGTCTTCCAGTTCTCAACTCTACACTTCCACCAGAAAAACAACATTTGTCCTATGAATTGCAGGCCAGTACAGTTCCGTCCGCCCCTTAGTTGTGCTGGGCTGTGTTCAAGGGACACACAGCTGAGCCTGGGAAAAGGCAATTCCCTGTAAGAGCTCAACCTGAGCAGCCTCCCAGCTCCGAGGGAATACGCTCGCTGCCCACGGACAGTGACGCCTGCCTCCCCCCACGGCCACTCCAGACTGTGCACTTGGAGAATCTATAGCTGCTTTTAATCTAATTTAGATCCCAGCTCAGTGATCAGCCGCCCGGGAAGTCTCATTTATTCATTACTGGAGGGATTGGCTAGATAAACATCCGCTCTGCTCTGCTGTGCAGGGTATGAGAACAACTCAGAGAGAGGCCTGTAATGCATAGATAATTGTTTGACTTCTGAAGCTACCACTCGCAGCACCAACTGCCCCTGGCTGCACAATTACCTTCTTCTTCGCTGCCAGGAGCGTGAGCAGCCCCGTCTTCTCCCAGTGCGCGTACACCTGCTTCTCGTAGTCATAGGAGGGGAAGAAGCATACCACCCCCCCTGGGACCACATTGCACAGGTTGCAGAGGATTCGGCCTGTCTCATCCATCTGCAAGAGAGAGACAGGAGCAGACTGCAGCTGACAGGAGTGCCAGCTAATGCCGCTCCAATTCTGTGCACAATCCCAGCATCGCGCCTCCCCTATGACAGGCATTCGCGGAGGAAAAACGGGGGAAGCATGTGAGGTCTGCGAGCTGCTAAGGGAGCTGGGAGTCAACAGAAAGCTATTCACTGCTTGGCTTCTCCTTCTAATTCAGAGTTTCCATTACCAGTGTGGAGCAGTGGTCATCCAGGAAAGGAAGGACTGTGTCTGTTGTCCCAGTGGATGGAAGCTGTCACACTAGGGCAGATGTGGAGAGCTAGCTAGCACATCTGGTGGGGATTCAGCAGGGCCAGGGCAGATCTAACACCTTGTGCTGGGTACTTACTGGCTGACCAAAAGAAGGAAAAAGTGCAAAAACATCAGCTACGACCCCTGTGGTTTGGGCTGCACTCTGCCACTGCTCCACCAACACAGAGCCCTCTGAACTGTGAAGCAGCCAGATCTCTTTCTGGCGTCCAGCACGCAAACACAGGATCTCAGTACAGGCAAACAGCTGCTATTCTTCCTCCTCTCCAAGACAGTCCTCTCAGCAGGCAGCTCAACACCACGCTCCTCTTTCCCAAGTACTCAGCAACACACCTGCCCCAAATCCCACACACTGCCCCTCCTCTGATCATGACACCTTTCAAACAGAGAACGCAGCGCCCTGTGAAACACAGGCAGGGGAAGCAACAAGGAGACGCTACGGAAGGCAACACAGGAAAGGCTGACCATCTGGGGCAGGTCTCTCGTCTGGTAGGTGAACTCCAGCTGCTGGTTGGAAGGACCACTGCAGAGGATTATAGGTAAAATGTTTTCTGGAGGAATCACATGGCCTGGAAAGAAAAACAAGGAGTGAGAGTCAGCATCGCTGCCCTGTGCACAAACACTGCTGGCTGAACAGCATCACCTGCACGCAGTGACGCAGGCACGTGTTGGCCTGGCTAGGCCAAAGTGCACAAGTCACTCAGCTGCTCTGGCCTCTGCTCCCCGAGCCACCAGGAAGAAAGCAAGGCACAGCCTGCTCAGTGGAAAGAACCAAGAAGGGACCAAATGTGTGAGTGGAAGGAACTCAGTGGAAGGGACCAAGCACCCATTTGCTGCCGTGATTTCTAGGAAAGATGCCCTGTTGCTTAGAGTGCTGACAGGACAGCACCAAAGGCAAACAGTCTCACACAGATGATGACCCCTCCCCACTCCCCCACACCACAGGACACTCACCACAGGAGAACTCCACGATGCGTGCAGGTTCCACACCAGGACAGGACAGCAACTGCTCTCGGAAATCAGCCACCTACAGACCACAAGCCAAAGGGCAGTGAAGTCCCCAGAGATACTGCACCAGCAACACTGGTACTGCTCCTTGAGCACCAGTGCCCAGAGGGAGCTGATGAGCTCAGGAAAGTGGGTTGCTAGCATGGAAAGAAGCAGAGGAGATGGGCTTCCTCCATGATGAGAAAATGGAGGGCATGAGAATGCTCAGCCAGCAGCCATTCTCTGCTCCCAGGGCTCCAGGGACCCTCCTGCACTCCAGCCTTGCTGCCTGCTGCCCAGAAGCAAAACCTCAAGCTGGCCCAAGCAGAACAGGCAGCATGAAATGCAGGTGAAGGCTCCCCTTTGAGTGCCCATGCTCATGAGCCCTGCTGTGGTCCCCTGCCTGAAATCCCTTCTCTCCTGGCCCATCACATTCTGATTTCAGACCCCCCCCAGGCACCAAAGCCCACTACCAGGACTCCCAAGCGCTGTACAGACCACATCTTGGACTGCAACTACATCCTCTCTTCAAGCTGCAGTCTGATGAGTTCAAAGTTAGAGTGCAGGCCTTGCAGAAAAGGCCACTGCTTCACTAAGTTCTGCACTTCACACCCTTCTTCCCTCCCTTGTCTCTGCAAGAGCAAAGAGAAGATTTCAGGGCCTTCCTGCCCAGAAACAAGAATAGAGAGACTGCGTAAATACAGCTAACTGAGATATCTGACGCTCCCTGTGGCATCTGTGTAACAAAGTCTCTCAGAAACTATATTCAAAAGCAATGGGATAAGGCTGATAAGCTGAAAAGATGGAGCTTGCCACCATGACAATGCTTAGGTCTTGATTTTTCCAAAAAATCCCTTATGGGACAGTCCCTGTGGGATCCCTGTCCCTTCAGCAGGTCAGCTGGCTTTACAAGGTCCTCCGACTGCTATCCATGCTAGTTCCAGCTTACCGTGAGCTCAGCCTGTACTGTTGTCTTAAGGACAAGAAAGGCTGACAAAGGCAATCCTGCCCTTGCACCTACAGCTTTTTGCATGCACATGTAGCGTGACACTTCACACAAGGAAACCAGATCAGGAAAATAAGAGGGTAGGTAGGAGAGGTCTTCCCCCCCACACACCACAGGAGGTGAGAAGAAGAGCATGTCCCAATGGGACCAAGCTCTTATCTTTGGTGCCCGCTTGTAGATAGCGCCAGAGATGTCCTTATCCCCTCACCGGCTGCATGGTGCCCCCAGCGATGATGACAGCTCGGCATTCCTTCACCACCTTGGCAAAGTGGACAGCTGGATTCAGCAAGAGGAATTTGAGGCTGCTCTGACCAACAGTGCCTGGAAAAAATGAGACAGCACTGTGAATTCCCTGTGACAAACATGGCTATGAGAGATTTTCCCTCCTGCCGTGGGCACTCTGGCAGATCTCCACCTCTCAAAACAAGGTCCTGCTGTTCAGTGCTGCTATGGCACCAACAGGTAATGACAACCTCAGTGACACTTTCTGCTTCCCAGTCTTCCCAGAGCTATACAGGAGGCAAACTAAATTGCAAGACAAAAACCAACATCCAGAGCGGGAGCTGAGCTCTGCGAACCCTAGCCCCAATGCCCTTGTTGAGAATTCCTTTGGGTTCGTGAGAGTCCTCACACAGACTGAGCCTGCCAGCCTGAACCAAGGCTGCAGAGGTTCATTCTGGTAGGACCACAGGCTGAAGATGGCCTCCCTCACTGCCACTGTCCCATTTGTGAGCCACGTCTCCTGTCACCAGCTCTCCCGTTGCAGTACCTTGCCTGTTGAGAATGACTCGGCCATCTTCGTTTGCGTTGGTGAGGGCTGAGAGAAATCCCTCAATGTGCATCAGAGGAGAGGCAGCTCGCAGCTGGTCCTTCTCAGCTTCTGCCGGAGGGCTCTGCCGAGGGCCTGCTAGCCACAAGAGTCAGAGAGAGGCAGGCAGCTTAGGCTACACTTCTAAAGACAGTTCTAAGACAGTTCTAAGTGCTAAACACAGATGGAACACAGTATCCAAGTTGTATCTCATTGCTAAGAAAGAACGACAGATCTGGTTTTGTAGCTGGCACCACTAAGCAGTTACCCGTGGTAGCTCAGGCTGCAGAGCCAGCAGGTCACAGCAGTGCAAAGCTGAAGTGCATGCAGTATAAACACTGAATCACATCACTCCGCTTGGAAGGGACCTCAGGAGATCTAATCAAACGTGTAATTGCCTAAGTCATCTAGTCAGATGCATTAAAACACCTCTACAATACAGGCTCTGCAGTCTCTCTCTTCAGTTCTGCCTTCCCCCACGCAGATGCACATTCCACATCCTCACTTTGTCCACAAAAGCACGAGTGGAGGATCTCTGGACTCACCCTCTTTATCTGATCCCTGCTGCAGGGTCAGAAGAAAGTTCTGCAAACCGGTCAACTTCTGGTTCTCCTTGTTAGTCTTCACGGCTGGGGCAGGATTGCCGTATCGCTCCACAAATCCAAAAAGCTGCCAAGCAAAAGCCAGAAAGACTAAGACTACCAACAGCAGGAATCAGATAAGATAAAAACTGGTTTTCTGGCCTGGCACAGATAAGGTTCCTTGGTAGGTGTTCACAAACCAGCCTGGTCGGAATTTATCAGCAAAGCTCAGGGCTCCCGTTACTTTCCCCACCCATCAAATCTAAACCAAACCAAGACTGTGATGATTCCCACTGAATCCAAACCAAGCAGCTCTCTGATGCCTGCTCCCCCAGCGCAGTGCAGACTACTGGGCTGGCAGGTCTGAAGCCAAGCAGCACAGAACCAGCACCCACTGGAATACTGTGGTGCAACATGCTGTGTACTTCTTTGCCATATAAGCAAAAGGCAGCCTGCCCACACAGCACTTCTGGCAAGAAGCACTGTGTTTGCAAAGCAGGGTGGAGAAGACAGGCCCACCACCCCAGCTGCTGCATCTTCCACCTCAAACACAGCCTGTGGAACGTGTTTGAACGTTGCTGACCACGCAGCCACAGGGGCAGTACCTTCCTACTGATGAGGCTCTTCTCACAGTAACGTTGCACCTGTTGGAGAAAGGCAGAAAGAATAACTGGCACTCAGCATCCCTCCTCCCATCCTGCTGTCCTCGGCCCATGTCCAGCAGGGCGATCACTCGCTGTGCCCGCTGCCCTCTTGGGGAGGGGGGCACGCTTCTTTGTGAGAGCTCCCTCCCAGACAACATTTTGTTACTAAGGTACGGCTTCTAGGGTGGGAACCCATTCTGTTACAGTACCATGTCTGGAGATTTGAGGGGTGGGTGCTGTTATTGGAGCAGTAGAGTTTCTTCACCCTCAGCCTTTACAGTTTTGCTTTGCCTACAGCGTCTGCACTCATACATGTTTAACTGCTTTGCTTTTCTCTGCCCCAAGACCACCCATCCAGCTTTAATGCACCGCTATCCGGGCAGCAGCAGCAGAGTTCTGTACCATGGGGAAGTGCGGAGAAGCTGCTAGGAAGCAGACTCTGCCATGTGGCACTCGACCCTACTTCCAGCTCTCACATCACCTTGCTGATGACCTTGAACAAGCCACCAGCTGTGCCCTACAGAAGACACCATTTGCTCTACCTTGAAGAGGTTGATATTGTCAATCTGGCTCTGAAATAGGAAGTCATTGATGGATTTTAGCACTGTTCCTAAAAGAAAAGAAAGAAGGGGGAGAAAAAATAATTATCAGCTGCTGGCCCTGCAGTCCCTTACTGCCCACATCCATGTCCCTGGCCAGTGGCGCTACCCCAGGTGTTCACTCCAGTCTTACCTGTTTGGGAAACTGCCTGACAGCTAGGATTTTGGTTCACATTTCCTGTAAAACATGAAAACAATTCAAGGAAGGCTTACTATGGGTCTGTCTTAAAATTAAGCAAGGAACTTACGCAAACAATTGAGCTGAAAGGGGCACAGCACAAGAAGAAAAAACAATAATCAACTTCACATCTGGCAGAAGTAGCTACGCAGAGAAAACAACAGCTCCTGCTCAGTCTTTATCCCTTGTAGGACAGCCCCACAGCGTAGGACAAGCGCGCTGCTGCATCCTAAGAAACGCCACCTACCTCCCTTCTGTAGCAGGAGGCAGCAGGTAGGGTGGGTGCATACAAATGCTTGCACACTACACAGTCATCGTGGTGCAGAGATGAAGGGACAGGCACTGCAGTGCATCCCTCACCCCTCCTCAATGCAGCTCCCAGAGCTGGGAGGCGCAAAGGCTGACAGGTGATGGAGAAGAGGGGAAAACCTGAGGAGAGCTCCACATGCAGACCCTGGCAGACAGAACAGTATTAATTGCTGCCGTTTGCTGTGCTTTGTGTGCCTGTGCTTAACACCCACCTCACATCTCACTCTGCAGCCTCAATCATGGAGCTGTACACAGGCTGCAGTCTAATGAAAGCACTTAGCCAAGTGTGGGGAGGAGAAGACAGCAGGAGCAGAGGGGGAAAATAAGAACTCATCAGAGAGAAAGGCACAGAGCACCAACGGGTCCTGCACCAGAGAGCTGCTTTTTCCCTCTGTCAGGAGGAACTTCTTTGTGAACTTATGACAGGCTCTCCTCAAGGCACACTGATATGTAGAAAACAGAGTGTTGCAGGAAAGGAGCCAGGCGAATGCCAGCAGATTTAAACTCACAGCAAAATTTTAAAAGAGGAAAGGCACCACTCAAAAAAAAAAAAAAAAAAATCCCTCTGCAGAGGCATGCCTGCCACCAGATGACAGGGGAGGATTATTCTGTGCAGCTCCTGTGTGACGGTGCTCAGCACAGCACATCTGCCGTACCCCTCACTTCGGACCCTACCCCTTCCCCACTCCAATCAGATCTGAAAATCACACAGAAAGAGGGGAGAACTGCTGCTACCAGCTCATGGCATCACCTGCTGCTCCTCAGCTGATGTAAAAAGAGGGGTTCAGGCAGACACCAGCCTACAAAACAGACTGAAATGATATTACTGGCACCCAAACACGAGCAACAACTCCCCACAGCCTGTGCAGGGGCAGGGAGGACACTGCTATGGGGGAGCACCAACTGCCTCAGAGTCTCCAAGCATCCACAGAGAGAGAGATGGCTTGCTTACCTCCCAGCATGACTACAAACCGCTCCAGCAAGTACAGGATCTGCTTAATGTACATCAAGTTCTTTGCCTTCAAACGTTTCCTGTGAAAAAAACAGATAGGTATTAGTCCCCAGAACATCAGGGACTAACTCACGCAGCTACCTATGCTGCAGTGACAAACAGCTGAACTCCCCTTAATTTGGGGGAGGAAAGAACCAGACGGCAGCAGCACAGCTCTGTACTTTGGGGAAGCATGGAGAAGCTGCTAAGCAGCAGATTCTGCGATGCGGCACTTGATCCTCCTTCCAGGTCTCCCAGCTGTGCCCTACTGAAGACATTTGCTCACATTCCCTGTTTGTGACAGGGCATATGCCCCCCAGTACCCTACCCAAAGTCAGCCCCGAGCACTCATCCGTGCAGCCCAAGCGCTTCGCTGTTCCCACCGCCGCCTTTATCCTCACACAGTAATCAGAGCTTGTTTATTACAGTGGCAGTGATGCCCCAAGACTCTGCTGCGATAACGCTGCGCAAATTTGGTTATTAGCATTGAGCAGAATAATCAGCCACTGCAGGGCTGCCAAGAAGCCAGATCTGGCCAGAGTCAAAAAACAAACAGAGCTTCCTCCTCCTCAGAGCTTCCTGCCTCAGCCACCATGCCCGTCAGCACATGAAAGGTTAAGGGCCAGGAGAGAGATGAAAGACTGGAGCTTTTGAAACTCTGCACCACAAAGCAGGAATGATTAGAGAGAGATTGGGAAAGAAACTGAGAGTGTAAGGACAAGCCAGAATCCTCAGGGTATCCCCTTTCTTTCTGCTTAATACCAGCCCCAGGAGTCCGACTTAGATACATTCTAGACAGAGATAATGAAGCGAGTGGCTTTTCATCTGCACAAGTATTAATGCAAATAACCTTCCTCTGGGAAAAAGCAAGAGAGGCCCTGCAGACACGAGGCAAGCCACAGCATCCATGCTGCCTGCCACCCTTCTGCTCTTCTCCTCTGAGATCCTCACCTGTATCGTTCCATGTACTGCAGCAGCTGAGAGTGGGCACAGCACAGCTATAAAATGAAAAGCAGAGGTGGCATTACAGAGGAGTCGAGCAGGGACACTCATTCACAGTTCATGGGCCAGGCCACAACTCACCTGAGAGCCACTGACCTCCGCGCTATGGATACAGGTGATGGTGTCTATGAGGTTGTGGGCCTCGTCGATGATTACAACCTGGTCCTTCAGATTGATCCCTGCAGCACTCCTGGTAGCCTCGTGCAGGAGCATCTGGTAGGGCAGCACCACCAGCTACAGGAGAAGCGCACACAGCCCTGATTCCAGCTCCCATCCTTACAGACTTAGAGCATTCACCAAACTGCTTCTAAAAGGCCTACATCAGGTTGCCCTGCACAAGTCCGTCAGGTTTCTTACTCTTATTAGGGGAGAAGAGGTAAGTTGAGGGGAAATGACTGTGCATACTGATTCTCAAACTTGTTCAGCCCTCAACTAATTATGGTAAGAACAGCCTACAAGTGCTGCAGCAGGATACCTTCCTCATCTCCTCTGAAGGACTGAAAGCTTGTCTTCTGACAGAGAACCATGCGAGAAAGAAGAGCGGGGGAAGCGCTAAGACTACGACCATGTGCCAGTATCACCTCAGTTACTGAACACTTCAGGTATTTCAGAACAAACCTGAGACAGGCTTACAGCCTCCCTATTGACTTGAAACAGGTATTCTCACTTTCCTTCTCTTTCTCAGCAGAACTGGACCTGACAGAAACACGGCCTGTTTACAAACTCCCAAAACATTGTGCACCAAAGTGCTGGAGAGAGCAAGTAATTGGCTTATTCTGAGAGGCCCTGGTACTGAATCCCTAAGCAGTGTCCACACCTCACCTGAGCAGCAGGAATGGCGTATCGACTCCCATAGTAGGGGCAGGCCTTGGTCTCCCTTCCCAAAGTCACCAACTGCTCTATATCCTTCACTTCAACCAGAACTTCATCGCGGAGAAACTGCATTTGCTCGTAGGAATAAAATGGGCACACAGCACGACTCACACGTCTCTTCTTCCCTTCTGTCTCTTCATCGCTCTTCTTTTCTGACAGCAGAAATCAAAGGAAAGCTGTGAGTACCGCCCTCAAGTCTAAACCCACCACTCTGCACCCTTACAGCAGCACCTTCTGGACTTCAGAGCGGGCTTTGTCATGAGTACCTGACCCATCATCTATTTAAGGAATACTCAGCAGTGACATTTCCATCCCTGCAGTGGACACTGCTCTTGCTGGTTACACTCAGTCAGGTGACGTTTCCCCACATTTCTAGCAGTAAGTTACAGAGACAAGCATCCTTCCACTGCACAAGTCCTGAGCAATGTAAGACACTCAGCAAATACACACAGGTCTTGGCATACTAACCTGGAAGACAACAGGTGAAAGCACTACTGATGGCTAGCTCTGCTCCTCCAGCTCGCCCTTCCCAGACTCCTACCACTCTCGCTAGAACCAATTGGCAGAGAGCACCGCCTCCAGGCTCTCGCTCGCACCAGCTCTATCAGCCATTGCTTCCCCATGTTGGAAGTGCTCATACCATGTTTGTTCTTTTGCATCTCCATGCAGCGGTCATTGATGAGCTGCAGAGCCCCCAAGCGGCGCACCTCCTCATTCACACACAGGTTCTGAGACATGCAAAGAGAGGAGGCAGCAGGCCATTACGAACAGATTGCCCCGTGTGCACCCTCCGCTGGAAAACAGAAGACTTCTTTAAAGCAATCCCAGGTCGGATTCCGAAACAGCACAGTCAGGCACTGTGTGTACTGGCTGCTACAAAGATGCTCAAAGCCCATAAGAAATCAGCGAGGAGAGGAAATGAGGAAAGGTGCGCTCAGATGGCTCACTGCTACCCAACCGCTTCTAAAGAGACGCCAGCAGAATTAATACCTAAGAGAGAGCCTTCCCAGTGAGTCAGGCATCTGCAAGCTTCCAGATTAGAAGAGGGAAAACAGACTTTTGCGTTTACATCGAAGGGTAAATGGCCAAACAGCTCACACAAAAATGTACATCCCATGGATCTGCACATAACTACTTTAGTTTTTCCAAAGGAAGATTCAGGCAGTCCCTGAGATGCCTTCTGAGGTGTCACATCCACACCTCTGAGCAAAGGCCTTAGTACTGAATAGCACATGCTGTGAACTAACACACACACTTGTGGCCACACCACATACCTGCCTGGATCCCAAGGAGACCAGGCGCGTGTCTTTGCCAAAAGGACTTTTTTGCACTTCATGCACAAACTGAGAGAGCTGGGAGTGAGTGCGGCTGCAGTAGTAAATCTACAAGGAGGAAGAACAAAGGGAGATGAGAACATGGAAGCCAACCTCCTACCTACAACCAGGCCTGCAAGGAAGCAGCCAAGCACCTCAGCAACGTTAATCTGGCTCAAGCCTTCAAAACAGAAGGGAAGGCATATGCTGGAGTGTCACTGTACAACTGCCAAGGCCAGCAGCCTCATCTTCACTTTCTGCTGTGCATTTGTCCTTTGTTTCCATTGAATTACCTGCTGTAGGGAACCTGCTTTGGCACGGGGGTTGGACTCGATCATCTCTCGAGGTCCCTTCCAACCCCTACAATTCTGTGATTCTGTGAATTTTCCAAGACTCTTATAACAACAGGGACTCACCACTGTAGAGCAATGGAAAAGTGTTTCTTGCAGCGTGCTTTTACAGCAAGCCACAGAAAAATTTCAGCAATGTTAGCAGAGCAAACTGCTTAGGCAGCCAGTGTGGCCCAGAAGGAGATGAGAGCAGCAGAACTGGTTGCTATTATCAACACACTTAGCAGTTCTTGGCTGCTGCTTCCTAAATCTCCCTGTACTGCATTACCCTGGGAAGGGCACAAGGAAGCCACAGTTCTACTGCCCAGTTTGGTGAGGTGGCACAATCAACCCTCCTCATCTCACCTTCGTCACGTGCTCTTCTTCCAAATCATCATCATCCTCCTCCAGCCTAAGAAAGAAAAGAAAAAGCCCCAAGAGTTTCCTTTCAGCAGACAGTCACTGGGAGTTAGAATCCTGACCTAGTACCTAATCTGGAGGCTGGTGGCCCTGCCTGTGGCAGGGAGGTTGGAGCCTGATGATCCTTGGGGTCCCTTCCAACCCAGGCCATTCTACGATTTTGTGATTCTGTGATGCTCTACCACAAGACAACAATCTCAAGAGAGGTGTTTGTATCAGGAAGTAAAAGAAAAATTGACTGTAAGCATACTTTAGGTGTGCACCATCAAGTCAAGCCTTGCTCTTTAAAAGAAAAACATCTGTAGGGTTGCGTCTTTAGCAACTTCAAGAAGCATCTTATTTTTTATTTATTTTTTTAATCTAGTGTTTCTAAGCGCCAGGCATACGCTAATCAGAGCTATACTATCCTTTGGTGTGCTTATTTATTTATTTTTGTAAAGCATTCCCCTTAGAGACAATTTACCACCCTCAAGCTGTTGCATGAAGAAAAAACTTTCAGGCAGATATTTAGCTGCCACACAATTCCTCAAAGGCAACAGCAGTTTCATGCTTAATAACTGCTTCATTTATATGTAGCTCAAATGCTTTGCAATTTTAAGGCAGGAGGCTCTGTCTCAATACTAATTAGTGAGTTTGTATTTTAGATGTATTTGACTTTTCATGCTGAAGTATGGCTCCTGGCTTTCTGCATAAAGACACCATTGTATAGTAGAGAAAAGTGGGCATGTGGTTTTCATGCTGTAGCTCAGTCTTCAGAAATGTGACCTTCTTCAGAAAGGTGACCATCTCTCCCTTCAGAATATCAAAAGATGCCACTGCTAATCTGCAGGACTGATGGCTTCCTCTGATGCCCCGAGGAGCATTTTGTTTTTCTAATGCAAAGAAATTCATCTCAAGTCATTCACCCAGCATCCAGAGGCATTCTCTGGGAAACAGAGATGGACAAAGGCAAGACATTGCCAAGAATTTTAAGGAAGATGCGCTTCCTCAGAAGAGCATCAGGTCACTGTGATCAGCCTCAAAAAAGCCAAAAAAAAAAAAAATCAAAAACCCTAACAAAAAAACAGCCTATCAACCAACCCTCCAGAACAACCACAGCTTGCATGGGGAAGAAGCTCCAGCTCTGCACAACACAGAGCCACCTATATATCCAACAGCGTAAGACGTCCATGAAAGCAATCACAGCTGAAATGCCTTTAATTAAGACCATCAAAAAATGACAGAGAAGACATTTCTTTGATGGGGAATCCCTAGTAGGAATCCTCAGTCCCTGCCCTTACCCAGATGCCACTTTCTTTTCCTCGTCACTCTCATATTCAGCAAGAATCAGCTCCTCCTCGTTGTGATCCAGCTGCTCTAGCTCATCTGCTCCAGCTCCCTCTGAAAGAATCTCCTTGCTGAGCTGAAGAAGGCGCTTCGTCTCATCCTCCTCAGCTCTCTGAAAGGAGCACAGGATCACAGTGTTTCTCATACAGAGAAGTGGCACTCGCATCACAAACAGGTCAGAGGACAGCTCAGTCCCTTCCCCGTAGTGCAGGGACGGCTTGCTGGGCATGTCCCCAACAGGACAAGGAAATGCACCAGGAGTGCCTGAAGCAGCTCAGCCCCCCATTGCAGGTGACAGCAGCAACCAAAGACTTGTCCACGCAGACATATATGAAGGGGAAACATAAAAACCTTCAGTGCACAAGGGCCTCTAAGCATCTAAATCCTGAAGTGACAATATCCATGTAATCCAGTATTAGTCACTTCAATCAGCCCATAAAAATGACTGCCTCAGAAAAAAACCGTGTTAGAAAAACCCCAGCACCCAGCCAAACATATAAGGACATAATCAAATAATCCACAGTTAACCTAAGGCTAAAATAAACTCAATACCTGCTTTGGAATCCAGAGCACAAGATTTCTCTTGTTGTTCTTTTTCCCCCAGTTACGTGGTTCTTATCCTAACACAGGTCTATCCCGCTATAGAAATTTTATTAAACCGTCAAAGAACAGTTTTTTATTAATTTTCTGTTCTGAGAAAGAAAAGTTCTTTCTTCGGTCTGAAAATGCTGTGGGAGACAGCGTCAAATGCTTTACCAAAGTCTTACTTTCTATGAAGGTAAACAAGTGCAATGGTGGGCAAAGTACAACCGAAGTCTGACCTGTCTTTTCTTGGGTTTTCTGTTCCCACAATCTTAAATTTAATCCCAGTTCTACAGTTTTATTCCAGAAGTACAGTGCCCACACACGCTCATTTAACAAACAGCTTTCCCTAATCCCTGAATATTAACACCTAAAACAAAAAGCAAATGGGCCATCAGAAAATACACTCTTTCTATCCACACACACTTTGTCACCGAAAATTCTCTACGCACAAGTTGTTTTTCACATCTGCACATTAAAAAGATAACGCAACAAAAAACTTCAGAGGGCCAGTCAGCAGTTCAATACAAAGAGCTCCCCAAACACATGGGCTGGAAAATTTAGAGTCAAGTCACAGGTATAAGCAAGCATGGCCAACACTTGAGATGACACAGCGACTTCTAACCTCTGCAGGCCAACCCACCTTCCTCTTCGCTGCGTATTTTAACTGCACGTTGTGGCGGATTTTCTCAAGACGATCTTCTCGCTTTTTCCTCCTGATCTGCTCCTCCTGAAATGAAGGGAGAGTGACGGAAGGATGAACTCTGTTTAGTCCTATAGAACAGGTGTAATTACTTTCCTGTTACCAGGGAATAGGAAAATAAAAAAAACAACAAACAAAAAAACCAACTCTGAAACAAAATTGCCAGCACAGTCCCTTTCTCTTTGCATGCCTATGATATGCTACTACACTGACAGCAATGTAGTTTCCTATCTTATGCAACTTGCAGAGGAATGTCTCATCCCTCTTAATGACAGACTCATGGAATCACAGAATGTTTTGGGTTGGAAGGGGCCTCAAAGCCCACCTAGCACCAACCCCTGCCATGGGCAGTGCCCCCCACCAGCTCAGGCTGCCCAGGGCCCATCCAACCTGGCCTTGAGCATCTCCAGGGATGGGGCACCCACAGCTCTCTGGGCAGCTGTGCCAGTGCCTCACCACCCTCTGAGTAAAGAATTTCCTTTTAATATCTCATCTAAATCTCCTCCTTTTCAGCTTAAAACCACTCCCCCTTGTCCCTTAACTGACACAGCGTTCTGTTTGACAAAGACCACCAAGCTTGCACCACCAGCATTTCCAGTCGTCACCCACAACATCACCCATCCTGCCCCTCACGCCCTGCTGTTTTCCCCTCGCTCTAAGTATGAGCATTTCTCAACCTTCAGCCTGTTCACCAAGTCCTGCTCTTCCTTCTTCTGCACAAACGCCGTTATCCAGTCGGGTTCCCCGGAGCTGTTGGGACATCCTGGCTCACCAGACGCCAGCGGCCGCCCGCCCTCCTGCCCGCTGCCCTCCTGCCCGCCGCCCTCCAGCGCCAGGAGCCGTGCCTCCTCCTGCTGCTTCTTCTCCTCGAAGTCCCTGAGCCAGGAGAGGGCCCCGCAGATGAGGCTCAGCGACTTTCCCTGTTAGGAAACGAGCAGGACAAGTCACAGCGCGGCTGCCCAGGGCCATCCCGCAGCAGTGCTCCTCTTCAGAGGAGAGACAGAGACATGGTGGCAGTCCCAGCCCAGCAGGATCGGGCCAAGACCGTGTGTGCAGACACGGGCGTCATTACGCAGCACTGCCCTCGCCAGGGGCCTTTCTGCTGCTCCCCGCACCTGTGCAGAGCGCTGCAGGTACCTCCAGCACCAGCACCACACACGTGGCGAGCACGGAGCCCAAGATTTAGGGCTGCGTGGGGCCTGCCGGCTCCCTTTCCCCAAGCCACACTCCTTGGCGGCCATGGGGCCGGGAGCGGTCCTGCCGCCCGTCCCCCCGGCACTGTCCCCGCACTGTCCCCGCACTGCCTCACCGTGCCCGTGGGGCTCTCGAAGATCCCGACGCTCCCGGCCTCCAGCGCGCCGTACAGCGCTGCCATGAACTGCTCCTGGATGCGGTACGGCTGGAAGGGGAACGGGAACCGGGCCCGGCCCCCCGCCCGCGGGCACGCGGGCACCGCCTCAGCGGGCACCGGGCANCGGGGAAGGGCTGGGAAGGAGCCGGCGGGCCTGAGCCGCGGGGCGTGCCGCCTGTCAGCAAGGAGCGGGCGGGATCCCTCCGGGGTGACGCCTGGGGAGGTCCTGTGTGCTTTCTTTACAGCCTTAAGGCCCGATCCTGAAACCGCGTTTCATTACGAACACCGCTGTGCTGTTTGCAGTCATGTTTTGAGCCTTTCTCCAGACATTTTCTCTCTGTGCAGCTGCCTGAAGTGACCCGGAGCAGCACGGCACCAGGACTGACGCCGTGAAGGGCCGCCAGCTCTGCAGGTGGCATCTGCCTGCACGCCCCTGGCTCAGAGGAGGCAAAGCCTCCCCCCGACAGCTGCCGCCCACCCTGCCCATCTGCACAGGCCGTCCTCTGGGACTCCTCACAACCAGCTCACTGTGGGGCTGACCCCATTTCACAGAGTCATAGAATCGTTAAGGTTGGAAAAGACCTCTCCGATCATCCAGTCCAACCATCACCTCCATGTCCGCTAAACCATGTCCCCCAGTGCCACATCTCCACGGCTCTTCACTGACCGTCATTCCCATTTACGCACACACAATGACACAAAACAGATTATACAGAGGGAAAAAAAGGATTTATTTAGGATGGAAACACATACCTCATGGTAAAACATAGCAATACAGAGGAGGTTTCTGTAATGTACAATCATTAACATGGCATCAGGTGTAAATGTAGCAATTCCTAACTTCGTGCTGAGCTTTGTATGTTAACACTTTACAAACAATACGGAGCTAAAGAAGAGTTCTCCATCATAAAAAGGACTACAAAATTGCAAACAGTCTCTGCACTGCCAGTAGGAACCCATCGTGTGTGCTGGCTGTAACTCAGACACCTAGGGGGAATACCTGTGTGGTTAAATAAGGTAAGGCCACATTTTTGCCCTCTTTTTGTTGATGTCCCGAACAGGAAGGTGTTTGAAACCAGAGAGGACACAGCTGCCAAGGACCGCTAACAGGCAGTGTTCCAAGTGACAATGTTTGTGCACCCATGTGTGCTGGGAACAGCCCCATCGGTTTTGCCTTCCTCCGGTATTTTGTCCCCCAGACTTTGCATATGGAGGTAGGAATTCATTGTCCCACGCAGGATTTGGAAAAAAGGAAGGAAAGACCAACAGGCTGGGGTTCAGCTCCTGAGTTTCAGACTCAAAGAACTGGAAGTGCCTCATCAAACACTGGGTCAACCTACTGCGGTCACAGAAGACACGAGTTTCTACGACTACTACAAGCCAGAGTTTTGAACCAGAGCCAACGTGGAACTTTCACTTAGTTGACAAGTTCTTTTGAAAGCCTGATTCTTCCATTGGTATTCTACCACACACTCACTCACAGTGCCCAAATTACCCAGAACTTGGTCTCCCTCGAGCTCTCAGTACTATTCCTGAATCACCAGTACGCAGCTCTTACGTCGAGCTCCCTGACCTCCTAATTCAGTGTTACCTCTACCGCTGGGGTTAAGCACCCAGCCCTGACACCAGAGCCGCTCTGTCTCCAGTTAGTCTCTTCCCACTGTGGTTCTCAGCACCCATGTTTTTCACGTGCCCTCAGACGCAATGCTTCTGTTTGCTGCTCCAACCAGCCGCTCCAGCCCTATGGGAGAAGAGAGCGGGAAGAGAGAGTTCTCCTACCCACCGTACATTTGTAAGGCTTCTTGGCCACGTGGATTTTCAAATGCACGTTAAGCGTCGAGCTTTTCCGGAAGCATTTCCCACACTCACCACACTCGTAGGGCTTGGCTCCCACATGGATCCTCAGGTGCGCGCCCAGGGCCGAGCTGTGCCGGAAGGTCTTCCCGCACTCCTCGCATCTGTAGGGTCTCTCCCCGCGGTGGATCCTCAGGTGGACGTTGAGTGCCGAGCTCCGACGGAAGCTGTCCCCGCACTCCACGCAGATGTAGGGCCGCTCCTCCGCGTGCGTGGTCTGGTGCTTGATGAGGGTGGGGTGGTCGCTGCACCTCCTGCCGCACTCGGCGCACTGGAAGGGGCTGGGCAAGAGGCTGCCGTGGTACAGGGGCAGGGCCTTTCCCCCGTGGATGCGGCGGTGCGTGGTGAGTGCCGAGCTCTGGCTGAAGCTCTTCCCACACACGGGGCATTTGTAGGGTTTCTCGCCCGTGTGCGTTCGCATGTGGGTGACCAGCGAGGAGCTCTGACGGAAGCTCCTCCCGCACTCGGTGCACTCGTAGGGTTTCTCTCCCGTGTGGACCCTCCGGTGCCGAATGATGGCCGAGCTGTCCCGGAAGCGCTTCCCGCACTCCTGGCACTTGTGGGGCTTCTCTCCGGTGTGGACCCTCCGGTGTATGATCAGGGAGGAGTGGTCGCTGAAGCTTTTCTCACACCGGGAGCAATTCAATGGCTTCTCACCCTTGTGGCCTCTCTGATGGACGATGAGATGCGAGTTCTGGCTGAAGCTCTTCCCGCACTCATCGCACCGATAGTGTTTCTCTCCCGTGTGGGTCCGCTGGTGCCGGATGACATTGGACCTCTGGCTGAAGGTCTTCTCACACTCGGTGCACTGGTAGGGCTTCTCGCCGGTGTGGATCCGCTGGTGTTTGATCAGGTCCGAGTTGCGGGTGAAACTCTTCCCGCATTCGGAGCAGCTGAAGGGTTTCTTTGCCAGGTGGATCCTCTGGTGCTGGCTGAGGTACGAGCTGCGGCTGAAGCTCTTCCCACACTCGGGACACTCGTAGGTTTTTTCCTCCGTCTGCTGAATCCAAATGGTGCCATTCCCACACATGGGCGGGTCTGGCTTGTCCCCAGCAAGGATCACCTTGCTGATGGGAGTGCCACCACCGTCCTCACACTCCCACACTGCCATCACACATGGAGCACCTGTTCGCTGTCTCTTTCCAAAAGACCGCTGCACCTCCTTTTCCATCTCCAGCTCCTGCTTGCAGCCTGGTCGTTCATCAGAGCCCTGGAGGGCATCTCCAGTGAGCCTCCTGGAGGTGAAGGGGTGCAGTTCAGCTCTCGCAGGACTCTCCTGATGAGGTTGGCCCTTCTGCGCGTCGCCCATGATCCTGCCACCTGCAGGAGTGAACAGAGGAACTGGCAATGAATAATCCCCTCCGCTTCTCCTAAGGAGAGGTCCGAAAAGGACAACCTCCAGAGACCTGCCGCACACCAGCCACCCCTACCTAACAGCAAGGAGCAGCTAACAGCAAGGAGCCGGCCCCTTGGTTCCTCCGCTGGGCAGAGCGAGGGCACTGAGATGCAGAAGTGCCAGAAGGGAGCGTGGCCTGGGAACGGGTGGCCACTGTGGCATGCCACATGCAAAGTGGGTCCTCTGTCATAGAATTACAGCCCTAGCAGACAAAACCTACAGTTTGCTTGTCCTTAAAGTTTCTGATCTTGTGAGGCTAGGGGAACATCACCGCTGCTCTCCTCAGCAACCCCCAAGTACATAATTCTCTTCCCACTTCTCTTCCTGTTGCCTGTGAATCACTGCTCTTCCCCAGCATTCCCATGCTTAATCAAGGAAGGAAGCAGACAGCACCGCAGGAACACCCTCCCCTGCTAAGCAGCCTGCTTTTCTTCTCTGCAGTCACAGACCTTTTCCTTACAAAGGAAACCATACATATTCTGCAGCAAATTGTATCTAGATGTTGTCTACAGAACAGGCAATTGAATGGAATGAAAAACTGTTTTATTAATCAAGCATGGAAATGTACATTTAGACTGAAACATTTTGAGGCTCCTGGTTTTTTATTAGTTACACTGATGTGGAGAACACACAACTGGGAAATGAATCCTAGCGGATTAGCTGGAAGGCACTGCTTAGAGAGCTAACATCGTCATCGTACATGTGGGAGGCCAGAAGCTGAGAAGAACGCAGCAGGATAAACCCCTCAGGTTCTGATTCGGCTGATCTGCTGATTTGGGAAGACAACACCACACTGGTTATACTGATTTCCAAAGTTCTGCTTACAATGCTCAGGGCTGAAAGGCATTCACAGTACAAATAAAAGAATAGCACTGGCCCAAGGCATGGACCCTGAGACAGCTAATTGACCAAGAAAACATTAAAAATATTGTCAGAGTGAAAGGAAGAGAAAGCCACGCTGTGGTTATTTATGCCTTCTAACATTCCAAGTGCAGGTCTTTGCAGAAAAATACACAGTATTTGATTTAATTTCAGATAGGCTCCTTTTCAAAGGGTCTTGGATTCCCCAGGGTTGTGTTTCATCTTTGTCATACACTGCCTACAAATCTTCCTGAAAGCGGAGTCCGTGTAATACAGGAGCAGAAGATGCATGACGAGTGCGAAGCATGCAGTGCAACACACCCCAAATGTTCAGCATTCACTCTTTTATTTCTTCCCCAGACATGCACTATTCAATTTCTCACCTTGTGAGCGGTGTCTCCACTGTTTCAGTGTTTGGTTGCTCCTGGCCACAACGCTGCTTCCCTTCACTCCATCCAGGAAGTCAAAGCAAAGTCAGGGACGGCAGCTCCTGATCAGAGAAAGAAAACAGGAATACCAGTCCTAGCTGCAGTGTCAAGATTGAGATTTAGGAAATGAAATCACGCCAGGCTAAAGAAAAATGATGCTCCGCAACACGACTCAGGGTCACTGTTGGTTCTGCCACGCACAGCGTGACGCTGCTGGTCAGGTCTGTGAGCCAGGGCCGCTCACATAGGAAGGACAGGGTTGGCTACACACGCTGCCGAGAGCTGCCCATCAGCTTGCTGAGTTTTGTATGAAAAAATAGAGATGCCTCAAGCCATTTTCTCCCTGTCAACTTTCTTCCTGGTGAGCTAAATAAGAACACAATACGGTTCTGTTCTGCAGGCAGAGGGAAAACGCTGCCTGCACGGCTGCACTGCCTTCTGTGTCTGCCTGGAGCCCCTTCATTGCCTTCACTGGAGGAGTATTTGCTCAGCGGCTCAGCCAGGCATGCACAGGGCTAGGAAACAGATTTTGGTCTGCTCACACATTATCAGCAGCAGCTGCAGACCAAAGGCAGAATTTCCCATCCTGTGCTCCAGCAAAAGAGCGGTTTGGCTGCCTCGCTGCTGACTGAGCCCTGAGATACAGGGCTGCAGGTGGGCAGAAAATACAGCCACACGCACCTGTCTGTGCGTGAACACTGACATCGTTTGGCTTGCACGGTTCTGAGCACCAATGTACAAGGAACTCTTTACAGAGCCGAAGTACACTGTATGGGAGTGGGTTTTGCAGGATAAAAAATTAGGTCACCTATTCAGCTTTGTGCAGCAGTAGAAGACTGAGGCATTTTAGGATGCTGACTTCTGAACACCTAGAAAGGTACACACTAGAGAAATAAGATGCTGAAAAACCGTGACTGTGAATGTCAGCTCTGCAATGGCACTGCACCACTTCAGTCACGTGCATTCACACACGTGTAATTATTCGCTACGCAGCGTCCACAAGAAGAAAAGTAAACTAGCAGGTTTTTCCATTCAAAATGAGCAACAAACCAACGTGGCTGTTCAGGGGTGTATCAGAGGAGGGTATTGCAAGAGGCATGGGTTCCTGGGCCCTCCAGGGACAGAGGGAAGGTGTCCCACCAGGGACTCCGGGTGTCACTGCAGGTGGAAGCTGCCGGCTCTGGTCCCAGGGAGTGGCAGGGAAGCTGAGCTCTCCCTCCCATGCATTCCCCTTCAGTCTACAGGGCAGTGCTGCTCTGCAGGCAGGCCTGACCCTGCTGAAAGGTCCTGATGATTTCAGGAGGGCAGAGACACCCTTCTGCTTCAGTCCCTTTCTGCTACCGTTCAAGAGAGCTCCAAGCACGTGGTCAGTGTGCACCCCAAAATGGTGAGCACCTGCAGGACAAGAGAGCAGATACAGGAGAGAGTTTATTTTCTGGAGAGCCAGGAATATTGTGGGATATGACAGGAAAGCACAGTGCTTGATGAGCACTGTAACCAAGGTGGGAAGCCTGAAATGCCACCAAGTAGCCAGGTGGGGACAAGGTACTGGTCCCCAGAGCAGCCATGCTTGGACAGAGCCAAGTCCCCAGGCAATGTCATGGCTGGTGAGCCACCAGTCCTTACAGGCTGGCCAAGGGAGGAGGGAGATAGCCGTACTGAGCTCCTGAGATGAGGGACAGAGGCCCCAGAGGGACAGCCCCGTGAAGGACACGGCTGGCTGAGGACAGGGAGCCACCAAGACCGCAACCCTTGGTGAGGAGCAAGAAACGCGGAGGGCGTATGTCTGGCACAAACCCAACACACAGCCACTGCCGCTGCTGGGTACACAGGGCAGGAGGAGAGCTGCGGCTGGGAGGAAGGGGGGACAATGGAAGCAAGGAACAATAGAGCAAGGAACCGAGGTGTCTGTGACACCATCCAACATCACCAGTCACGGGGCAGCAGGCTGCGTTCCCCCACTGCCTGCTGGCTGCCCTGGGCAGGAGGGAGGGGACACCCCCAGCAGCAGGCACTGTGCCATGCCAGCCACGTGGGCTCTCCTCCTTCTGTCCGGTGAGTAGGAGATGTCCCCCCCAAAGGGTGGGACCTTTGGGTGTGACCCAAAGGTCAGGGTGCGAGGAAGGGTGGCTGACCTGGCTGCTCTTCGCCTCCATGTCCCTGGTGTGCCTCAGCTCAGGCACAATGGAGGCAAGAGGAAGAGGAAGGGGCACCCTCGAGCACCTCACATACACCGATCTCCGATGCTGACAGTTTTGCCAGCTTTTACCCATTGGAGCTGGTATTTTATTCATCACGGAAAGACAGGGAGGGACTGAGGAGCCGAGGGAGGAGGACTCGGAGCTGGACACAGCTGGGCAGACGCTGGAGCAGAGGTAGGGACTGGAGATGGGAGACAGAAATGAGACCAGAAATGAGAGCGAAGGCGGAGCCCTTGGCTCAAGGCGCCAGTCAGGAGGGGAAGAACTGGCCAGAAGAGGAGCTAGGGGTGGCAGGAGGAGATCTGAGAGAGGCCCCTGCTTAAAGACAAAGTGATGTAGCTGGAAGAAATAGACAGAAAGGCAAGGCCCAGCAGGCCACATCCTAGGGAGGGGCTGTGGAGGGGTCCCGTATTTCCCAGTCTCCTCATTCCCTGCTGTCTGCAGATTTCCACAAAGTCCCTTGGCAGGGTCTCATTCTCATCTAATGCTGTTTCACAGAGGGCTCGATAACCTCTGTGATCGTTTCTAAGGGGAAGCTACACGCTTTTATTTGATCCTGCTGCATCTACAGGCACATAGATGTTAATAAGACGGCAGAAATGTTAACAAGCCATGAAGAAATGTTTGCTTTTGCCAAAAAAAAAAAAAAAGTACATCATAGATTAACAGGCTACTCCAGAGGTAGCAATGTCAAAGGGAATGCTTAGAGCGTGCCTAAATCGCATTCATTTTGCAACTTTAGGTTTGTTCCCTCTGTGCATGGGCATAGTAACACAGCTCTTGCTTCTCTTTTTTCTCACGGATTTTGGCTGGTTTAGTCCCGGGATGGACAATGCCTTTGCAATGAGCAGCTATTCAGTAGGTTGTCAGCCTTGCTGTTCAGTGTTTGATTTATTTGCTGATCCCATTCAAATGAGTCATTTCCTTGTGAACTTTTAATACACTCCAGGTTTTAGTGCTTCGCAGCTATTAATTCACTTACAGTGATTTTGCGAATGGCAAAATGAGGGCAGAGAGGGATTAAAGTTAAAAATATCCACTACTTTAGACTCAGTTTGCAGTGCCTCAGCCCTGTCCTCTCAGACTACACATGCTAATGTAGCACTTACAATCAAAATACAGCACCGGCAGACTCCAAAACTGCAAAAGACCTCAGCCTTCCTATAAATGGCAACTCGCAAGGAGAGGAAAATGCCATTAACAACATGCTGAGAAACCTGGTACTTGCCTAGCATCAGGCAGGAGCCTCCGGAGTGTAGCCAGGAGTAAAACCTCCTTCTTGGATGAGCACCCACAAAACTACCCTTCCCCTTCCAGCATCTTCCTGCCTTCTTCTTCCATACACCTTCCAAGCTGTGGGAAATGAGGCAGATATCCTGAATGCAGCACGAGCCTATCTTAAAATTGGCCAAGTCTCTACACACCAAAGGGGAACTGAAGGAAAGAAGAGCAGATGGCTTTGTACGTACATAACGTGTAAAAAGCATACGTACAAGGAGATGAACGCACAGCACTGGGTGTGTGCACAAGAGATTGCGCATGGCACTTTTACTTGGGTACATCTAGCCTCCAGCCTTCATAATCTTTACAGACAAGAAGTGGCTTAAACTTTTGCACACGGGTTCAGTGAATGCTTGGCCCATTTTAAGGTCACACACATATCCATTGGGGCACGCTGCATTAACTCAAGGGGTCTGGACACACTTAACAGAGGAAGAGAATTTTCAGACACAGAAATCTTGAAAGGAAACCACCTCCGTGCTCCAGCCCTGACAGCAGAGCGGTATTCTCAGTTCCAGCCATGACTTCCAAGATCCTTCTTCCAATTCAGGACTTGAGAGATTTTGGTCAAGGTCCCTTGAGCAAGCCATGTACTGCCCCCTAAATACCACACCCCTGTCAGCATGGGCAGGGCTGGTCCCCTCCATGTCTAGACCCACATCTTGACCCTCTCACAGCATTTCCAGTGTTCTGGACCCTGCATCCAGAGAAGGCAACAGAGGTCTGGGCTCAGCCCACCAGTTCTGGGCGTGCCATAGTTGGCATTCCTTCCTTCTACCTCCCTGCATTTCATATTTCACCAGTGCTGTCAGGCTGGGGCCGCACCGCCTGCCCTCGGGGCGGGAAGGCACAGCGACCGGGCACACCGCTCTCCAGCCAAGAGTACCAGCAGTTCTTCACGTCCCTCCGGGCCGTCAACCGCGCCAGCACCGCCTGCCACCTCCGCTTGCTGTACGGCTGCCAGAACCCCCGGGTCCAGAGACTGGATGAGCACGAAAACCATGGAGCCATCCCCAAGGGTAAAGCCAACCGCGACCGCCAAGGGCAGACAGACCGGTGGGGGTCCTGCAGGGACTGGGAGGGGACGGAGACTTGGGAGCTGGACTGGGGGAGGGCAGGCAGCAATCGCAGGGTGAGGAGAAGGCATCTGCTCCTGAGCACCCTCTCTTACACCTGATGGCAGCCATGTGTCCTTTGCAGCTGCCTCTACTCATGGCTTGGGTGATGGAGATGACCGGGAAGCACTGGAATTTCTCCTGAACGCATGTTTGTTTTTTTTTTTAAATGGAGAAATGTCTTTTGACCGTGAGGCAATTGCTGAGGGATGGTGGGACATCACCAAGTTTGTGTCTGTTTGCCTCTTCCTAGGGTCCATATGCTCTGAACTGCCAGGAACTCCCGCATTCCCCAGCTTCTGTGCCTTTGCTTTTTATCGCTGTACTAGGAGAAGGTATTTCATTAAGGTGAGTTATTCAGCTATTTCCTGACGACCTTGGTGTGCTCTGGGCACTGATCCAGTTAACAGGAAATGAGGAATTGGGAAAAGAGGAGGCTAAAAGACAGGCAAGATAGAGGAGAGCTGTGGGCAGCCTGCCCGTCAGGGCACCTGCACCATGCTGAGCAGCGTGCACAGACGGCATCTGCAGCCACCTGCTGAAAAGGAGACACTGGGGAAAGTATTGAAAGAAACAAACCTCTGAGGAGCACCTCAGCCCTTATGTCCAGCTCTCACTCCCCAGCAAGGCGAGGTAACTAAGCTACTGCAGGAAAAAGGGTGAGCTGTGCAGGCTAGAGGAGGAAAGTAAAGAGGAGGACAACTGGGAGTCACAAAAGGAGACTTACAGGGAGGCATGACCAGGAAAGGAGATGGGAGTTTGTTTCCCTCCTTGGGCTGAAGGAAGCNTTATCTCAACCCACGCATTTTACTGCATATCTCTCTACTTCTCTCCCCCGTCCCATTTGGGGAGGGGGGAGGGTGAGTGAATAACTGTGTGGAACTCAGCTATCTGCTGAGTCAAACCATAACACATCTTGGCACGGAATGGGAAGGATGGGACTGTGCTGTGCGTGGCAGTGTCACAGAACAGCTGGGTGCCTGCTCCCCAGGCCCACTGCCTCTAGAGGAACGTTTTTCTCCTCCGCAGCGGATTGCATGCCCAGGAAACCACAATGCCGAGGCGGACAGCACGCAGACCTTCAGCAACGTGTCCCTGAGCAGCGAGGCAGTGTTGTCTGCTATCTTCGGTCCCCTGCCCATTTTACCCACCTCTCCTGCATCCGCCCAGCCGGACAGCTTCAGCCCTGAAGCAGCAGTAGCTGTGACCTCCACCTCCTCACCCAGCAGCACACAACACCCAGGGAACACGCAGTCCTGTAAGCCCCATGCCACAGAGGTGACAGCCAGCGGGCAGCAGCAGGGACAGCTGCCCGCCACTGACCTCCAGGACCTCCTCCTGAGGCTGCGGGACACCCTCGTGCAGAGCTTGCTGCAGACACTGCGGCATCTGGTGACCCTGGGGAAGGCAGTGAGGGAGAAAGAGCTGCAGGCTGCTGCCCTGAGGCTGCTGATGGCCCTGAACAACGCAAGCGTGTCTCAGTCAGCAAACGGCACTGATACAGGGCACAGGAGAGGAGAGTGATCAGCACAGGGGGATCAGCCATTGTGGCTTGGAGGGGATGTACAGGAACATAGAAACTAGGAGTCTTCCTTCCCAGGCCTGACACATTGTCAGGGTTGGCAGTGCTTCTCCAGGCACCTATTCTGAGGGCAAGGGAAAATCCAGGCTCAGGATTCAAAGAAAAAGATGTTATCCTCTCAAAAATAACTGTCTTGAAGTTGTAGTCTTGTCCTACACATCCTGTTCACCCACTGCTGTTCAGTTTGGGCATCTGTATCCTTGGACAGGGCACCCTGTGTTCCTGCTCAGAAGCATTAAGGGAAGAATACACACACCTGTGTACATCAGGGGTGCTCTAAGACTGAAGACCCAGCCTGCAAGGCTGCTGGCCTGGCCCTCTGGTGTATTGTGTTGGCATGTGGCTGTCACCTGCTTCTGAAACAGATGCTATGGAACATGGAACACACACAATAAATACTCATGGTAAGAAACTCCTCTTGTCTCTCAGAAAAAAAGGAGCAGAGCCTCACTGATGGGACCTTTGGCTGTAGTGCTGTCCCTTTTATGAGCACCAGCCATACCTGCAGGTAGAACCGCATGAGGCTGCGGCACTAACAGCAGAGTGGGAGCTCTTTTCAGTGGTCAGTGGGGACAGGACAAGGGGCAATGGCCTTAAGCTGGAGCACAGGAAGTTCCGCACCAACATGCGGAAGAACTTCTTCACAGTGCGGGTGACGGAGCACTGGAACAGGCTGCCCAGGGAGGTGTGGGGTCTCCTTCCCTGGAGATATTCAAGACCCGCCTGGATGCCTACCTGTGCAACCTGATGTAGGGAACTGCTTTGGCAGGGGGGTTGGCCTCGATGATCTCTCGAGGTCCCTTCCAACCCCTACAATTCTGTGATTCTGTGATTCTTGGGAACCAGCTCTGCTATTCTGCATCTCTGCTCACCCTGAGCACGGGGCAGCCTCGAAGGTACTCTGAACTCGCCTGGTCACCTCCAGCTCTCAAGAGACACTGTTAAAGGAGAACCCCGTGCACCCTTCCCTCCTCCACAGGCCTCATGGTCACCCCTTCCACGGAGGGCTGTGAAGAGCGGAGCCAAAGGCAGCTCGGTGGGGACGCAGCACACCGGGCACAGTGCCCTGCGGGGCGGGTCCCTTCACCTGCCGGAGCGAGGGACGCAGCCGAGTGACGCAGCGAGCACCCACCCGCGGGAGGCAGCCCCTGGCAGAGCCCCCCGCTTCCCGGCCCTCCACTTCCCCCGGCACACGGAGCCACCTCCGGGGCTGAAGGAGGTCACACGCGGCACCACCACGGGCACCGCCGCCCCTCTCCCCCACAGCGCATCGGCAGCTGCCGGCGGCCCCACGGCCGCGGCCCCGCCGCCCCGCCCCACAGCCGCCCCACAGCCGCGCTCACCGCCCCGGCGCCGGCCAG
>WBMW01003189.1:181760-383007 GCA_013396635.1 Penelope pileata | reverse complement strand
CTGGCAGTGTTGAGCGGAGCCGAGGACATAACTCACTTCCGCATTCCTCTGCCAGTGAAATAGTTAAGGGGGGCATAAGGAGCTGGGAACTGGGAGGGGACAGGACCAGGGCAGCTGACCCAAATTGACCAAGGAGCTATTCCATCCCATATAACATCATGTGATTGGTTGGTGGCGTTTCCGGGTTCCGTTCGTTACGGAAGGGGCTAGCCGGGAGGAAGGGTCAGCAGTGGCTGTGAGCCCTTGCTCTGCGTATCCTCTTTGTGTATATATATATATATATATGCACTGTTATTTCTTTTGTTCTCTTTACTATTTTAGTAAATAGCATTTATCTCAACCCACGCATTTTACTGCATATCTCTCTACTTCTCTCCCCCGTCCCATTTGGGGAGGGGGGAGGGTGAGTGAATAACTGTGTGGAACTCAGCTATCTGCTGAGCCAAACCATAACAATTTTGTAATACAGCCCCTGTGAGTTCCCAAGAAGAAAGTGGAATGAAGCATTTTCTTTTCTCATTAACGTGTTAGGCATGCCTTTTACTCAGCATCACATCCACACTGAACAGAGACCTGGAACCAGAACTGTGCTGAACACACAAGTAAAGGTTCAAAGGCTATTGTATGGTTGTAAAAATGCAGTCAAAACTTGTGCAGGAACTTGATGTTTGTCTGTGAAACAGCAATTCACTGGGGGTCTTTCAACAGTCTCCAAACTGATATATTCAGTAAGCCCCATCTAAGTAATTAAAAATGGTCCTAGTTCCATGTTTCTGATAGTGCAGGCATACAGACAGCTTCTCCTTTTCCATGTCAGCATCAAGTGTGAAATCCATTTTTTTCTTTCAGTGTGGTATTTCACACATCCTACTTGCACGTGTCCCCTCTGCTGGGTTTCGAAGGTGAGCTTTGGTATGAATTCTTCTGATAGTTACCAGTCCTGATCCCAGTTTTTTGCTTTTGCAGAACACAAGATGCAGCTGGATGCCAGAGAATTGCCAGGCACCTGACGGATCCCAGGCTCTGACTGTGCTGCCCTGAGGTTATGTAAAGCCAGAGCTAGGGCTTGCTCAGGCCCCTACAACTGTTCCTCTGAGTTGGGGCATGAGCTAACTCCGCATTGTTTAAAGGCAGCTTTGGTAGGATTCATTACCAGAACAAAGTCTTTGCCTCCAAGAGTGAGGAATTGTCTGTTTTTGGAATCTGAAGTTCTGGCTTTATTGTCCTGTTACCTTCTAAAAATGTCCCCAAATCCCTTTTTTTTTCTTTTAAATAAAGATTACTCTACAGTTCAGCACAGTCCAGTGGTGAAGTTTCATTTCTGTTCACAACTTGACCTGTGCCTAATGAATGTCTTGTTAAGAGTTTGGGTATGGTGTACTCCAATTTCATTTAGCTAGATTAAATCTGCTGTTAGCACGGTGATTTCCTCTACTTTTATTATAGATCTTTTCAAATGTAATAGAGGAATTAAGGTTCCTGCTGGGACCATGCAATCACGGGAGGCTTACATTGCTATTCATTCAATTACTGCAATTATTTTAGTATCAGGTTTTACAGGAGCTTTATTAAGGTCCTCCATATCTCCCATACAAGCATTGCTGGGAACTCGGAGATTGTTTCATATGCATAATAGGAAATGTTTTTCCTCCACACCTGAAGAGGTTTCCTAGCGCATAGCACTGTCATTCCTTTATCGTGGTATATTTTCTTTATTACTTGAAGCACACCATTGTCTGGAATGTGAAACTACAGAGTTTTCTCAAAGTTATAGGGTGCATCTATAGTCTTTCATGGCAGTTTATCATCTGAAACCACAAAAGAGCAAAAAATACCATGGCAGGAGTGCAATGTTCTGATTCTTATTTGTATATACCAGAGCAGTCTCATTTTCTTTTCATAGTTATTCAATGGACTATCTGCAGTGGTTAACTGCCTGCTGGGTAATGGTTCCTTTCTAATCAATTTTAGATTATTTTTCTCCGTATTTACTCATATCTTCCTTCACAGCCCTTTTAAGCCAAAATCAATTTCACTTTTGCCTCAAACAGCCATCCTGCCTGTGCAAGGATAGATTCTTGAAGTTCAGTCCTGGAATCCCAATTAGATTCTGGGCCGTATTTGTCCTGGTCTTAAACACAGGCACACATAACACATTTGGCTCATTGAAGAGCCTGGCCAAGGCACTTTTGTCACCATTGTGATTCAGTTCACTACTGCTACATCTGCACAGAGATCCCAAACAACCACGAGGCTCAGTTCTGTGTTTCAAGCAGCCCAGGCCTGCATTTACACGCAGCGTAAGCCCATCCTCGGGTGTTTTTCCAGNCTCTCCTGGCAGAGACATACAAATGTCCTTGGTTCTGTTCAGCGCTGCCGGGTGTTATCAGCCATGTTTACTTTCTAGAACCAAAGCACAGCTTTGTAGCAGACACTGAGAGAAAGTTTCAGTTAGAAACTAAGACAACTAAGAACAGTTCTATACGCAGCTATCATGCAGTGCTATGCCAAGCATGGCTCTATAGCAGTGTCTTACCATGCCCAAAATGTTCTTACTGCTACAGTGCCTTTGCAGGGTGTTGCCTTGGACTCCATCCTGACATTGAGAGCCACGTGCTTTCCAAGGAGGCACCTTCTACCAAAAGTCCTGAGTCCACCTCTTGGAGCAACACCCAACATGAAGAAAAGCCACAGGAGGGAGGAGCAAAACATAACTGAAACATGGGCTGCGGGGAAAGGGTCAACACAGAGGCATGCGCAGATCCTCCTCATGCAGTGAGGACACCCCCAAACCTTCTGGAGGTGTGTGTGTGTCCATCACTGAAGCCCAGTGAAGGGCTGAGGTAACAAATATACACTGATGTGGGCTCTCACTTACCTGTGGACTCTCAGTGGTGCGGGATGGTGATGTACAACATCGGCATGACCTGCATCCATGTAAGAGCAGTGCTTTTTTTTTGAGGAAGCAGGAGAAAAAAAGCTAAAAACCTAAGTTCTCCTAAAGATTAGGAGCTCCTGGACATCTCAGTGCTGGAGTTCCTTCCAAATGAAAGCTGCTTTCTTCTCTGCAGTAGGAAAGTTAAAAGAAATAACTGCAGAGTGAAGGAAAACAATGCTGCTGTAAAGAAAGATGAAAGAGGGAGTCTAGACACCAATGGCAATGCAGACAGAGGAGAGGCAGATTTCACATAATGGCTGGGGAGAGATAGAGAGGGAAAATCTTCAGAGGTCTGAAGAAGTTAGTAGCAGAAATATTCTTTATGTGTGTCTTAGTTTCTAACAGAAGTTACTTCTCTCACAGTGTCTGGTATGAAGCTGTGTTTTGTTCCCAGAAGAGAAACAACTGATAACACCTGGCAGTGTTGAACACAGCCAAGGACACATTTTGTTCCTCAGTGAAGCAGTTAGAAGGCACAAGGAGCTGGGAATTGGGAGGGGACAGGACCAGGGCAGCTGACCTAAACTGACCAAAGAGCTATTCCACACCACATCACATCATGTGATTTTTACAGAAGAGGAATCTCTTGCTCGGAGGGAGGGGCTGCTGGCCGGTTGGATATCAGCTGTTGGTCCCTTGCTTTGTGTATTATTTGTTGTTTCTTATATATATATATGTACTGGTATTTCTTTTATTCTCTCTGCTGTCTTAGTAAATAGCTTTTATCTCAGCCCACAAGTTCTACCATATTTATTCCTTAATTCTCTCCCCCATCCCACTTGGGAGGGGGGAGGGTGAGCGAACAACTGTGTGGGACTTAGCTGTCTGCTAGGTCAAACCAGGACAATGTGCATGCAGGTAAATTCTGTTCTTTTCCTCCACCAGCACTTTACAGTAATAAATTATGGGGAAAAGCTGATAAGACTTAAAATTTTAGATACTTGATATTCTCAGTTGTTTTTCATGGCCAGGCATAAAGATGTCTGTGTCTTGAGATGACGAAGAAGTGGCTTAATGGTGAGAAAAGATTTAATTCTGACTTTCCATCTAAGCCTTACCACTTACTTACCACTTACTCCATCTTACTTACCACTGGGCCAGCCTGACAGCACGAACAACCTGAGAGCTCCTGTTAGGACTCTGATTCCTCCCATTTGGGCAAGAGAATGGAAGCTCAAAAACATCCTTAGAGGGCGTCAGAGGTCACACTGCCTTTGTATGGGTGGGGGATGGTGCCACAAGAATGCTGTGGTTGTGTGTCCCCAAAACCTACCCTGAGAGCAGCCAGTCTCAAGAAAACCCCTGTCAGCCATCCAGCCTGGGAGCAGTGTGAATGAGCTGACATCTCCTCGCAATGGTGTTTCCCAAACCTTCTAAACACACACCTTCTCTCAGCTTTCTTGGTTCACCTGTCTTCAAGTGATCTCCTCAATGTTCGCGCCGTGGTTAGACTTCCAATGTAATTTGAATGTGCCCCTTAACATTACTAAATCAAGATCATTTCATTGTATTGCTTAAGCTTTAGTTATTTTTTGCACTGGAAGTTTAAAACTTATCTATGGGAAGAGTGCTATGCAGATGAGAAAAGCATGAGGAAAGCTCTTTCCTTCAAAGTATGATGCAGTAATGAATTTGTGTACATAAAACTGGAGAGATTGTCTCTCAGAAGGGCTGTTCTGTGCTTGTTTAGGCAGTATCTTTTGAGGCAGCCAGCAGGTTTCTATTAAAAAAGAAGTATGATGTCGAGTGAGAAGCCCATGTTAGTGGTACTCTGGTGGGTGCCTGTTTGCTTAAGCATCTCTTCATCTTACAGCTCCTTGGAGAAGAAGAGGGGCCATGCTTAAGACCAAGAGCGACTATTTGAGTGTAGTGCCCAGTGTGAGGAAAAGATCTTGTATGAAAGCTTAAAATCTAATGTCTCTGTAAGAGTTTTAAATGGCTGGATGTCATCTTCACCCTAAGGGAAGGAGAAAGGGAAAAAAAAAAAAATAAGAGAATGACAGAAAATAGAGGAAATTTGTGAAGATGCAGGAGGAAACAAAAACGGGTGGAAAAAGACAAAAGCATTTTAAATAAAAAACAGCTAATACCAGAGGCAGCAAATGGACAAAAGAGAAGAAAAAGAGGATCAGCTTCCTAGGGCAAGGAGGGAAGTGGCCAATATCTTCATGAGGTCACTCTGTAATCACCAAATGTCTTGGAGCTCAGGGAGGTTCCTGGAGATGGGAAGAAGCCGAGCGTCCCACTTATCTTCAAGAAGGACAGGAAGGATGATCTAGGGACAGACAGGGTGGCCAGGGAGGGCCCTGGGGACGTTATGAAGCAGATCCCAGCACATGACTGATACAGCGATTATCTTCAGGCGATCACCAGACTTACCAGCGTCTGACCAACATGACTGTTCTGCCATGAGGTGACTGGCTCTGTGGACAAAGCGTGTGGTCAATGCTGTCTCCTGGACTGTACTACAAGTAGTAGCACGGCCCCAGCAGGGCCAGGCCACCATTTGAAGGGACCTGCACAGGCTGGAGAAACGGGCTGGCAGGAGCCACGTGGAGTTCAACAGAAGCAAGTGTAGGTGCTGCACCAGAGCAGGGACAACCCCGTGCATCAGCACAGGATGGGGCCTACTAGCTGGGAAGCAGCTTTGCAGAAAAGGTCGTGGGAGGACCTTTACTGGTTACTGGTGGACAACTGCCCAGTAAAGAAGGCCAACAGGCCTTCTCCTAGGGTACAAAGGCAGCTGCATTAGGAAGAGCATTACCAGCGGTCCCAGAGAAGTGAGCCTTCCCTCAGTATGATCCTTGTGAGGCCACATCTCAACTACTGCATCCAGTTTCCATCTACCTGTTGCAAGAAAAACAGAGNCCAAAGAGCTATTCCACACCACATCACATCATGTGATTTTTACAGAAGAGGAATCTCTTGCTCGGAGGGAGGGGCTGCTGGCCGGTTGGATATCAGCTGTTGGTCCCTTGCTTTGTGTATTATTTATTGTTTCTTATATATATATATGTACTGGTATTTCTTTTATTCTCTCTGCTGTCTTAGTAAATAGCTTTTATCTCAGCCCACAAGTTCTACCATATTTATTCCTTAATTCTCTCCCCCATCCCACTTGGGAGGGGGGAGGGTGAGCGAACAACTGTGTGGGACTTAGCTGTCTGCTAGGTCAAACCAGGACAATGTGCATGCAGGTAAATTCTGTTCTTTTCCTCCACCAGCACTTTACAGTAATAAATTATGGGGAAAAGCTGATAAGACTTAAAATTTTAGATACTTGATATTCTCAGTTGTTTTTCATGGCCAGGCATAAAGATGTCTGTGTCTTGAGATGACGAAGAAGTGGCTTAATGGTGAGAAAAGATTTAATTCTGACTTTCCATCTAAGCCTTACCACTTACTTACCACTTACTCCATCTTACTTACCACTGGGCCAGCCTGACAGCACGAACAACCTGAGAGCTCCTGTTAGGACTCTGATTCCTCCCATTTGGGCAAGAGAATGGAAGCTCAAAAACATCCTTAGAGGGCGTCAGAGGTCACACTGCCTTTGTATGGGTGGGGGATGGTGCCACAAGAATGCTGTGGTTGTGTGTCCCCAAAACCTACCCTGAGAGCAGCCAGTCTCAAGAAAACCCCTGTCAGCCATCCAGCCTGGGAGCAGTGTGAATGAGCTGACATCTCCTCGCAATGGTGTTTCCCAAACCTTCTAAACACACACCTTCTCTCAGCTTTCTTGGTTCACCTGTCTTCAAGTGATCTCCTCAATGTTCGCGCCGTGGTTAGACTTCCAATGTAATTTGAATGTGCCCCTTAACATTACTAAATCAAGATCATTTCATTGTATTGCTTAAGCTTTAGTTATTTTTTGCACTGGAAGTTTAAAACTTATCTATGGGAAGAGTGCTATGCAGATGAGAAAAGCATGAGGAAAGCTCTTTCCTTCAAAGTATGATGCAGTAATGAATTTGTGTACATAAAACTGGAGAGATTGTCTCTCAGAAGGGCTGTTCTGTGCTTGTTTAGGCAGTATCTTTTGAGGCAGCCAGCAGGTTTCTATTAAAAAAGAAGTATGATGTCGAGTGAGAAGCCCATGTTAGTGGTACTCTGGTGGGTGCCTGTTTGCTTAAGCATCTCTTCATCTTACAGCTCCTTGGAGAAGAAGAGGGGCCATGCTTAAGACCAAGAGCGACTATTTGAGTGTAGTGCCCAGTGTGAGGAAAAGATCTTGTATGAAAGCTTAAAATCTAATGTCTCTGTAAGAGTTTTAAATGGCTGGATGTCATCTTCACCCTAAGGGAAGGAGAAAGGGAAAAAAAAAAAAATAAGAGAATGACAGAAAATAGAGGAAATTTGTGAAGATGCAGGAGGAAACAAAAACGGGTGGAAAAAGACAAAAGCATTTTAAATAAAAAACAGCTAATACCAGAGGCAGCAAATGGACAAAAGAGCAGAAAAAGAGGATCAGCTTCCTAGGGCAAGGAGGGAAGTGGCCAATATCTTCATGAGGTCACTCTGTAATCACCAAATGTCTTGGAGCTCAGGGAGGTTCCTGGAGATGGGAAGAAGCCGAGCGTCCCACTTATCTTCAAGAAGGACAGGAAGGATGATCTAGGGACAGACAGGGTGGCCAGGGAGGGCCCTGGGGACGTTATGAAGCAGATCCCAGCACATGACTGATACAGCGATTATCTTCAGGCGATCACCAGACTTACCAGCGTCTGACCAACATGACTGTTCTGCCATGAGGTGACTGGCTCTGTGGACAAAGCGTGTGGTCAATGCTGTCTCCTGGACTGTACTACAAGTAGTAGCACGGCCCCAGCAGGGCCAGGCCACCATTTGAAGGGACCTGCACAGGCTGGAGAAACGGGCTGGCAGGAGCCACGTGGAGTTCAACAGAAGCAAGTGTAGGTGCTGCACCAGAGCAGGGACAACCCCGTGCATCAGCACAGGATGGGGCCTACTAGCTGGGAAGCAGCTCTGCAGAAAAGGTCATGGGAGGACCTTTACTGGTTACTGGTGGACAACTGCCCAGTAAAGAAGGCCAACAGGCCTTCTCCTAGGGTACAAAGGCAGCTGCATTAGGAAGAGCATTACCAGCGGTCCCAGAGAAGTGAGCCTTCCCTCAGTATGATCCTTGTGAGGCCACATCTCAACTACTGCATCCAGTTTCCATCTCCCTGTTGCAAGAAAAACAGAGATATACCAGAGCAAGTCCAATGCAGGGCTCCCAGGACAGGCAGGGGACTGGAGCACGCGTCACACAAGAAGCAGCTGAACAAGACAAGGCTGTGCAGCCTCTAGGAGAGAAGGCTTGGGGCCAGCCTTGCTGCTATCTCCACCTAACTGGTTGGAGGATATAGAGAAACCAGAGCCGAAAAAAAGGTCCCTTCCAAATCACTTGAATCTCAGCAGTGAGATGTCAATGGAGCCTTTCATAATGTGTGTTAGTAAATGTATGTCCATAAATGTGTCGTACGCAGCCTAGTGCAATTCCTGCCCAGATGAGAAGACTACTGTAAACTACTGGGCTTCTACACGTGGTTAGTAAATCGTGTTTTATAGGGTGATTTTTACTGTATGTTTGAAAAGCACCATATATTTATAATAGAATGGTTCTCAGAAAGGTTAAATGTGCCACTACTGAAGGAAATGTATTACAGACCTGCTGCTGCTGGAAGGGCAAGTGCTCTTTACCAAGAAACCAAAAACAAGCTGAGGTCTTGAAAAATGACAGGCAGGAGCAGAGCTCTCACAGCAAGATGTACATGCTGTCCCTAGGTGGCAGAAATAAATCTGAAGAAAAACAGAATTATTGCTTCAGATGCAGCCAGCAGGGCTGGGCAGTTCTCAGAACATCGCAGCAGTGCTAGCAGCACTAAGTATGCCTGGGATGAGGCCTTCAGCTAAATGAGAAGATGGAAGACTGAGTTGCCACTGCTTAGGCGGGTCCCATTTTTGCATGTCTGTAAATTACAGTTCCATTAGGATAAAAAAAAAAAAAACTAGTTCTCAAACACATTCTTCACCAATCTGCTACCAGTAATGAAGACAAAACTGCTGTCATAAAGCAATTTAACCGCACTTTAAAATCTTAGATGCAAAGGTATTTTACAGCCCTCCACACTTTTTGCCACGTTGATGCAGCTCTCACAGAAATGCATTCTCCAGCCCTGAGGTTGTGACTACCATGTACTTCCAGGGGACTTGCAGAACTATTTGTAGGAAGTTTTTCTAAAAAAGGGATCCTCCATCTTTTTTTTAAAAAGGGGCCATCTGAAAGCATCTAAATCCAAGGAACCATCAAGTAAGTTTATGGATGGTTGTTCACTGATGACATTTTCACAGTGACTGAAAGCATTATCCTGTCACAGAGAATCACTTATCAAACGAAAGATTACAAAGCAGGAGTGATTTTTCATTATTTTTACTCTGGAGAATCACAACACACTTGTGCAAAACTGTATATTTGCTGGACTGAAAGAGCTGCACCTCTAAAAATGGAGAAGGGAGAAGAAAGTGGTTATTGCCGAATTGATGGGAATGGCTTCTTAAATCCCACGTGTGGGAGGATACTTCCCATGTCTGCACGCTCGGATGTGATGCTTTCCAGAAAGAATATGTAGCAGGGAGGTTTCCATCACTCTTCCCAGCAAAGCACCTGGATATCTCAACAAAAGACCAAATCTGCTGTTCTGGTACAGTTAGTTACACCCTTGAGTCTCTTGGGAAGCAAGGTAATGGAAACACACCAGCCCTATGACTGGAAAATGTTTTTTGACATCTCTTATTTGGGTAAGAAATAGGTATGCAGTGTGGACATGGCTTTTCTTTAGTCCTCTGGGTGTTACCGCTACACATTTTAACATGGCAGCTCATAACTTCAGAGCTACCCTGATGGATGGCGTGCTTGGACACAGACCAACCCAAAGGTTTTGGATAGCATTCAAGCATTTTTCACCATGTCATCCAATGGACACCAATGCACTGCAAAATCCTTTTAATTCCTCTTTCTGCAGACATTTCCATGGGATTCAACTTTTTGTAGCCATAAGCAGACACTGCAGAATACCAGTTTTTGAGTGGTCATTTGCATTGCTGCTGCATTGCATGCTTACCCAGGACAAAAAAAGCCAAGGTTTGTTACTGCCGCTTCTAACTATTCACATTATATTCCCATGAGTAAACATCCTACTGATACCACTTCACTTTAATAATTCCAGACTAGAACTGGTATATTTCATTGTTATTTTGGCAATGATTGGACTGTATCTCCCTAAACTTCTGAAGAAATTTTTAAAAAATACTCAGACCAATAAATACTGCAATAGTGGAAATGATGGAGATCCCAAAGAACTGTGTAGTCTGGAGGAAATATTTCTCCTTAGAGTATGAGATTCCTTGTGATCTATTGAGGCAGAGCTATTTTTTGAAAAACTGCACTTGGGAAGGAAGAGGTGGAGACCACTAAAAGCTGGATTAAAGCAACCATGAAAAACATTTCCAGAGATGTTGCCAGGTACGTCTTCAAAACCCTTTTCAATAAGGGAGTGAATTTGCTATACAGAGGATTTCAAAAAGTCTTGTAAGAAGTACATCTGATTCCAACGGACAGGATACTTCTAAGCATCTCAAAAGATGAGCTATGAAACTTCTAGTCTGGCACAGATGAAAACTTCGAAGAAGCTGGGAATAAAGACGAAGATGTCTCCTGAGGGTGGAAGAGATGGTTAAAGATGGCTTCTCTCACTGCATGTCTAAAGAGCACACTAAATCTAAAACAGATCTGTTCCAAATAACTCCCACACAGAGCAGCAGAGAGGGGAAAAACCTATGCGTCGAGGTCCTAGTAATCAAAGAGACAGCAAAATTTAACTTCAGTCCAGTATACCTCCCATTATTTCACCAGCTGTTTTTCAGAGAGCATCTTTTATTACACCTCCTTTTTATGAGGGTCCTTTATTTTTTTAGGGGCTTTGTCAAAAGCGTGCTTCCCTTTAAGATGCTGAAAGCTGTTTTTGAAATAGCTACTACTAAATTGTCTAAGGCAGAACAGAATATAGCTTTCTTCTGTAGGGGGGGATGAGCAGTTTTAAGAGGGTCATATTTCTTTAAATGTGGCTGGACAAGTTTTCTTTCAGCAGGAGTAAATTTAAGAAGTGTTTGTTGCTGTATCATCTCATTTTATACTCAGAAATTGCTTTTTAGGAAATATAAACCAGTAGGCAATATAGAAGGAAAGCCAACACTTAATCTAAAACTCTGGGGTGTAAAAGCATTTAACTCCAATGCTGCATATTTGCAAGGTTTGCATTTAGCATCCTCAAAAAGCTTCTAGAAGGAACAGAATGACGCAGGTTGTATTCCCACGAACAGTGGCTATTCTAGTCTGAAAAGATGTTTTATCGAGGGAACAGGTATAACAGGGTTGGAGAGATGGACGCATCCAGTACAGGCTGCGGCGTGTTTCCAAGAGAACCAGGCAGCGTTACCATGAATGCACTGCATAATGAGATCTGAAGATCTGAGGAAAACAGCCAGCGGAAGAGCTCATCAGCATCTCCCACACGAGCTGGGTTGGAAGCTTTGTCCTCTGGCCAGTTTCCTCTCAGATGGGAAGCAACACAGCTGTTAGTCACTCAGCAGGCTCCATCCCTATTCACACAGGTCCAGAAATGCACCTCACATATGGAAACCACCACCAAACTCATTTTCTTCTCCTTGATCTGAATGCTGCATGGGACAACATCTAGCTTCTAAAACAGAAGCGTACTGCAGGGGTGGGCAGTGGGGCCAGTACTGTTTGACATCTTCATGAATGACCAGGAGGAGGAGGCGTCCAAAACTGAGAGGTGGATACACCAGAGGATTGTGTTGCCATCCAGAGGGCCCTCGACAGGCTGGAGAAATGGACGGGTAGGAACCTCATCAGGTTCAGCAAGGCAAAGTGAAGAGTCCTGCACGTGAGGAGGAACACTGTGCAACAGTACACGCTGGGAAAAAGAAGGCTTAACAGGCTCTTATTGGTGTGTACAAGTCTGATAAGAGGGAGTAAGGAAGACAGAGCCAGGCCCCTCACAGAGTGGAAGGAGAAGGAACAATGGGCACAAACTGAAGTATAGGAAATTCCAATTAAACATAAGAAAAATCTCACTGTGAGGGTGGTCAGACATTGGAAGAGGCTGCCCAAAGGAGTCGTGGAGTCTCCATCCTTGGAGACATTCAAAACCTGACTAGAAGCAACTTGTTTTAGGGCATTTTCTGTCTAAGGCAGGACATGGATCTCTTTAGAGCATTTCTGTAACAGATAATAGCTCAGAGCTAGAACTAAGGTCAGCCCTGGAACAGTGAGTAAACCTCTAGGAGGTACTCGATGCACCTATCTGTGATTATCTTAATACTATCCTCAAGATGAGTCAGAATTCAAAGTTTTGCTGAGTTCTAGATTAGGTCTCTGAAGACGGAAATCTAGCCACTTTATGATTTTATTCTGTTGGCCAGTAGAGGGAGGAAAGAGAGAGAAAATGGAAAGAAAGTCATCTGTGATTTTCTGAGGCTGAATAGCAATTCTCTTTCATACTGGCACCAGGACTTTACTGCCTCGGAGCCAAACTCTTGCTTGTCAGAGCTGTGATAATGGGTAAAACCACATGAGATTTAGTTATTCTTTAGATGCTCTAACACTCTGAGCGTCCGACTGTGCAGCTAATATCAAGGAGTGACTCCAGCTGTAATCTCTGCTGACAGCTGACACATCACTGTGGACAACTGGACTCAGCACAGGTTTCCATACACCTAGAATTGAATTTGATGCATTGAAGTCTGTCTCAATTAATTTTTGTTCCCTAGCAAGGCTGTAAAGTGACCAAATGAGACCCCTCCAGCCATTCACAAGGGTGTTCTCTGATAGAAACCGAGGAGAAAGCACTCTCGGATGTTTACTTTCAGCAGCTACCCCTGAACTGCACCCTGGACTGAATGGGGAGGGAGACGAGATGCCCCCCTGTCCCAGCCCGCCTGCTGCTTTCAACACCTCTTTGCTGAGGGGAGGGCTGCTCTGCTTTCCCCTTCTGATCCCCTCTTGCTAGGCAAAGTAAGGACTTGCTAAGTGTTTTGTTCAGGTGTAATGCTAAACTAACTCATCTTAGCCTCACAAAAATTAAGGTTGCGGGACCCACCCCCACCAATTCCAACAGCTGCATTTATGTGCTGCATTTTTCACCCTGGCTATATAGCAACAGGTTATAAATGACAAATGTAATGATGAAGATTATTGATAGAAAATTAAACAACAAAAAAAAGTTATATTTTGACCTAAAATTAGATCACCCCTGTGTTTGATTTCAATTACTGTTATTCACTTGGCTTTGGCCCCAAGGTGAATAGGACACAGGTTGTACTACTGCACCAATGCTTCTGAAATAAAATTGTGAGCTGCACCAGACATCTTCATTAGTCCCTCTCCTCTTCCAGAAGTCCACGTTGGCGGTTTTAATAGAGTTCTGCTCACAGAAGAGTATTTCCAGGAGTGCATAAATGGTGTAGAGTCCCAAGTGCAATTCTCAGAACTGAATGTATGGCACGTAAAAGCCAGTCAATCAACCCTCAGCGACACAGTTTCCTCCGCATATAATTGCCTCATGAATGGCCCTTTGGAAAAATTTTGCTCAGGCTTGAGCCTGGCTCTTGATTGAGATGTCTGTGAAACTCCTGCCTGAGATTTGTAACTTGCTGTGCCCACTCAGATACTCTGCATAACCTTTTCTAGAGTGTGATAAATGCATAGCCTATGGAAATCTTTCAATAGAAAAACGGCCAAGAAAAAAATGATGAAGTCTCTCTCCTTGCTTTGTTATTTAAATGTGTCACAAGTTCCTCCCAGCTACATTTGACAGCAAGTGAAGAAATACGTGTTGTACAGTAAAAAACTGTGATACAATCAAGGATGGAGCACATCTCTCTCTAAGCTTAACCTGAACCCTGAATGAATGCAGTGACATAGCCACGTGGTGGCAGCAGAGGAGGAAAGTGAGAAAACATCCAGAGGAAGCCCAAAGATAAGCAGCAGTGACCCGAGCATTCCTTAGTTAAACGTGCTGCTGTACGCATCTTCAAAATTAGGTATGACCCTCCCAGGAATGGTGCACCAGGCACCTACCTGCGGCTACCCAAATCCAGGCAGAAGACAGACGTCCAAGCAGCAGCTCGGTCACAAACGCTTTGTCACCTGGCACTCTCGGCAGATCAAACTGCTCTGTCACGGAAGGCAGATGTCCGTGCATACAGCACTCCGTGCAGCTGTAAAGGCACCTTGTCCCTCCGGTGCCTCGCAGATTCTCCCAACGCACAGCAACTGGAAACAGAGCAGCGAGAGCAAGTAGAGGGCAGCAAGAACAGGCAGGGTCTCCCTCTGTTCTCCAGAGGCACAGGCACATATTTTAGCAGTGTGACATCCACCTGTAAGGAGTCTCTCACTATTGCTTGCATTGCTTTATGGAAGCCTGCAGCCCACTTTGATCCCTTTGGTCAAGCAGGATGGAAGAGCTGAGACAAAAAAGGAGCATGTGGGCCTGCTTGGACTCCCAGCCTAGCACAGGAGCTCCAGGACTGAGTGATCACATTGAAACCAAGCTGCGTGGCACCCTTCACACAACAAGCTGGCCCTGCAGTTATTCCTTAGCCCTTTGCCACATGTGCACACACTCATCTTCTGGCTCCCAGGAAGACTGCTTCAGCTGTCACAGATCAAGGATAAAGAAAAATGAGCTTAATAAAAACAGAGGCAGACAAGAAAAACCCTCGAGCAACTAAATTGTTGTTTTCTACTCTCAGAAATACTTGGTGTAATTGGGTCTGTCGCGTCTTTTAAGAAGTCGGCTTTGCTTTGCCTCTTGCAAGCCAGGTGGGTGCATCCTTTCTTCTGCCCACTGCCACGGAAGGCCCCAGTAGCTAAGCAAGGCCCCTGACAGTCCCTAGACTCCTCTCCAGCAGGATTGTGGGGTATTTCCAGTCAGGTCACCCCTGCACATATCTCCCAGGGAGCTACAGGAGAGGAGCAGTGCACAGCATGCGTTTTTGCTAAACTTGCTGCTATTACTTTGGTGTAGATAATGTATGAATTCCAGCTGAGGTAGGGAAGAGAGTGGTAGAACAAGGCACTCCTCTTGCTTTTAGCAGGAACACCTTGAGACACCTGTAGTTGACTGTCTTCACTAAAGGCCAAATGCAGCTCTTCATTCAGGATCCATTTCTACTCTCCAGCCTATTGATAGGGAGCTCTCACTTCCAAATGAGACTTCCGTGCCCTCCTGTTCTGCTCTCATTTACAAGTCTAAACATGGTGACTCATGATTTTAAAGCACGTTGTGCTCTTGACGTCATACAGACACAGCCTAGTTCCTCTTCTCAGCCTATGGCCCACAATCCTCAATTCTCGGGGATTATTCGCCGTACCCTGTGATGTTCCAGCTCTCCCGTCCCCCTATTACCATAGACTGTGCCTCCCTTGTGTGTTACTGGGGGTAATGCAGGGTGACAGCATTTCTACCAGATACTTTGGACAAGGACCACAAGACCTGGAGCCTTACGCCGTGCTCTGGAACCACGTGGGAGAAGGACAACAAGGATAGGCTTAACACAGGACAAGTCAATTAACCATATCGCTACATGCTGCCACTTTCAAAAGGCATTTTGAACACAAGAGAAGCCAATTCTTACCAGCTCTGCTCAAGCCTCAGCTGATTTCCACCTTATATAATCACATTTTTAATAGACCGGGTAGAAGTTAGTATTTACTAAGCCAGAGACCACTATTCACGCAAATATCACACACAAACTATTTATGCTACCCTTGATACACATGAATTTCAGGACCTGCTAGTCAGCAATAGATTTTTGCCGCTTTTTTACAGAAATAGGGCATTTAATGGGTCCATTCAGGAATAGCAGCCAAGCAACTGTAAGTTCTTCCTGAGCAGGCAGGCCCAGCTAATTTCCAAATGGATTGCCCTGTGAAGGAAGGATAGCACATCCCAGATCACAGAAATGGTTTACAGGCCCAAGTCTCACATAAAATAGTCTCTTGGTGAGAGATAAACAGTTTTAAAACGTGTCAGAGAAACCATTAGGCGATAAAAATTCACAGAGCAATTTTGCCAGAGAAAAAGCGTAAATAAAAAGTGCATCATTTCTCTCCCAGACCTTCTTGCAAGTCAGCTGCATTCAAAGAGATATGCCACAGCTAGAGTTGGACTAAAAGCAATTACAAAGTGTTGGCTGTCTTATATCAAACCTGCAGCTTGTACTCATGCACTTTAATTAAAGGCAGCAATTATATAAATGGTGCCACCAAGCGAAGGGAGAGCAAGGAGTACAGCAAGCATAGATTAAATCCTGGATGCATCTCGGGAAGAAAAAGAGCAACTGATTATTTGTGTGTGGGTGCATTCATTCCGTATCCAAAGAAAACTTACCCACAAAGAGCTGGCTCTTTCTTGCAAGGAAATCGAGATGCTAAAACAGCTTCCAGCCAGTTCGGGGGAGGGAAAAGTGGCATCTCATCTACTTTGCTTCAAGGACATGCTGATCTGCTTTTGAGCTTGTAAGTTTTAGCTACGTCAAATGCTTCAGATTCTTCTCAGAGGCTTTTCAGCGTATACACAAATATGACAGGCTACTTAGAGCATTAAAAGGAAGAAACCTGAGCCCCGATATTAAGGGCAAGATATTCCGGGAAAAAAGTAATCAAAACTCTGGGTTTTGTCTGTGTTTTTTTAATTCAAAAAAACTTCACGCTACTCATCTTAAACCGGCACTTGTTAAAATGAAAAGAAAATGTTTATTCAATCAGCAGCTTGTAGTTCCATGCTGAACTACTTTTAAGCAAAGAGAAAAAAAATCTACAAAGCAAGAAGCGTGAAACAGGATAACATCTCCACTGCAATTAAGCAGAACATGCCTCTTTGATAGGACAATCAACTTCATGCAGTAACTGCTAAGGGTAGGACATTTCTAGAAGCATCAGGACGTGCTGCATTCCTGGCTACTGAGGCCTATGTGGGATTTCACAGTCCCACTTCTTGTGCCATGGAAAATCTGCACGTAGCATTCAAGCACATCCAGCTAACACCAAACAGGAGCCCTCCCTCTCTCTCTAGACCGTAAGATACAGACTCCAGAGTTCACGGAACAGGAAATCTAGGACAACTTGAATCACACCTTTGGGCCAGTGGAAGAGTTGGTGGCCAGGAGAACTCGCCTTCTGATTTTGAACCTCTCTGCTGGCAGCACAGACAAAGCACATACAAGAGTTACAACTGGTTCGGTATGCTTATCTGGCCCTCTTTAAGTGGAAAAACATCGGTACTGTGGGATTTGTGCACAAAGATGTATTTCTAATGGGATGAATAAGGAATAGCATCTGCAGCATGGTAAAGCCACAGTCCTGGAGAGCACAGCTATTCCCCAAAAAGCAATGCTGTATAGATTAATTTATGATCTTCTCTTGCATCAAACAAGTTTAGAACTAAAGAGCTTGCTAGAGCTTATGCTTTCAGGAAATACTTGTCACTTTAATTATGCAATTCCACTTTCCCCAGCCACCCATCCCTCTCTCTCTTTGGTATCTCAATCTCTTCTTTCAGAAGGTATAGATAATTCTTGGTTCTGATATTCTCTTTTCCTCCTTAAGTACATTTAAAATATGAGAGTCAGACTTGCTTGTCAAAAGTTGGAGGGAGAGCTCCAGGGAAAGCGAACTCCCTTTGATACATGAGAAGGGAGAAACGGCAACAACAGACACCGAGAAGGCGGAGGCGCTCAGCGAGCTCTTTGCCTCGGTCTTCACTGATAGTCAGGCTTCCCACATCTCTCACACCCCTGAATCTCAAGGTGGGGGCTGGGGGAACAAAATCCCTCCCACTGTAAGCAAGGAACAAATTCAAGACCACCTCATGAGACTGAATGTGTACAAGTCTATGGGGCTGGACGATGTGCATCCCAGGGTTCTGGTGGAAGTGGTTGATGCGGTTGCCAAAACACTGTCTGTCATATCTGAAAAGTCACAGCTGTCAGGTGAAGTCCCTGGTGACTGCAAAAAGGGAAATGTTAATCTCATTTTTAAGAAGGGCAGAAAAGACGATCCAGTCATAAGAGGTGTCCCCCATGGGTCTGTCTTGGAACTGGTGCTCTTCAACATTTTTATCAATGATCTGGATAGTAGGATTGAGTGCACCCTCAGCGAGTTTGCAGATGGCAGACACTGAGCTGAGTGGTGCAGTTGGTACAATAGAAGGAAGGGACGCCATCCAAAGGGACCTGGACAGGCTTGAAAAGTGGGCCCATGAGAACCTAATGAGATTCAACAAGGCCAAGTGCACTTGGTGGTGCAATCCCAGATATGCGTACAGACTGGGAGAAGAACTCCTTGAGAGCAGCTCCATGGAGAAGGACTTGGGGGTTCCAGTGGATGAAAAGCTGGACATGAGCCAGCTGTGTACGCTTGCAGCCTGGAAGGCCAATGGTATCCTGGGCTGCATCAGAAGAGGGGTGGCAGCAGGGAGAGGGAGGGGACTGTCCCTCTCTGCTCTGCCCTCCTGAGGCCCCATCTGGAGCACTGCGCCCAGGCCTGGGGCCCCCAGCACGAGAAGGATGTGGAGCTGTTGGAGCAGGTCCAGAGGAGGACACGAAGATGATCAGTGGGCTGCAGCACCTCTCCTGTGAAGACAGGCTGAGGGAGCTGGGCTTGTTCAGCCTGGAGAAGGGAAGGCTTCAGGAAGACATCACTGTGGCCTTCCAGCGCTCAAAGGGAGCTTATAAGCAGGAGGGGGGACTGGCTTTTTACACAGATAGGGATAGGATAAAGAGAAACAGCTTTAAACTAAAAGGGGGGAGATTTAAGTTAGATGTTAGGGGGAATTTTTTTTTTTTTTTTACTCAGAGGGCGGTGAGGCACTGACACAGGCTGCCCAGAGAAGCTGTGAAACCTAGAGATGTTCCAGGCCAGGTTGGATGGCCCTGAGCAGCCTGACCTAGTGGGTGGCAACCCTGCCCATGGCAGGGGGGTTGGAACCGGATGGTGTTTAAGGTCCTTTCCAACCCAAGCCATTCTATGATTCTATGAACTCCTCTATAGGAAGTGCTGTACCTCACCCTGGACTGGAGGCTCTCTCTTCTCTTACCAGACACGCCTGTATCAAGCAGATGGTCCAGAAGGAGAGCACGCAGCAGATCTTGGAGGACAACATAAACAGCAGATGCCCTACATGTTCATTTAAATTATGACTCTGAGTTAGAAGTCCAAATTATTTTATATAATGACAATTTCCTTACAAGGCGAGATCAGATGAATGTTAATTGCCTCTTTTCAGCTTTACCAGAAATTTCCCTAACACTTTCCTCTCAGTGCAATTTAAGCTACAAAATGGCCCAAGGCATGCCAGTGCCTCCTGCTGCCTCCACAAATGTGCCCCAGAGCCTGGTCTTACCCTGCAGCTCTGCCTAGCTCCCCAGGGTTGGGCAGGAGCACGCCTGGGATGTCACTTGACTAGGCATCACATCCTGATTTGAGACATCGAATGGTTACTGGCAGGTCAGGAGACCTGGGAACAAGTTTCTTTCTCTCTCAATGCCTGCCACCAAGAGCAGTGGATGGGTGACCCATCCTATCCCTGTACTTCTGAAGGTTTCAGCGAGTAGGTTATTCACTTAATGCTGCTCACATTGTCACAACACAAAGTCTCAGCCGTCTGTGATACAGCACTGAATTACAAACCCTAAGCTGCTCTGTTTACACAGCTGAAGATGCACTGGGGAAATCATACCTTTGAGCCAAACCCCACACCATGGTTGCTGTCATGGTGGCAGAGCAATTTTTTAAAGTTAGTTATAACACAGCAAGTCAGTCAACAGCAACAGCAGCCTGACACATCCTGCAATTTACAGCTCCACTGGTTCAGGGGAACTATTATTTTGTAAAGATTGACTGATGTTTTCTGACTTGTGAGAGCATATTTGAGGCTTTCTTCCAAAAGTAGCATGGGACAGGGACTGAAGAGAAAGTTTTCTTTAAGCAACAGAGAAACTAGTACACATGGCCTTTTGGCAAGTCAAAAAGCCATGCGTAACTTCTAATTTATTGAAGTATTGTACCTGAATGGCACATGGCATCAAGGAGGGCTGTAGCTCTTCAGACATTTTGGCAGCAGATGGTGGACGTGGTCACTTGGCCAGAGAACAGCCATGAAGTTTCTTCATCGCAAACACTCTAATGTTTCTATTTTCTTATTTAAGTGGACTGCAACATACAGCAGAGATTGGAAGAGGGCGCACTATCTTCTGTTTAAAGGACAGATTTGTATGTCGTGCGCAATAGTGCTGAAACCACAGGAGACTGATGCAGGCAGTAGGTGTTTCATGGCTTGTATATGCTTATAGGCATTATTCATAAATACACTTCCAAATCTAGTTTTTATCTAAACTTTCTCATGAACTTTCTAATATGAGACTTACAGCCTCTCTAATATGAGACAAGGCTAAGAGCTTGTCATAGATGAATCTCTCCAAAACCTGAAGGCATATTTCCAGTGGATGAGCTATCATGCCACATTCCAAGTTGCTAAAAAGGAAGCACAGCACCACTGTTGCTAAAGCACTTCATCTTAACTATCCATGCTATGGCAGTGGCATTTAAAAAACAACAAATCTGGTAAATCAGATTATCTGAGAGGAATAGGGGTTACCAATTTTATCTTGACAGACGGGTACCAGTTGTGTAAAGGACGTGACATTAAACATGCACCTAACCCCTGAAGAAGCATGCATTTCCTACGCATCTCTCTGAAACTGAATGGATCATCTCAGAACTACGGCACCACAAATTGTGCTGCAGTAAAAAGATATTTAAAACTAAGTGCTCACGTTCAAAATTCCAAGCCAGAAAAAGTCTACAGAAAGGCGACCTGAATCACACACATTTTACCCAATGTACTCTACAAGTTCTTAATTGAGGAAAAATACACCAGAACATGAAAATCTCCTGTTTAAGTTAATCAGACATTTTGGTTTGTGGCTGTAGAAATCCAGTCTCTGTAGGCAGAAACCTTGGTCTAGACTGCTAGTGACTCTAGATGGCAATTGCCACTGTTTGCAATGCCAACCAGCTTGTAACACCCATGGGTCTTGCAGATCAGAGGCTGTGCAGAGTCTCCTGAGAAAAGAGAAGAGGGAAGAAAGAGAGAAGGCATAGTTACCACATGTCAACAGCATCATAAGCTTGTAAATCCATCAAGCCCAGGGAAAGCATGGCTTTGAGCTCTGGCCTTGGTGGGTACATTTGTGTACAGCATAGCACTCCCACCCCTTTGGTTACATACCACACAAATGCTGCCCCAGTAGCTCTGCGTTGATATTGCTCTCTACAGTATTTTGTCCCCAATAGTTCACACAGGCCTCACAGGGGAGGAGAAAAACCTCAGCTCCTTGCAGCTTAGCACCCTGTTCCTCCTCTGGAAAATGAAACAGCATCAGGCTGGCTACAGGGATAGGAGTCCTGCTGCACCAGCTGCCCTGTAACTGTCATTCAGTGCACTTTTGAGGGCAGATCCCAGCTTACGTGTATGTTATCCAATATCACAAAGAATTTTCATGTTTCAGAGGCATGTGTCTCTCTATGTCCAGTCATCCAGAGCCAGCTTGGCTTTTGTCATCAGTGCAGCTTGGAGCCTGGCCTGCTGAAGCTGGAAGGTGTGCAGCTGGCAGGGGGACCCAGCCCATCAGCCAGGAGCTGTAATAGGATGGCAGTCACCGATGGGAAGTGTCCATAGCACATAAAGCACTGTAGGCCCCACACCTCTCCCTTGTCTCCCACAGGGGACACCAGCAGACCAGGAGGGTTGGACCAAGCCGTTACAGTGAGCAAAGCTAGCGCACTGCCACAAACACTCTTGCAGAGCACAGATGAGCACACTGTCTGGCAGCATCTCCAAGTCCACCATTCTCATTCCAGCTCTCCCCACTTAGCCTGCAGCCAGCCAGGAGCTTGCTTCCCTGTCACTCCCTGTGCCAGACTGTGGCTAAGGGCCAGCAGGAGGGGTCGCAGACAAGCCCTGTGTCAGCTACGTGCACGCATGCATGCCTTGCGTCTCCTGGTGCGTGAGTCAATGGCTATTTTGAATGACAGGGTGGCACAGACTGAAGATGGAGGAGCCGTTTCTCCTCCTCAGCCACCAAGCTGTCCCCAAGGAGAGACTGCCACCAGGGGGTGACACAGGCCAGAAGGCCCGGGGAGCAAGACACCCTGAGAGTGATCTCATCCCCCATGCGTTCCCTCCCCTTCGCTCAGCCTCCACCTTGGCTTTGCCTTTCCAGAAGCAGCCGCTCTCCAACAGAGACGGCAGCCCAGCTCCTATCTGGAAAGCATTTCACACACTGCAGGCAATGCTTGGGGAGGGGATGTGGGGGATCTGGCCTGGCACTGCCCCCAGTCTGAGCCCTCGCTGCCCTCGACAGGCCATAGGTGCACTTCCACGTCAGAGCAAGGCACGCTCACTGCCAGCTCCCATCTCCCCTCGCTGCTGTGAAGTGCTGTGTCAGTGCCTGCTTCCCCTGCTGCCTGTAAGCACCATCACTGCATTGCAAGGCAAGTTCCCATCAATGCCAGGAAAAGTTTCCTCACTCTTACTTCAGTCAGCCCCCTGCTTTGCTTGTCTCTTAACTGACTGCTTCGACCTCCCTCCCCCCTAGTATCTCATAACTGCAAAGCAGATGAGACAGGGCTTTAATAATGTATACGTTCCCTTGCTGTACTCGCCGAATGCCTGAGAGCGCTGTTTTAATGAGTCAAGCCTGGCTTTCCCTCAGAACCGCTGTCTGAGGCCATGGTGCAGTCCAGCCGAACATCTTCTGGAGGCAATTTCTGGGAAGGTGGAGGGGACACCCTGCAAAGAGTCAGGGAGCGGAGAGCTGGGGCAGCCGCTTTCCTCAGGCTGGTTTGACCCAGGATCTCTCTCCTTGAGGGCAAAAATCCCATCACGAGGTCACGTAGGTAAGCAGTTCTTGGAAGGACTGTGGCATTTTCTCTGTGAATATTGTTACCACAGCATAGCGAGATCCACACGCTTATTTAGCCTCCTTATTCAATGCTCTGTTTCTGTGCCCCACCTCTGCCCCGATCACATACCCCACTGCTTATCACTCTTCCCTTTTTCTTCCCCCAAGTCCTGCCCCAAGCTACATATAATATTAACCAGAAAAACCAATTTCTCTCAGCTCTATCCAAGCATTGCACTTGATTGTATGAAATCTAGATTATATACTACAACAAGATATTCCTCTAATAAGAATCTTCTGGGCATTTTAGACAAAATATAATATTTTTCCTTTCAACTCCAGCCATGGCTGGAGTATGTAATGTACGTCAGGTATATTACTTTGCTACCAGCACAGATGTACTTGTCATTAATGCCGTGCATAGGAATAGCAGGGGTGGGCTGCAGAACAGCTCCCTTGGGACACGTATGCTTAATTTTGCCTCATTAATTTTAACGGTCATAGTACAGGTGAGACAGGTTAGGAGGACAGGTAGAACAGGTGATCTTTGCCATTCTCCTGACCAACTGCAGCTTACAGTTAACCTTAAAGTCACAGGCGAGGTTGCTTGAAAGAGCTTTCAAAGCCTGCTGAAGAAGCATTCCTAGTCTTTATGCTGTATTTTAGTCAGATAGGAAGCAAACTGCCCCAAAGGCTCACTGCTCGTTTAATTCTTAGCATCCCTTAATTTGTAGGATGCAAATGACCTCTCACTCGTCTCCCCACAAACATACTAAGCACTGTGCCCGATGTCAGAGCCTTATTCTAACCACTAACCTCATCGCAGCTGAATATGCTGGGGCCCAAGCAGTACCTGGCTTGATTGTTTTCTGCAGCTCCAGGAGTGCCGGTTTGTTTCTGGAATGAAAAGAACAGAAAATACCCATATATGCTATACTGAAGACCTCAACTAATACCAGCTTAGAAAGAATTTGAACCATGACGTCTCATATGTGTACAGGCTGATGATATATTGTAAGTAAGCAGTTCTCCACAAGCTTTTCAGGAAGTCACATTTTCCAGATGAGAAGCATACCTTGATTTATTTAAGTCAAAACTGTTATTTATGAAGCATTTCCTTCATAGTAAGTTTCCATTTTCCAAAATTAGTTCACTGACATGTTCCCAGCCAGCTCTGGTAACAGCACATTAAATGTGACATAAATAACATGAATCCCACCATCATCAACTTTTGCTGATCACAGGTGTTGGCATGAGGAAGGAAAGAAGACTAGAAGTGAGCAGTATTTTGTTTCCTCAGAAGTCAGTAATACAGAGGATGAATCTAGGGGAGGAAAAATGTTTAACAAAAGAAGTCCATTAAATACTTGCAATTGGCAGAGTTGGCTTGGAGAAACGTATAGAGGACTTTAAGGGCTGAGGTACGACACATCTTTCCCTTTCTTTCACAGCGGGGTTTCTGGATCATGCCATGGGAACTGAACTTTTTGTAACAGGCTCTCTTTATCCCTTTTCTGCACCCCAGGAAAAGACATGACCCTCTAGTAAGAGCAGCCAAGCTCTCAAACAAGCGTTACCACAGAGGACTAAACTGTTTGTCTTTCTGCTTCCTGTTTATAAGTGTCAGGTTCCAGAGAGTGGTTATTAATTAATCAGGGGTCAGTTACATGGTGGGACCAATTGTTCTTCCCAATATACACCTATTTTAAACTAGCTTTTTGGCTAGTCTTTTGTTTAGGGAAACAATCATTCCTCAGGAACGTTTCTGTCTTTGGCTTGGTGATGGTGAGAACTGCAGAGATAGGACTACCACCTAACGTGAGGTGCCTGGAGCCAGCACTGAATTAACTTGCTACAGTTTTGGATACAAGGGAGCACAGAAGACTATCCTGACACTATCTCAGGGCAATAGCTTTAGGAGAAATACCTTTCGCAGAAAAACATTACGAATTTACCTGCCTGTCATCTTCAATATCACTTTAGCAACAGGACTTCTTCGCAAAGTAGACAGGGAAAGACCTAGAGCTTGCATTGGCTGCTGCCTTCCATCTCACTTTGTGTTGGCTGCTGATACAGCTCTTTACGGAGGATTTTGAAGCTTCTTTATCCCACAGATTCATCAGTTTTGAAATGAAGGGTCAGGAAGTTGCTACTAGAGAACATGATGAAAGATTTTTTTCTGGTTGCATAAGTTTGCTTAAGATAAAATACTGTAGCTGTAGTCATTGCCAAGTATTATTTGACACTCAGCCCCTATTCTGATTATTTCCAGTGACATATTTTTAACCCAAACCGTGTGATACTTGAAGATGCTAGTGATGCCAAGATGGCTCCAGGGCCTTTCAAGAAGTATGTCTCCAGCGGCCTATGCAACATCACTCCCTGCCCAGGCTGAAGAAGTGAAGCCTAGTGCAATGGCCAACTTGCTCCCATGTGCTATATGAATGTGTATCTCATACTCCAGTGTGATTACTTCAACAAACAGGTCCAAAAATGTCTACATATGTGGGAAGAGAAAGGATAGAGGCAGTGGGAGAACCAGAAAGGCATGAAGCCTTTTCAGTAAGTACTTCTGTACCCAAAGATGCCAATGTCTATATGACAGCTTTGGTACTCACAGCAGTACTTGCTCAAGCTGTGTTTCAGGCAGTGAATAAGTACCAAGAAATAAAGGGTGTAAAAAGAGGAATTGATACAAGTATCCTCCCATATATCCATGATGCTGGAAGTCAAGACATGCTGAGTCCAGGTCACTCCCATCTAGGAGACCCTGGATGACAAACCTATCTGTGTCTCTTGGCAGAGTCAAGTGGCAGCAGGCTTCCCATGTAGGCTTCCTACTTGAGGTACCTAATCAGATAGCGCTGTCCCTCTCCCTCCCCCCGGAAAAGAAGGGAATTTGGCCACGTTCAATAAAAGGGGTCAGAAAATTAAGACAACAAATGAGGACGGAGTTCAACATACCCAGGAACCTCAAAGAGAGACATGGTCCATCATAAACACTCAATCCCAAATGCAGTCCCTTGCATCCTCAGTTACAAAGTCTTTAACAGCCTTCAGTTTATTTTCTGAAGTGGAATAAATTGTGCAAGTGCACTTCAGAATGTCAGGGTAAATACCAGGGTAATTGGGAGATGTTATTTCAGTGGCTCCAACAGGAATTAATTCATAGACTGGACACTATCAAAAGAAAATAAAAAGGAAAACAATCATATCACTCGCTTAAACCTGTTCCTGCATAAATTTCCTTAAGCAGGCCTGTTGGTACTGGAGAAAGTCATGTAACACTAGGATTTAAGTTTCATTGGTTGATACACTTTACACGGGCCTGATCAACCAGAAAAAAAAAGGCTACTGACTTCAGAAACAACTTGAATTCTGAAGAGTGATCCAGATCAGACGCCGAGACCCTAAATACAGGATCGCTTGGAGGAAACTTTCCTAATGGGCAAACATGAAAAATGTAAAAGCTTGATGAGACCTTTAAACTTCCACCTTGAGGGTCCCTCTAGCTCAGCAGCTGGGAACATGGTTGAGGCAGGCTGGCCAACTGAGCTAAGTTAAAGTGCTCCTACAGAGTGGTGAGACAGATTCAAGCATCCTATATCCGTGTGTATTTGAAATTGTTGGAATTAACTGAGAGATTTTTGCACATTTATTTCCCCAAGCATGCATAGCAATTCTGATGGAAGGAACTGAAAATAAATGCAGTAGAAGAGAGATGTGCTGACTGAACAAAGCACATGCTAAGGGCAGCCTCATATTCAAATGTTCGCACTTACCTGTGACAGCAGTTGATGCCCAAGCCAGAAATCCAGAACATGCATAAAAAGAGGTGGAAGCACTTTCTACAAAGTTAAAACCAATCTCACCTTTGTTAGCAGCTGTCATATTTCCAGGTTCCAGACCTAAAGGGAAAGCACTGCCCTACCCGAGGCACACAAATCTCTGCTGGTGATGCTGTAAAGCCTGACAAATTTTATGCTTAGAAATGTAGCTGCAGTTTAGTTGTGAAGCCTGACACGCTTGCCCAACACACAGTCGGGCAGATGGGCTCATTTGCACAGCAATGAGGGTACAGATTATAAAGAGGGATGGGGAAAGGAGAATAGAAGTGGCTCAGGCTGCTAGGAAGGCAATACTGTTTGCTTCCAGGAAGAAAGAAATTTGAACCGGAGCTTGTCACCAGCTCCAAGGTTCTTTGATCTGAGATATCAAAGTACTAATTTGCTTAATGGTGCCAGTGCAGTGCTATTCACAGAGAAAAGCATCCACTCATGTCACCAGATGCACCCCAGCCTGGGAAGCAAGAGAAGGATGTAAGCAAGTGAGGGAAGTTGATTTTCGTCTTTAAGCTTAGAGCCCAATTAACTGGCCAGCTCCCTGTGCACACATGGGGGAGAGGTCTGAGGGGAGCAGGGGCATCAGCAGCACCTGGCGGCGGTATTGCCTACAGAAGAGGGGTTGTAGAAGCAGTAACAGACTTGAAGACCAGACCTGAAACCACGCTTCCTCCTCCAGATGCAGAGGAGACCTGCAGAGCTCCCCTTCCCCAGCAATATCCTAACCAAGCTGATGGCCCTTTAGTCAGGGCAGGCAGGTACCTCACACCTTGCTCAGCAGGAAAAGCTTCCCTTTCCTTGGCCCCGTTGCCCTGACCTGCTGTCTCTGGCACATGGCTTCAGGCAGACACAGGTTGCCATGTTGCACGTTCAGGCCTGGGAAAAGCAACCCAGACAGAGTCACATTGTCCTGAGGTACAGCCCTGCCATGACTAAGACCTCACATCCACTACGCTTGATTGGAACAGCATTGCTAGGAAGGGAAAGATACTGAGCTAGTAGCTCAAGTGTTATCAGAAATCCCTCCTGGAGCATGGAAGCGTGCCACATAGAAATCCCCATCTGTCTGGGAAGAAACTTAGAACAGCTCCTCTGTTTCTCCCACCCCAGTACTAAAGTAAGCACTCTCACACATATTAACTCTTTAGTTAGTCCAAATCCTTCATACACCATCAGCTGGCCATGAGAATTAGATTTCTTTCAGTCCATAAGTCCAGGACTTTAAACCGAATAATGGATTTTAATGGGGCTATAATTCTCCAGTGGCAGCTGCTGCACAAAAGCAGAGAACAAAGCCATAATGCTGGTGTGCTTTACAATTGACTTTTATTTCCTAGGGATAGCTATCAAAATGTGAGCCAAGGGAAAAAAGGAGAGTAATGCCCATTAAAAAGAAAAAGTCAAAGATGGGATACTGATCTGAATCTATTTCAGGAATATTCTTCATTACTTTTGAAGTTAAGCTTTCAAACTGTTCAGAAGTCTGTGCTATTGCCCTGTGAATGGAAAGTTATCTCCTAACTAAGCACAATAAAGGAGGTAGAAAAGGAAATGGATGAAAGTGCCAAAAGATTTTTAGTAGCTCAGTTAGGCATTGCCATTTTTAACCCCTCCCTTGTGCCACATTCAGGAGTCTGACAGGCTTTATGATGACAACTTTGCCCAGAGGCATCAGATTTGTCTGATGTTTGCTGGAGAGAAGGTACTGGTGAACCCAGTTTTCCTGACAGTTTTGAGGAACGCAGCCAGTTTTTTAACAAGCACTATAATACCTATGAAGTCATTAAAAGCCACCTCAGATGTCTGCAGATTTCAATATGAGAGTTCCAAGAGCCAGAAGAGCTCAGGTACTCACCTGGTGGTGTTTGTGTATTTCATGGGATATCCTGGTGACTGGATCTTTCCTTCCTGATCTGTAAGGAGGGCATCCTTGCATTGTGACAGCTCTGAGCTCATCTCCTTGGGATTTTTCTGTGTATCGCCTGGTTTTTGTCCTAGAAGGAATAAGGATGTAAAGCATGAAATTCAGCTTTGATAATAAATTTTAAATGGGCTTTCACCGTGGGCTAGGACAATTCCCACATGACATGGCATACACTCAACTAGAGGATGAACCAGTTATGAAAGCTACTACGTTCCTATTCCACTAGGCCAGACCTTGTTCATCATAATCCTATAAAACTTAATCTCATTTTAGCTATGTTTCAAGCTTCAGCATTTTGCACATCAGTCAGTTTTACCCAGGCTAGAGCTTAAAAGAGCTCTGTTGTCACGTATTTTTGGAGAAAGTCTATAAGGAAAGCCTCCAGAAAGCCTATAAAGACATCTTGCAGTCAAGGACATTCTTGAAGCTTCAATCAAAATCAAACAGCTCAGTTCATCTTCAGAGGTAAGTGGTTGTACAGCTTGACTGTACTTTGGACTGTAAGTAAGAGTTCAATGCTAAAAGTAGCATGGCTGATGGAGCACAGCATGACTTTCAGCACTGGCCCAGGGCTCTGGAGGACCACAGGAAACTTCAGGGTACTGCACAGCACAGCTAGAAGCAAATCCAAGCACAGCATCCCTGTAAAAATGCCATTTGAAAAGCATCTCATATGTAGGCAAAGCTCGTACAAGTTGCTTTATGGGAAGGCAGAAAAGTGGGCAACTGCTCACATTTTAGAGATGCTCAACGGCAGTGATGCAGCTGCAATGCTGTTGAGTCCCAATGAAGCAGCAAGCAGAGCCTCCAGCCCCTGTCCTGCAAGGAGTGCCCCACTGCCAGCCAGCAGGGATTTGTGCAGTTCATTGCTTACTGTCAAATGCCTGAAGTCTACCTACAAGGCTAGACATTTTTTCCTACGTCTGTTCTGAAAAATTGCTAAACTACTTAAAAATGCATTCTTGCATTTAAATTGAAAATGAGATGGGGCAGGGAATTTTCATTATTCCACCTCCACCAATAGCCACTTCCAGTTTTTAAGAATAATAAAATATTTTGGGATTGGTCTTTCGACTCTCTGAATTTTCCAACCTCTTTCTCCCCCATCATACCATCATCCTAAAATTCAAACTCGTATCAGCATTAAAGCCCAAGTCAATGTTTTAGACTCCTCAGTAAAAGTTATTTGGTTTGGAGACAGGCATCCACTGACTTCTGTTGCTTACTGGCTCTAGAGGAATGGAAAAAAAAAGATGCTTTCAATATGTTGGCATATAAATAGACATAGGAATCTAGTTTAATATACCCAACCTTGAAAAACTGCCAGCCATAACAAATGCTATTACATAGCAGTGAGTCTGTGTGCTGGAGGATGCTCTAGGGAGCCATCTATTAGACTCCAGTTAAGAGAAAAGTTTGATTGATGGCCCCATTTCTGATAGCATTTTCCTCTGTCCTGCAAATAAATAGTTCTAATAGTTATTCTCAGCTGTAATAGGCATACTTCCAGAAATATTTTTTCTGTGCTTTTATAAATACGTTCTCAGAGGAAGATAGCTGCGGAGTGCTCTAAGAACTCCTTAGCACATCTTCTCCATGGAGGAAGGGAAGCTGTCCTTTCCCTTCCACCTCATAACTAACTGACATGCCACATTTCAGACTTCTTTTTGTCCCTATCGCTGGTGTGCTGTAAGAGGACAAGGGTCTACACAGAACAGCTATTATCTAAGAAGTTTCTCCAGAGGCATTACTTACTTCTGAAAATATTTGGAGTGCACAAGTTCCCTACATTGGAATGCGCCCAAAGGACTCCCAAATGCTAATGGTGTATTTCTCCACCACCTTTCACCTGGATGTCAGCATGGATGCCTGCCCAGGAGAAATCCTTCTGTATAATTACCTTATAACATCTATAACCATAACAAATTTAACTTATTTAAGGCAAAATTAAGCGAGAGAAGTTCAGAGGGAAGGGAAGAAAGACCCATTGAAGAGGTGGCAGAAGGATGATCATCTCAGGTCAGTACACCCCAACTGACCCCTGCAAGATCTCGCCTTCATGAGGTTTTTCCCCTATTCCTTTCCCATTACTTCCCCCCTCCCCACTTACATTTTGCATCAACTTCCAACTAAACCTTTTTGCTTTCAAGTTGATGTGCGATACTTCCCTTTGACATCCCTACTCCCTATGTTGCAAAAATTAGTAACTAAACAGTCCTTAGTAACCCTTCTGTGCCCTCTGTGGCAGCCTGTGAAGCCATTGCCTCTCTCCATTGCCTTTTCCAGCCTGTTGAGTCTCTTTAGTCTTTCCCTGTGCAGAGCCAGACCAACCCCTGGACACCTGTCACAGTTCTCTGTACTTCTAGATCTTTCTGGAATTATGGCGAGCAGGGGGGGGGAAGGGATTAAATCAAATCCCCTCATTTTTAAAAAAATTTGGATTTTCAGACTTATATAGCAGCAGCGTTTTTTAACCCCTTCAGGCATTGACATCGTGGTTGGTATTTTCCATGGCTGAGAATGTAGTACAGTGATTATGATATGAGAGTGATAATAGCTAATTAAAGCCTATCACTTGGGTACGTATTTGTACAGAGGCACAGATATCCTCCTTTCTTGCCTTCATTGTGGTGAAGGCTTGGGGCAGGATTGATTTTCTTTGCACATATACACATTTATATACTGCAGGGTTTGTACTGCAGATGAAGCTAGCATTTCAATTGTGATTTCAAACGGAAGTAGGAGTATGCTACTGCCCTGCACTTCATCTCTCCCACTGTTCCCCCTTGTCATATTCCCCTATTCTGTGCACAGAGCCTTTGAAAAAGAAAACAAAAAGCTCCATGCTTTTTTTAAAAGGCCCAGCTTGCTGGAATTACCTCGATGTGCTCCTGCTCCCTGCTTCGCTGCACACCTCCAGATAGATTTTACATAACTGCATAGCATACAGCACACATGAAAACAACATGTGGACAAACTGGCTTCCAGAAATCTAAGCTTTATGATAAACAGCATTAAAGTCCTCACTTCTTTTTTTAGGCTTCTTTGAATTTTGTGGTTTGTGTTCATCTACTGTCCCAGTGAACAGATCGTACTCAGCAGGGTCAGAGCAAGGAAGGCCATAGTCCTCTGCATAGAGAACGTTTTCTGCGAGGAAGAATCGCATTCCTGTTCCCCAGACCCTAAAGGTTCAGTGTCATTCACTCCCTCTCCATATAACATACTGCAATATACATATAACATTTCACCTCATCATCTCAGATTGTGCAGTGCCTGGAGAAGAGAGGATTAACTTTGAACCAGGAGCTGCCACTAGCCTAGGTGTCACAAGTCCCTTACGTGGACAAGTTCTTTTCATAACACTTTGCCCAAATACCGCAGCTTATTGCTATCTAGTTTGTGTTGTCATTCTCTAGTGGACTTGCAGGACTGCTCTCCTACAGGGTCAATGCAGCACACACACGGGGATTAAGGGCTTCAGCCAAGTTAACAGCCCAGGCTCTGAGGTTTAAGCTTAGCACACATCAGAGCCATGCAATTGGAGATGGAAACCCTTTCGGAAACTGGCCCAAGTGAAACTGAGAAATTTCTAGGACTTAGCGTCCTCACTTGTACTGTTCATTGTTAGCTAGCACTTTCTTCACTCCTTGACTTCCTTCATAAATCCCAAGAAACCCCTCTTGGCAGTTGGGTGTTGTTATTGACAGATGCTTTGCTATAAACTTCAGAGACGTTCTGAGCACCCAAGCACTCTGCACTTCCCACATACTCTGATGAGGAAGGAACAGAGGTAACCCCCCCAGGGCTCTTCTAGCTTCACTTCTGACACACATTCCTTGGATAAATGCACACTTCAGTGATAAAAGCATCAAGAAGAGACAGTAAGAGCTTTATACGAAGCCTGCCAGTTTGACTCATGATTGAGAGTAGTCTAGCAGTTCAATAAAAGTAGTAGGAAATGGTTTTGTGGCATGTGAAACACACACATACATACCTTGAAATCAGTTCCTTCTCTCTCTGTCTCCACGGGTATTATCAGACTTACTGGAAATCTGAATATTCTGATATCATGGGCAAAAGTACAGCTATTGCAGCCACTGGAAGGGCACACACAAAAAACAGAGCGTTAAATTTTTGATTTTTTTTTTAACCAGACCTATTCATTTTGGCTAGTATATATACATACACACACACTGTATATGTATATTATACACAATATTAATAACGTGTCTATCAGTACAATTTAATCATTTCCAGCATACAGACTGGTACAATCCTGCAGGATTTTTCAAAGTGCGCAGGGATATGATAGCTCTGCTGCCTGGGACTCAGAGGCAACACAAGGGCGAAACATCAGGTCATAGAGGAAAGCTGACTTGCTTGCAAATTTGCATTGAGCTATGCTACAAATCAGTACTTGAAAACATATGAACAGATATCAGGTTGGTCAAGAGCCCACAGTACCCAAACTGAATTCACTTAATGCTGAGGAAGAAGTGTAATTTTATGTTTTTTCCTTAACCTTGCAACCAGCCTTCGACAAGAGTTACAAAAGTTTATGTTTTGGTCTGTGCTTTTGCTAGTTCTCCAGAAACACAGTAGGAGAGCAGGATGAGCCTGCAGCTACACACACACGGTGCAGTCAGACTCAACGCTTGTTAAACAGGAGACCAGTTCAACAGGGAAATATTTGGAAGCATCCGAGTAGTTACAAGAGAGCAGGAGTGAAAACAAGATCGCTAATGAGAACTGTATGTCCCTTTAGTACAAGTATAATAGGGTTGTTTGCCTCCCAAGGCAGCAATTTTTAAAGTTGTACCCTCTGCAGACCAGCTCTAACTCTGTTTAAGCGTGATTGCTCCTACACCAACATTTATGAGCTTTCTGCTCAGAGTGGATGCTGACACCACATCGTGTCTCTGAGTAGCTGCATGGGATGCTGAGAGCACCAATGGGGAGAGGGAAGGGAAAAGCTGAGCCCCTCCGGTTGAAAACTAACGAGTTAATTGCCCAGCTTTGCACAAGGACAAGGCAAGGGCTCCTGCCTGTATGAAGCACTGCTGGAGGACACTGTCCTTGTGCTTGCAGCAGGGACACAAGGGAATGGCAGTACGGGTGTGCACACAGCCATCTGGAAGATGGTGAAAGCTTTGGGATGACCCACAGGAGACCACCTCCGAGCTCATTTTAAAAATTGTTTTTGCATTCAGAGTAAGCCCCACACTTAGGCCATTGCAGCACCAAGCACCTGCCATGAGTTCACCACCCAGTGATGAGCAGCTCAGCTGGGACAAGCCTGCTCCAGTCAGACAGCAGCCGCTCACATGTTTCCAGCTATCCAGCCCTAGAGCTGCTGGGCTGATGCAAGGAAAGCATTTCCACCTCCTGCTGCTTATCATTTCAGAGAGCACATTTTTATCTCAGGGGTGTGATGTTTTGCAGCACCAGCAAGGACGCCAATAAGAAGAGCAAAGCACACACTGCATGCCAACGCCCTGGCTACAGCACAAGTCCTCAAACAGAGCTGGTAGCATGTCCCTCCAGAACACACTGCTTTTTGAAGCTGTGAGCAACAGCATCCTCCAATTTGTTGCCCAAGCCAGTGGCACCTGGTAACTTGAGGGTGCCTCAGCCTTTCCTCCAGCATTGTCACAGTATCAGGTGCAGAGAAAATTATATGTTTTGTTGGTGGGGAGAAGTATCAGTAGAACAGGGCTGTTTGTTGTGCTTTAAAGGCAGGAACAAGGTGACAGAGCTGCTCACCCAAGATCATGGCTCTGGTGATGCGAAGCACATAAGGAAATAAGTAATCCTGTCTACCCTGAGAAACTCAATCTAAAACACAGAAGATGTTTCACACTTGTTACCAGGCACGCCCCAGAGCTGCTCCCCACACTGAGCCAGCTTCATCACCTGCTGCAGAAGACGTGCTGTAGCCTCCAGCCCTCAGTGGTTCTGCACAGCCTCACAGTTATTCTGTGCAGATGCCTCTTCCCGTAGTTTTGTAGACAGCTCTGCTGGCTGCTCCTGTGCCAAGGTCCTGGGTGCAGCACTGCTTCCCCATGGCACGCTCTGTGCAGCACCTGGGGAGAAGCACAGTGCGCTCAGTGCAACATAAAGCTCAGTAACAGTCATCATGGCCAAGCACTTCTTGCCATGAAAAGCAATTATGCTTGAACAAATGTCAGATTAAGGAGCCAGTGGTCAGCATCTGGGTCAAAGAGCCCTCAGGGCTTCAAACCTTTTGTATGAAACCATATGAGAAAGCAGTATGTGATGCTAAAACATCCATTTTCAAGAAAGATTTACAGCTATGGAGCTGAGCAGCTCCCCTGCATAAACTGCCTGACCTCCAGTAAACCCACAAAAGCCATTACAGCCTACAGAGCACCAGGGTCAGCAGCCAGTTCTGTCAGATCCAAGGGGATGGAAAACCTCCAGCCAGCTCCCAGCTTACCTGTGGGGATGGTCTGGCTACCACTCAAGTGATAACTTGTTTTGTTAGCTGGTTTTAACTCAGAAGAAAGTTCTCCCTTAGTCAGCACCTGTACTAACATTTCTCTTAGGTCTCCGTGGGACTATGAATGGCACCACGAGGGAGAAAGACGGGCAGCTGCAGCACAAAGCAGCAGAGTCCAAGTGCTCATCTGACCCAAGAGCAGAGCATTATCCACACTTCTCTTTAACATAGACTTTAATTTCCTGCTCATAACTACAGCACACTATAGGGAAAAAACAGTATTCTTAAGTATTCCATTTTTCTCCGTTGACTGTAATATAATAAAGTACAAGATGGATAGAAACATGAAAACTCTGTCCAGGATTAGCTCTTTCCCAAGAAAAGTTATGGGACAATCCCAACTATTCACTAAATGGAGAATTACGTTCTTGGCTGTACGTGTGCACAGGCAGGGAAGGAGGAGGGATAGAGCCTTGAAAGACAAATGTTTTGCATCAGCACTTTCCCAGCACAGCTACTTTGAGCCAAAGGCCAAAGTGAAACATTTCTCTAGAATGAGAAGTCAGTTTATTTAACATGGGAGGCAAAAAGAAAAAAAAAAAAAAAAAAACCTTGAAGTTATCTGATGGCCCTTTGAAGTCTCTTGAACCATATCAGATTAAACAAGTTTGAGGAGCTGATTTTTCTGTCTGCCAATGAAACTATAAAGCCATGTTCACCTTGACCTGAGGAGCCTCAGCAGGAAAATAACTTCTGGGAAAGATGAGCAGAGGGGGCTGGTGCAGGAAAGCAGGATGACAGTTCACGTGAAGCAGTTTCTGAAGGTTTGCTTCCTTCATTTCTGTTACAAGAGAGCACCCGGTTTAACAACAGGGGCCTCTGTATTTGTAAGAGACCCCTCACTTTCATGAGCTAAGTCCTCCTTCAGCAACACATCATAAATTGTTCTTTCTCTAGTACTTACCTGGAGAAATTTATCCCGCAGACTTGAATATCTAGATATGCACATGCACAAGTTCAGTTCAGAGCCGTCCCAGACTACCCTGTCTGTCAAAGCACGGGTCTGGTAAGAATTCCCAGCAGCAGCTGGCTTTACTGAGAAAAGTATTTGTCCTAATATAATATCCAATTTAAGAGACAGAAGAGTTAAATACAAGTCTTATGCTTCTGAAACTCCCATTCCAATTTCAAGTAAGTTTTTTTTTTTAGGAGGAAGGCATGAAGAAGAGAAGGAAAAAGGGACTTTCTGCAGGAAATCAGTGAAGCCCCCTGGATTCTTCTTCCTTGTCAAAGTCTACCAGACAAAACCTCAATGCACTTCGATATTTTCCACAAAGGGGTTATACGCAGGATTCTGCTTGTTTAGACAAAGAAAACTCACCTTTCATTGTCAATCTTATCCAGTCCAGGAAAATCCTCACCCTTGAATAGACTCCTGGTTTCTTCAGACTGGCACAGCCAACACCCCAGCTGGCAATGCCATGAAGAACGAATTGTCCATTTTCCTTGCTGCAAACCAAGGGGCCACCAGAACCACCCTAGGAACCAAGAGACAGGGGTCTCGCAGTTATCTCTGCGCTGCTGAAGCTGAGAGGAGAGTTGTCACAGCCCAGAGCTGCCCAACAAAGCCTCTGTGCAAGAACAGGGCACAGCTGCTGGTGAAACTCAACGCAGATCGGGAACCAGGAGGCTGATTTAAAGGGTTGCCTATCAGTGTGGAATGAAGACTGAGCACCGGCTGAAAACCAAAGAGCACTAGTCAGTCATGTTTTATGGTACACACAAAATATCAGCCTTCCATAAGATTGTGGTATTGAGCTGAACCTGCATTTTAGCTTGACAGTGTCTCAGTAAAAATTACCTTGCCTTTTATTTACTCAGCTGTTCTTCCCAGCTTGCCTCACAATTTCAGGGAGATTAGCTAGTTTTTGGACACTGCTTTAGTAAAAGTTTTATAAAAACAACAGAAATCTTCACAGATTGTCTTGAAGAGCATGCCTTGAAAGAGGTTCCAAGCCAGCTACAGTTAGGCAGCATTTCACTAGGAAGAGATGGGACTCAAAGGGAAGAACATTCTCTCTTCCACAGAGATCATGAACGTTATTGTCCAGAGAAACAATACCAAGATCCGTGATCCTGCTTCCAAGCAACACTGCACATCGCATCTGCAGCACCAATTGACTGCCTCTTGCTCATGTAAAGAGTGTCCTCTTCAGGGACAGCAGGTTGCTGGAGATTTCAGCTGAAATTTGCTACTTGCTCTTCTGGCCAGTTTCTTTCCCCAGTTGACCTACTAACACCTGTATGCAGGCACCTTCAGGAATGCTCCCCTCTAACTTTACATTACCTGACAGCGATCCTGGCCCCCCACAGAGACAAAGCCAGCACAGAGCATCCTAGCTGAGATCCCTCCCAGGTGACGGAAGTAGTAACTCCCCTCACAGATTTCATTCTCAAGTATGGGCACTTGTGTCTGCTGCAATCACTTAGCTCGGCCCCTATCTGCTTGGGAAATAATTCTAGGTTAGGTCTGGGAACAAGAACAAAATAAGAGATGGAAGCGTACATTCCATTCATAGAGGGCAACATGCAAAAGTCAGGAGACACCTTCAATGATCCCTCAGCCAGATGCAGTGCAGAGTGATGAGGAAGACAACGTCTCTATGCTGTTGGGCAGACACGCTGGCCTTCCAGCAGTGGTGTGCTCCAGAGGGACATCCAGCTGCATCAGGGCTATGTTGGAGTCACAGCTCACCACGTCAAAGCGGGGGTGCAGCACAATGGCTTTGACCTGTGTCCGCATCAGAGGGGTCAGGGCAAAGAAGGGAAAAGCTGCCCTCTAAATGCATCCTGAACACATACTTGTAGAGGAAGAGGGCAAAAATCCAACAGATCATGACCAAACTCATTAAAGAGGAACAAACAAGGTGCAAGGGCTTTGACGACAAATCCTCCACTTCTCATCTTTTCAGGTGAGAAGATTGCTGGGATGTATTATTCACATCTCCTGAGCCCACAGAGACAGCTGATTGCATAAACTGCACAAACACAAGCCAGTAAGTTGTGGAAAAGAAGTGACTCACACTAAAAAAACCCAACATGTATTTCTTCCTCCTCCCCATTAGGAGGTAAGAGTCAGCAACCTTTTTATAGACAAATATATTGCTCAGCACCAAGACAGTAAGATACTAAGGATGCTCAGTCATCTGCTAGATTTAAAGCCTTTACCACTAGTAATAAGAACCAGATATAAAATGCACTTCCAAAAGCTGCAAGTTAGCTCAATGAGACCAAGTTACTGAATTTTCTTTCTCGTTCCTGAGCCTGTGCTACACACTGGTCGTTTTGTCTTACTGCCAAGAGTTTTCTTTATGTATACAGATCTGTTTTGAGAAATATGGTAAGGGCAAACATACCACAGTCAACATTTCTAATGGTATTGCTTCTTTTTTTTACCTGTTCTGTTGACTCTCTCAGGGCTCTATCACGGTCTCCCACTGTCACAGTCCAGTGCAAGGGTTTATTGGATCTGTATAATAAGAGCAAACATATTGGAGCTACTTATAGTCAGTCATACAACTTCCTTATTCAGCAGTCATGCACCCCTTCTGGCTCTTCTCTAATTAGTCACTTATTCCCAGGACTGCTGAGCAAGAGCTTCTTGCCACCACAAATGCACTGCATCAGTTCTGGCTCTGCTACAGCTCTGATCGCAGATAGTCCAATTAACTTTAACAGATCTCACAGGCAAGACCAAGTTGTTGCTATCTCCCAAGTTGCTATTCACAGAGGAAGGGCAGAAGGGAAGTTTCAGAGGTGTGAATACAATCTGCAGCTCTCCAGCTGCTTTCTCTCCAGCCCAGAGGAGCAAGGGGAGCACACAGCACAGGGAGAGGAGCAGAGGGGACAGCTGGGCACACTGACGGTAGCACACAGTGGGCAGCTGTCAGGATCTATGTGGGGCTGATGACAACCCCATCGCACTGGTAGTCTCCAAGGAGGTTCAGGGCAATGTGCCACAGCCAGCTGTGAGGACAGACCTCCTCAGCCCCAGTAACACACTTGAACAGCCACTGGGGAGTCACTGGGGGAAGGCCACAGGCATCTGCAAGAGAGACAGAAAAACGGCTGCACTTTTGCAGACACGTTTCTTGTTTTCTTAGATAACCTGGCACAGTGGATACGGCTAGGACAAACATGCAGGAGAGACCAAATTTGTTTGCTCTGCCTGGAAGTGGTGAGGGAAGGAAAAACAGATACAAAAAAGTTTGAATACTAAGGAGTTTAGCACTTCAGAGAGGAAACGAGGCTCAGGCACTGCAAACAGGTCTCTCCCTCCCAGCCCCAGCAGGAAGTGCACACAGAGCAAAGAGAATGTGTCATATGCGTGGGGAATGAGAGAGTGGGCACCTCCTTATCACCTTTTGTCCACGGAAACAGTACACAAAAGGACCTGGGGTCAGCAAGCACCTGCCTCTCTGCAAAATCCTCTTACGCATCACAGGAAAGACCCTCAGACCAGATCAAGTGAGCAGAACTCAGTTTCTTTATCTAAGGGAACATCCCTCAGAGGCAACACGGGTGCAGTAGCTAATCCCAAGTCTTCTCTTCCTGTCTCCCCTACAAGAGAGGAAATAAGAGTTAGCTCTTACTCAGATTAATAGCTCTGGCCTGTCCCCTCTAAAGGCTCTGTCAAAGGGAGATGTTATTCATCTCCCCAAGCAGCAGCCAGCGCACGGCCACGAAAGCAGAAAGCAGTGACAGCAGACTGGCTCCCGGGTTCAAGACTCTCTTCTATAATGAGATTTTCAAGGGGAATATCAGAATGAGAAAATTAACAAGGCTGTTTGTTTCAGGTATCAGAAGTTAGTCACCTCATTTCTCAGGGAGAAAAAAAAAAAGAAAAACAACCTTAATTCATCTCCCTTATTCAGAGATGACAGCTCTGCCACAAGCAGCTATTTTATTTTAAAGTTATCTTGACATAATGCAGCAGGATTAGGTTAAAAAATAGGCTTGTCTGTCTAAGAATAGATGTCTGCTGTGTCTAACAATGTCTGCACCATCTGCATCTCTCTACTAACCTGGATGAACAGAAGTCAGCTGGGCCCTGAACTCTCTGAAGCTGTTCTCCCCATCACTTCCAAAATGCACCAGCATGATATTTCCTGGACTCAACACTGGTTTGGGAGTTGAGAATTCACAGAGATTGGCTGCAGGAAGGCTACGTCTTAAAATATGTATTTTTAATATGAGAATTGACGTCTCTTAAGCACTTGTGGCTTTAGCTAATCTAGGTTTCTAAAAAACACAGAACTTGGTGACTTTCAGAAAAAGTTCTTGTTTTGTTGAGAAGAAAAACTTGCATGACAACGGTAGTGACATCAGTAAGCAACAGCAGCCAGAATTCATCTCCCGCAGTCGTGTTACAGATAGGCAGGAACAATCCCAGCTTTCTCATGGTAGAACTACAAATCATCTTTAATAGACAGCGTGAATGCCCTCCCCTGCACAAGGAAACTGCACTCGAGGAGTGTTTACCACCACTGTGAGGATACCAGCAGAGTCTCCCCTGAACAGTCTGTGTGTAAAGCTGAGGGCCTACAGCACAGCTACGAGAGGTTTCTTCCTTTTGACAGCGCTCAGTTTGTGCAGCATCTGGAAGTCCCATAGCTGCAGCTGGACAGGAAGCTTGCACTCTATTCCAAAGGAGCTTTCCTGTAAGAATCTGAATTTCCAACAGCAAAACTGTATTGGAAAGCATCAGCTGAAATGCTTTGGGATGCTGAAAGCTCTCCCCTGGCTTACAGGTTTGAGTTTGCCAGCCTTCTTCCCTCCCATTTAAATACACACATTTCCAATGGAAACCAGATTTCTTTTCAAGGGAGTTGTAATGTTAATACTTATTCAGTACTTGGTATACACATGCAACTAAATTACCACTACAAAACAGATGGGGAAAAAATAGAAGCAGTTTGCCAAAGGTCATTTGCCACTGGTAAACACAAGACAGTTTGAGCCTTTTATCCAGCTTATTTGGTATAAAGAAAATAACATCTCATCACCCTACTCTTTTTTTGGTTCACATACAGGCTTGTAAAGAGGTAGCCAGAATTCAACTCAAATACCTTCACTTCTGAGCACCAGATTGCTTTTCACCTTAAAAATAGATACCAAGCTCTGCTAAAGTGAGTGTGGTGCTTGGAAACTGTTTTTAAAAAACTGGAGTGTTACAATATGCTTTCCTTTGGTCCAAGCAAGAGGAACAGCTGGAAATATATATTCCAGAAAATTAAGAACATTTATTTCACTGAAGTTAAAGATTTTTATGTTGATAAAACTGAAGCCAATTTAAAGTGAAGAATTAAACCATTTCCTTCTGAAAGCGTGGGGAAGTGATGCCTCAGGTTAGCAGTTTTTCATTAATGAAATTCCAGCAAAATTAGATGAATTCATAAAGCATTCATGTTCATTTCAGTAGAATTAGATACCAATCGACAACCACGCTTCTTGCTCTGCCTTACTTTAAACATTTGTCTTCTTAATGAAACGGCGCAAAATTGCTCGTGCTCTCTCCTTTGATGGAGAGATGCAGAGAGGAGGCCTCATGCAGCAGCACACGAGCATGGCCCTGTGCTCAGCCCCACAGCACCAGCCAGCTGTCCATGGAAAAGTAAGGCCTCAACCAGGACACGGGATCTCCTGTGCCAATGGCACACTTGGCCATGGTAGGCAAGACAGAAGACTCGAAGCTGCTGCGGAAGCACTTACACTACTCGTCCTGTGGTACCACGATAACAGAGCATATTTTGGCTATGTTTCCACAGGGATTTCCAATTTGAAACTGGAAACATTCACACTCACCCAATTGGATTTCTTCCTCTTCATCGCTGTAAACAGTCATTGAATCATAAACGCAGCCTGGGCTAAGTTCAACAGCAAAGTCCTCAAACTCCAGCTGTGAAGAGGACAAGCAAGAGGGAATCATGAAGAGTGGCGTAGTAACTGAAGCACTTAACCTTCTTAACTGTGTGCTAGAGAAAAGTCACATTTCGGAAATTGGGCATGGCTTTCCTTGTCGAGTGGGTCACATTTTGCATTAGAACTGTCTGTGGGCAGTCTTGGCCTGATGGTGCTGACTGCTCCCCCTTTGTAGGGCACAGACAGCTGCGGAGGATGGAACTGGCCCATAAGACTTGCCTTACAGGATTTCTCCTACTGTCTCTACTGGGACGCTCAACATCTCGTACTCTGGAAGGGTCAACATCCTATATGGAATGCCCTTTCAAGAGCTTTTCCTTCAAACATGGACAGCGGGTGATTTTTTTTTTGTTTGGTTTATTTTTAATCCAGACCACAAGATCTCACACCAACAGAGCAGTGGCAACCTAAAGAATATGTTTTCACACCCTTCAGCATCCCCTTTTTTCCACTCCTTATCTAAGGCAGCGGGGGAGGAAAGATGCTCCAAACAATATAAGGCAGCACTGCAGAACAAGGTCAGTTGGATGCTTGCTGCACATTAACGGTGACGTGCAGTAAAACTAAAGAGAGATACTGGCACTGTGAATGAGAACTACCACCACACAGCTCATGCACTACAGGAAGCAAACACCTTGGTACAGGGCTAAGGAGTGGCTTGGGGGTATTGACACTGCCACGAGGAAGAAATCCAGCTGTTTGCAACACAATTGCTACTTCTCCTTTACCTTCAAATGTTCTGGACTTCAAGATAAAGCTATGTAGGGAAGAGATCAGTGCCTACAGACTAAAAGCATTTACAGCAGTCACAGCAGCTCCATACACCAGTTCGGAGGTGATGTCTAATTGACAAAATATGCCTTGCAAAGAGTCAGTGACCTGGAAACCTTACGATTTATGTTCTTGTGTGTCACAGATGTTTCTGGCAGGATTTTATTGAATCATTCGTCTGAATGGTTCTCAGCGCAGAGGTTTAAGTGCAGTTTCTCCTTTATTACCTTTACAGCGTACTCCGCTGGAGCCTCAATGAGCCAGTGGCACTCCGTGTTCCCGGGATAGAAGCCAGGGTAATTAGCAGTATCAATCTTTCCCTCTTCCACCAGAATCATGACACTCCCACAGCCCGAACCTACAGTACAGAGAGAGAAAGGAGGCAGTTTAGTGACTGGGATTACACAGTGCTTTTAGTAAACCCACACCAACATTAAGAATATGGGTGTTTTAATCATTTATTTTAAGGGGTCAGAAAGGAGAAGGTAGAAGTTTCTATAACATAGGCACTGGAATGGGTTGCCCAGAGAAGTTGTGGACGCTCCCTCCCTGGAAGTATTCAAGGCCAGGCTGGATGGGGCTTTGGGCAACCTGGTCTAGTGGGAAGCGTCCTTGCCCATGGCACGGGGGTTGGAGGAAGGTGATCTCTAAGGTGCGTTCCAACCCAAACCATTCTATGATTCTGTTTAATAATGGTGGCCTAGTCTGACTCTACCAGCAGAGAGGCTGGGAACATGTCCCCGCAGACTTTACCTGAGGAAGACAAGGAATAAGTGGTATGGATGGACAGAGCATACATCTGTTCAGGCAGATCTCAGAGTGATTCACTAAACTAGATCTCATCACGAAGCTCTCATCTCACATTGAATGGAGATCATTCAGCTCTCTTTACCTATAAAATATTTAGAGGCTGTAGAAATAAAGCGGAGAAGGGACTTCATCCAAAACAGCCATATGAACAACTGAGTATTCCTAGCGGATAAATTGCAGACTGAGAATGTTAGGCTATTATCAGCGCATCACCTCTAGTACTGAGAGCAGAGAAGTAGTCAGTATTTGCTTGAAATATTTATTCTCTATCGGTTCAATAGTAAGTGCATCTTAGAGAGGGATGAGAGGCCACTTCTTTTGGTCTCACCTCTACAATTACTCAGTAATCTATGATTCCTGTGCCATATAACCAGTTTGGAACCAACAAACATCCAGCCTTCCTGAGCTGCATCTCCAACACACTTGCTGGCAATGCTAACACATCAGGAAGTCACTGGACATGCACCAACTGAGCAAGGATAAGCACTTATTCTGCTATCCACGGCCTACAGGGATAAAACAGGTACATGGGAGACAAGGAATACTGAGCACAGAATTACGTACAGCCAAAAGACGTTGTTGAGACACTTCAGGCCACCACACTGCACTAGAAGCCAGCACAAATATGAACAGGTCCCTCAGTCCCACCTGCCCTGCCCCATTTGGGTATCACCTCCAGCTTGTTAAATTCATAGCATTAAAAAAAAAAAAGTTTTCTTAAAGCCAGCTAAATTTGCTAAAAAAAAAAAAAAAATTAGATCCTGTACTGTTCACTTTCCTAAGGCACCTAGACTTACTGATCAGCTGTTTTCTGTGCCAGTAGAAGGACGCATAGTCACGGTCACATCCAACATGGTACTCTACATCTAATCTGGTGAAGCAGATCAGGATGATTTTCTCCACTGGTACTGTTATATTCCAGGTACACAGGCTGGAAGCAAGCAATAGTAAAGGCATGCACCTGCATGGCTGAGCTTAGCCCCGGGCACTCCCACCCTGGGCTGGGAACCTCCAGCCATTACTTTCTTGCAGGCAAGCACAATCAGTTGGTGACAGCTGATGTCACCAGCTAGACTTGATAAAGATTTAAAAATATATGAATTTACCACCTCATCATCTGAGAAGCACAGCAGAGGAGAGCTGTGAATTTGCCCAGCACTAGGTGGGGACTGATGCTTCCTTAGCAGCAATAGCTTTGCGTTGCACTAATGACACCAGCAGCCCAGTTATCTCATTTCTGTGCCTCTTGCAGGAGCTGAAAGCTTCTTTGTGTGGGCTGACATGGATGCAGTTGGGCACAAAGGACACTACAGATCTCTAGCCAGAAGCAGCCATCTTGTGAGTGCAACTCAAATAAGCTGTGTTACAAATAGACTTTGTGTCTTCTTTCCCCTGTGGCATTACCCCACCCAGCGAGCACAGGGGAATTTGCATTGCAGGGAACACAGAGCTGCTGTGATCTGGGTACTGCCAGCAGCAGTCAGTGCTTCTGAGCCATAGCAAACACTTCAGTGGGTGCCCGGGGGAAAGGCAGCGTTTGGCTGCCAGGGCAGAAACCTATTGTCAGGGCAGTCATCCTCCAGGGACTGCGGGTACCGAATGTGGTCGCTTTCTCCAAAGATCAGCGTGCCCTGGGGACTGCACTGCTCTGGCACAGGCAGAGGCTTGGCACAGCAGCTAGGGAGAGAAGAGAGTTGTGTGGGGTATTCCAGTGCAGGCACTATTGGCACAGGCTATGGCACTACAGTCCTTTCAAACCAAAAATCCTTGACAGAGTTGAGAGAAGCCTCAAAAGTTAGCATAAAATTTCTTCCCCAAAGTCCTACTTAAAAGTCCCCAACACTTTAGGATTTGTCTTGCCAACACAGTGGGCCTGCATCCATTCAGCCTGCTAAAAGCTGACGTGGCTGTTCCAAGCTTATTTTTAAGCACAACTTTTATAACATTCCGTCCATCTTCTATGGGCATTTGATCCACGTGGATGCCATTAGCTCCGCTTCGCACAGGCTAATGCAGGCACTTTGCAGCCACATAGCTTCTCCTCCGTGCAGTTATTGTTCCCAGTTATGTGGCACATCCTCAGCTGCCGACAGGCGCCCTTTGAAAGCGCGACCATTAAGGGTCCCTAGCAAAGCCATAATGGGTTGGGTATTATTTAATACCTCGACTTTGATGGCTATGACAGAAATATCACCATCTCCTTAATAACTTGCATTAGCACTGTAATCGTCGGTACAGAAATAGACAAGTGGCCTGCAGGGAGTCCCCAGGCCTGTGCCTACCTGTAAAGGGCGCTTGTGACAAGCCACTACCACAGCTGCACTTAATACAGCACACCTCTTCCCACGTGTGCTCAAAGTTGTGTCTGATTAGCAGATAACCCTCATCAATCCCACACGCTGTTTCAGGAGCACATCAGCAGCTCGGTTCTGGAGCTGGCTAGCACTCAAAGGGAACTTTATTGGGGCGGCACTGATCTGCAGCACTCGGGGGATGCTGGAAAGGCTGCATCCATCCAGAAATGAGGCAGCTTGAGCAGTCTTCTGCTTTTCCTTCTGGGGATGCAGAGGTCAGACCTGCTGCTATCACAGGGTTTCTTAATGGGGACATATCTGCCCAAACCTCTGGTTTTGCCACTGCAAATAAAATTTGAAGAAAAAAATAGAACACTTTGCTGCTGATGCATCAACTTGAAGCTGAAGAGAAGTGCTGCGGGTGGAGCGTCAGGACAATGTTAGCCACTGTGTTGCTGAACAGATAGGAGAGAAAAGAGCTTTCTGGCATTCGTGCCCATACCTACCTGCTGCCACGGGCTGGGCAATGAAATCCATGAATGCAGACACTCAGGAGAGGACACCTGGGGAGCCTCTGGCACAGCCAACCCCCAGGACACCACACCAGTCAGCATCCTGCTGCCACCCATCCTCAGACACACAAGCAGCCCTCCAGTCACCCTGTTGGGGCGAGCACAGGGGAACTTGAGAAAGAGTTGCGTGCTGCCTTCTTCCCAGCCTCTGGCAGCATTGCCCATGCCACACTCCCCTGCCACTTCCCAGAGTGCCACTGCTGCAGGTCCCCCTGGTTTCAGCAGGGTGGTGGCATTTGTGTGCTGAGATGGAGCTCCTGCCCTTCACAAGGCACAGAGCAGGTCCCTGCAAGACAGCAGCTACACTCCAGCCTCCTGCCCACACCCACGCTCCCACCAGCAGGAGACACCTCCCACCTTCATAATCCTGAGGCTCCTTGGAAAGCCCTTGCTCAGCAGGGCGCTGACAGCACCATCTGTGCTGCTGTCCTTTCTCCCCAGCTGAGCAGAAGGCTTGCAGGCAGACAGACAGGCCTGCTGTCTGTCACGAGCCCGGGTGGAAGTGCCCTTACCTTGCAGGCACCCCTCCCGCTGTCAGGAAAGCCAGCCCACAGCATGGAGCCCTGCAGGGGTGGCAGGCCCATGGCCCTCAGCAGGCCGCTGCACATCTGGCTCTGTTCTGAGGCAGTTTGGGATCACAGAGGCACAGAGCTAGGCAAGCGATGCATTGGTGCGCCACCAGCCATAGCCAAGTGCCTCAAAACAGCTGGAGAATGACATTCTTCAGATATCAGACTGTTTTCTTCTCCCGAGTGCCCAAACACAGGGCAGGATACTTCCAAGGGCCAGGGCAAAGCCCTCAGCAAGCTGCTAGCACAGGAGTTCAGCCCTGGCACGGAGATGGCATGCTGTCCTCTGAGCACTGCTAGGGAATGGGGGTGACAAGCACATCACCTCTGTGTCTCCTCTGCTACCGAGGAGCCCCAAACCACAGGGAATATAGAAGTGCAGCTGAGCTGGGGAGGGGTGGCAGCAGCCACTGGCCCTAACTACTTCACTGGGCCTCAGGCTCCTGAGAAGGGATTTAGAGAGAGCATCATCCTTCAACCTACAGGTTCAGGCATTTTCATCTCCACTAGTTTCTACCATTCTTAAGTAGAAGGAAATCTTGTAAGGACAGGTCTGCTTGTGAGAGGCTCTGACTTCCACTCATGAATATGCACAGCAGCACTGCAGAGTGCAACCTCTGCCAACGAGCTCCAAGGTCCCATGCTGCAGGGAAATGCTGATCTGCACATCTCTACCAGGGAATGGTCCTCTCACAAGCAGAGGAGCCCTGATATGTAAAGGTGAATCCTGTCAGGTGGAGAATTTAAGTACTCCTTTTCTTACATTTCTATTTCTGAAACAAAATGTCTCCTTTCCCTTATTCACTGCCCTCCCTGCAGCTGTGACCAGAGGCCTCTGTCAGTTCGCTCACCCTCAGACACCCTGCCCCAGCCACCAGCCATGCACAGCATCCCAGCCTCCAAGTCTTCATCCCTGTGGGGAAGGCAGACTGCCTGGGCCTCAGCCCCTGCAGAGGAAAGGGCGCACAGAGGAACTCTGCTTCCAGGAGCACAACCTATTTACAGGTACTAACAGCATCCTTCATGTTGCACACTTACCCTTTCCCAAAATATTACAGCTACACGTAGGTTTTATAAATTAAAAATACAAATTGAAGTTAGTCACATGTAACTGACTTGGTACTGAGGCATGGCAAATTCAGAGAGAGATCAGGAGGACAGTTTGCTACCACCGAGTGTTAACTTCAGCAAAAGAATACCCGGAAGGGGACAAAAAGAAAAAAAATGGGAAACAGCATGATAGACCAGGAAAACACATTGTCTCTGTACCAGTCTCAGATGGCATGGGAACAACACAGTATCTGGGAAATTCTATACATCATTCTCCTCTCTGAGGTCCAGTGCTGATCAGTGTCAGAAGAGGAGTTATGCAGGACATTAAAAGCTCAAAGGCTCAGCTCGGTTCAATCCAGACTCATATTGGTTAGCTTTTCATTGTCATTGGCAGAGAAATGGATCACGGTTCTGCTTGGCTGCCTTGAAACGGCACTTCAGAAAGGCTGGGCAGGAGCCAGGTCATTTCTTCAGGAGATGTCCATAGGACTCAGATGCTGTCAAGCCCAGTTCATGCCTCCAGACACCTCTTTATCTGCGGTACAGGCACACAGGCAGCCCCCAAGCAGCCTTCCTCACGCTGACTGTCAGGATGCCTGGGTCCTGAAACCAGTATTTCTTGGGTCTTATTTCCTAGGTTCCTGCCATTACAGACAAACAGCAAGGCTACCACCACCGAAGCCAGTGGTCCGAGAAGCGACAGCTGGTTATTTTATGTTGGCTGATCTGCCACCTGATGGTCACGGTCAGGCACGGCCAGTTGGATATATTTCAGTGTAGCTTTACATAGCACAGCAAACTGCTTTTGAAACACCTAGAAAGTGAGACTTGCACCACTTCCCTAACACCAAGGCCCTAAAACCACCTTTCAGAGACTTTGCCTTTGCATGCAGAAGTGCTTGAAGCGAGCAGGTTTTAATCCAGCCTGCTTACCAAGCTGGGTTGGGTGCTGCAGGCACACAGCCACATCACAGCCCAGGTAGTGCAGCTGGCTGAACCCAGGGTGCATGATGACATGCAAGACGGGGATGCTCTGCTGCTGCCCGTCTGCCCGCTGGAGGTGACGCTCCCCACTGTCACCACTAGGCTTTTCAGGAGATTGCTAATAGGAAAAACACACAATGTGGGAAGGGGCTGCTGCCACAATGCAAAATATTTTCTGCAAGACCCCACGTAGGCTTGGATGCTGCAACTCTGAAACACGCTCCTGTGCTGGGAACTGGGTCTGGCCTTCAGTTACAGGACTCCCAGCTGGGCTGACTTCACTTCAGCAGCCATGCAGAGAATTCACTGATCTCCAGTAAGAAAAGCTGCACTTCACCTCTAAATGGATGAAAGATGCTTGTTTCGTCTGCTCTCCATCAAGCCACTGTTCACACATGGCCAGCACTGAGCTGCCAGAAGATGTCCCAGCAGTTCCCTCTGCAGCCAGCCTGGAATGGGAACAGCACAGTACCTGTTGCCTTGGGCCTCACCCAAACTCTGTGCTGGTTTCAGCCCTGAAATATTGAGCTCAGTTCTTGTTACCTGCAATCCAGGATCCTAAAGGGCACATGAGAAGCCTTAAAAGCAATGGGAACTGAGTGCCAGAGTCATTTTGACCCATAAATTGTCCTTCCTGACTTTGTTGTCAGTGCATTTAGGAGATGAGCAGAAGCAGACATTCAAGGCTTCAGGAGGTTTCTAGGCAGCTACACACATTTATTTAATGCTGAACAAGTGCATGCCTATTACGTTTTTTCTGCATATTTTATAAGCAATATAACGTCACAGTTAAATTGAGAGCAACCAGCTCCAGCAGAGTCAAAAGGCCATTCAGTATGTCTTTTAGCAATAAGGTAGCTCTGCTGTCAGAGCCGTGTTACCCAATACCTGGATGGGCTGCAGAGAAAACAGACCTCTGGAGACTCCCACAACCAGAAAGCTGCAGGGTGGTACAGTGCTGCACTTGATGGGACACATGAACTGGGTTCATAGACCTGGAGCTGGGCACTGACAGAAACACCCACAGGAGCCACATAGCTGCCAGTTAGAAACTCTCACAGCTCAGGGCACAACGCAGCAGCGAGCTCATCCTGAGATCTCCGCAACTAGGGCTGCTTAAAAGGCATGCCTGAACCGCTGCTGCAACAAAGCCCAGACCTGGGCTGACTCCTCTCCAGGCTACATTCACTTGGGAGCCCAAGAAACCCAGCGCTCAGACAAGAGCTTTGAAGCCTATTTACCACTGATTTGTAGTAGTTTTGTGGGAGTTATTTCTTTTTACAAAAAAGCAACCTGCCCTCAATCTCTTCTACAATTTTCAATAGCATGACAGCCCTCCAACTGCTGTGAATCACCCCTGTGCTGTTTTCAGCCATGCAGTCCCCAGAGCTGGCAAGTCCAGGCAGCCTGGCAGGCACACACATTGAAGTTGCCCTCCCTGAAGTGTGGCACCAAGACTCCTGAATCAAGGCATTGGGGGGGGTTCAGTGCAAGCCATTTCTCAATTTACTGGAAAAAGTTGAAGCATTTTCTTCACCTAGGGAAACCTCTCCTCTCATTTTCTAATCGCTTCCAGACATAAGTAATGACCCACTGACATGGCTCAGCTTAATCTCCAGAGGCTGCTTACTGGAACTGGAAAGTCACTGCACTTCCCAGCAGTTTCTGACACCCGCAATCACTGCGCAGCACGAACACCACAGTAGATGGGAACACAGGAACAGCTTTGGCAGCAAGATAGTTGAGAGTAGAAGCACTGGCTAGTTTTGCACCGAGTATAGAAACAACAAGGTGTCTTGCTGTCAAGGTTAATCTTGCACATCAAAATTTTTATACCATTGCAACTTTGTCATTTTTCCACATCAGTCCTAAGAAGCGATGCTCAAGTCGAGGAAGAAGCAGATGCTGAAGCTGACTGGCCTGCAGTTACAGGATAATGGATTATAAAAGGGCTGGCTAAGGTGTCACTTACATCACTGCCCCAGCACATTAATAGGTCTTTAGCAAAGCTGGTCTTGCATTAAAAGTACAGAAGCCAAAGTGACTGCTATGAGTAATAGGACAGATGCCAGGGCTGCTTTTACCAGGAAGCTTCACTGCTGCTCCTTATGTCTCAGAAATGCTTCTCTGGATGCTCGCTGAGGCAAGCAGGTTCTTTCAAAGACAAAGTTCTTAAAATCAGCAATATAGACATTTAAGAAGAACCGTGGTGGCACGGAGATTTCCTATACTGTGATCTGTGCTCCGAGGCTGCCCACACCTCACAGAGGGAGCAAGCAGGGTGCTGGGGGTCACACAAATTGCCCCCCAGGGCCTGTGGGTGAAGCAGCAGGTCCCAGAGGCGGCAGTGGCAGAGCACAGGCCCCAATTGGACACGTGGGAGTCTCTGACCAGGAGACCACACACCTGGCTCCAGGAGCTCCCAGTGAGGTGTTTTGGGAGCAATGGCTCAGGCAAGGTGACTTGCTGCTCCAGGCTGGTCATGCAGCGAGCTGTGGTGGCAACCACACCTTCTTGGATCAGGCTGCTGCCATAGAAATGGAAATGGGCCAGTTTGAGGGGCACCTTCAAAGAAAGGGTTGGATACCTTTGAGATGAGGTAACGCCTGTTTCCTACCAAGATGAGGTATCAAAGATCAGCCCAGCCTAGATAAGCCATTTCCAAACTGTGGCTGACCCATAGCTGCCACCTTCAGCCCCAGTAGAATTTGAGGGGAATGAAACCCTGAAGACCCCAGAACAGAGTGGACTTCACAGAGATCCCAATCCTTTTTCCTCACTGCGGCAGGAGCATCCCCAGATCTTGGCACTAGCCAGGCATCCAGAGGAACTCTCCTGATCTATGGGTCAGGTTTTCTGACTCCACCCTGAGCTTCAAGCTGGAGGGAATTACATGAAAACACACAGAAATTGCATTTATTAACGATAAGTTGATGTGCACAAAACTGAGGTCTCCTGTGAGGTACTTTTATGATGTGAGTGTGCACAGGCAAAAAAAAGCAAATTTAGGTTTCATCCAGTAGTCTAGTTATCCTTAACAAAATGCAACTGGGAGTTTAAAAAAAAAAAAAAAAATTAAGTAAGAAGTGCAACATTATAATGATGCTGCCTGGCTTTACTCAAAGCTTATTATTTCAAAGCTTCCATATCTAAGCAGTGCCCTGCAGCGCTTAACCACAGCAACTAAAGTCATCATGAAAGATCTCATCTCTGAATCAAGCTGACCCAGCACTCACTCTTGGCTTGGTCTGAAACACACTGCAAGGAGACAAAGCTTTCTCACATTGCTTTTGGCACCAACTGTGCCTTAAAAATGTGAACAACGAGCACAAGGAAAGTTTGACTTAGAGCTGAGGCCAGCCAGGGATGGCTGGGTCTGATTAAGCTTTAGATGCTTCACTGAACTGTGCAGCTGGAGATAGATGTGCGGTGATCCCATTTCCTGGGAAGGAGCATAAAGGGAAAAGGATGAAGGATACTCCTCACCCAGCAGGGTGTAACGTGCACTCTGACCAGCCCAGAGGTGGGGTGGAGGAAGATGGGAGCACTCCTTCCTGGCCAGCTACAGGATGTGGTCACAGGAGCACAGATCACACCCTGGAGCCACAAAGCAAAGGAACCAGTTGTAAACACTTACCAGAGCTGTGCTGCTGCCGGCTGGGTTGTGTTGGGAGAGTTGCAGCTTCAGGTTTCTGGCTCCTTGGCTGAGAAGGGGACAGCAGCTCTTCCCCCAACTCCCTTCAGCTGGCCTGTGTTTGCACCAGCTGAGATCACTCTGTTAATCACTCTGGCCCATGTGTTTCTCATGGTAACAAGCCAACAGGAGGGGTCCCCTGCCCCTCCCAAGCCAAGGATGGGAGAACAGACACAAGTTCATTTCCCAGCCCTTCAAACTCAAACAACATTTATGATCTGGGAGGCACTCACAGTGTTTGCCCAGGAGAGAGCCTGCAGTAACTCACTGGAGTCACCAGGAGACAAAGTCTGGATCCAAAATGTCACTGACTACCACACCACTGCCCCTACACCCTCCCTTTAGCTTTAGGCTGCATCCTCTTCATAGCCTTGTTTACCCTTTCCATCAGAATGGTGGGCACAAGAGAGCCCACTGAGCTCTCACACTGCCTTGTCTGAGAGTCAGTGAACTGAGGAGCCCACATCTCTCTCCACCCACATGGCCAGCCACGCCAAGGCCTCAGCAGCAACCACTGGCCCTCACACCGCAAGGCCATGGGGATCCTCACACACCTGGCACTGCATCATGGCTGCAGAGCCTCTCCCCTCTCCCTTTCTAGACAGCATTTTATCACATTCCTGTGTCACTTCCTGGTCTCCACAGTTGGCCTCAAAGCACTTTACTACCACAGAAAGCTCTGTCACGAAATCAGATGCAATTTTCTAAGCCATTGGCCTGGACCAAGCTCTCCCCAGCCTCTGCTGCTGACTGGCTTTCCTGACAAGAGAGCACAGTGATTATTGCTATAGCAGCAAGCCTGCTGCTGAAGTAGAAAATAGACTTTATCAAGGAGGTAAATAACGGAGAAAACACCATTCCCTTGGGTGGGGAAGAGAAACAGTATTAGCAACAGCAGAAGGATCAACGTCATCCTGGAGCAGGATGGGAGGAATGGCAATTGGCTGGTTATCTTATTTCTTGCCCCAGCTGTGCAGATCTTTTTAGCACTAGCACTAGCTCTAGCTCCACTGCTAGGGATGAGTCGCTTAAGATCACCATTCTTCTGCCCTATGTGACCCCATCACCCACCCCTACTTTGCAGCCTGCCCTGTGTTTATTTTCCCTTCTTACCTAAAATCATCGCCAGGAATTAATTTTTGTATGGATGTGGGAGCAGACAGGGAGCTATAAATATGCTAGGCATGAGGATAGATAAGAAGGATTCAAGAACATGCTGCTATTCATTGCTCTCCTAGACACTTCTCTCACTGGGTTGCCCCAGGGTCACCAGTTAGCAAGCCCAGCAGGGCCAAGTTATTTCTCTTTCTTTCCCAGCAAAGGGAGCACAGCACAGCTGGGCAGCCTGCACAGGGAAAGGCTCGCTTGCTGCAGCAGGCAAAGGGAGGGCCACGGTGAGCAGTGCCTAGATGGAGAGAGTAAGAAAGGCTTCCAGTGCCAGCACAGCTACAGCCCGTAACTGCTGACCAGAGGTGAGCATACCAGGCTCCAGGGTGGTTTATCAAAGCTGTCTGGGTACATTCACTTGTTTGAAACAGGAGTATTAACAGTGGTGTTCGTTGCTATAGCTCCATGCTGGGGCAGACCCCCTGCAGCCCCTGTCCCCCAGCACAGGGCTCACCATACTGAGCGAGAAGGGACACCAGCAGCAAGAGGAGCCCCAGTACCGCCACAGCCCAGAGAAATGCCTGATGCTGGAGCCTGAAGCCCAGGCTGCACTCTACCACACATCAAAAGAACAGTCCTCCTCCTCCTCCTACTTAACAAGACCCTGGAATAAGGGAGGGGCCAGTCAGTTTTGGCAGGTGAGGCTGTAGGGCTGCAGACAGGTGGGGTTGGAGGCTCCCAAGCCACATATCGCTGGAGGTCATCAGCTCCCTGGGCTCTCCTCTTTGTGGTGCGCTACTAGGGACAGAAGTAGGGTCTAACAGCTCCTGCACGGTTGCCACCAGCCCTGGAGTTGCCTCAGTCTTTGCCATTTGAAGCAATGCTCCCTTGTTGGTGCAGGGAAAGGTGACGCAGACAGGTTCCCTAGCCCATGGGCTCCCTGCCTCCCCTCCCAGGCTGGCCAGGAGAAGCATGCCTGCAGGGGCAAGGAGAGCAGAGTGGGGCAGGAGGGGATGTGTGGCTGACAGATGTGTTGGTAAGGCATGGCGGTGTGTTTGCCTCTCCCTCCCCAGAGGGCACCAAGTGAGCTGTCTGAAACACTCAGCAGCTTTGTCTTTGAAGCCATGCACAGGGCTTACTGAGAAGCTTTGTGTAGCTGCCATAAGTACTCCATCAGTACCAATGGGGACCTGGGCAGGGGCGTTGGGTAGCAAGCTCCATTATAAAATCCTGCCCTGCCCGGACTTGGGAGAATCCTGGGACATGCAGGCTGTTGTCAAAGTGTGCAATTTCCCTTCACGCTACAAAGAGTTTTGCACACACCAAAATGACAGAAAACACTATGGCTCATGTTTAGACTTTTGATTTTCTTCCAGGCCCATTTTCAGCAGGGCTGTTTATCGCCATCACGTATCCTCTGAGAGAACTCAAGGCCTAGGGGAGCATGCTGGAGTACGTTGGGACATCTGCCAGGGAGAAGGGAACTGGAACAAAGGGAGTTTCTTTTTCCTTTCTGTTCTTTCTCTTTTCACTCTGCAGGCTTAACTTTGTTTGGTACATTTCTGATGGATGTGTAAGCTTGACATGAAGAGCTTATGTCAGTGTAACATGTCCAAATCACGAAGACAATGTGCAAGCACCAGCCCTCAACCTTTCCCATGTTCATGTTCCAAAAAATACCTGCTCAAATATTTTTATGTGGCCAGACTCATATACATGTGCTGCGTAGCTGCTCCTCTGTGAGCAATCAGTTGGGCTCCTTGGGCAGTGAAATGGAAGGTAACTGCAATAAGAGACTGACGCCTTTCCTCCAGAAGAACTCACTTATGGCTGGTCCTAAGGAACAGATCGACCTCACAGCCAACAGAACAAAGCCAGGCACACCACTTACTTTCTTACTTTTTATATAAAATAGACATTTACATACATTTTCTTTTGCAAAGACTTTGAGCATAACTCCTGTATGTGAAATCCAGCCGTAAGTCCCACAGTGAAAAAAGCAAAGACTTGCAAAGTCCCGTACCACTGACATACATCCAGCTGCTGCTAAGTGTGAATTTATTTTTGAAAGGTTTCTAATCCGTGGGCTGTTTTCTTATTTTTTAAAAAGATATGCGTAACTTGAGTTAAAAAAATCAGATACAGAACTAAGAACCATGTGAACAACAGCCAACGCAAACAACTCCCACGTAACAGGAACACGCAGCGTGACATCCACTTCAGGCAGAGATTTCTACAGCAGCACAGTTGTAGAAGCTGTAACTTTTACAGAGGATACCACTGGGGGTATTTTCCAGAAGAAAAACTTCAGCATGTCAGTACAAACATGGCAATGAATTTTTGCACAAAGTTATCGAGATTATCTGAAGCAACTTTGCCACAATGAAACACAAGTGAATGCCAAGCACTTTTTTTCCTTTATTTTTTTTTTAATTTTCTTTTTTTTTTTTTTTTGCTGCTGCTGGATTTAAATGTACATGAAAGCAAAATGGTGCATTTTGAAACTGCTGCAAGAGACTAAAGGTTGGGAACAAAAAACCTCTTAAGGGCTAAATTTTTCCAAAGATTGTACATATTCTCATATATGAAAACTAGAAATTGAGAACTTGGTCAATTGAATGCACACACAGTTTTAGGAGACTTAAGCACATGCCAACTGCTTCACCAGTTTGAAGGACAACTAGGGCAAAAAAAACCATACAATTACATTCCAAATGGCCTAATCATTAAAATTGGAATGACAATCATCTTCCTTCACCAAATACTGCACACTACCTTTGGTTTGGTTTCCATGACTGCTGAACAGCTTGAGATGCTTTTGTAGATAGTTTAAGGGGTGTCCAGGCTCCCCTACAAGTTAGGCTCTTTATTTTGGATTTTTCAACTTAGACCTCTTACACCCAGATGCCTGCTTGCATGCACGCGCCCCGTCCTCACTGAGATCTCTGGAATGAGGGCCATTTTCACTGCTGCATTCACTTACTGCTTGGACAAAACAAGTTGCCTGCACATTTTTAGTGAAGTCTAGTCCAAGCAATCTGTGAGAGATATAAAATATCTCCTCCATTGCATCATTTGTCCTGAGGGATGGAAAAGGAATGGAAGCAAAGAATGTTGGACCTTAAATAAGCAATAAAACAAAATCCATCAGCTAAAAATGTTATTCATGGGGAAAGAAAAAGCAACACAATTATTATGTTTTTCATTTAGGATTAAAACACACAGTGAGCGTTAGACAGGAGCCCTGTCTGACCAGCTTTGAGTTAATTCTCCACTTCAATATTGGTGAGCATTGAGGTTTAGCCAATGCAACTTACACAAAGAATGAGCTCCCCTCCACTATGTAGAGCTGCAGCCGTTTATTAATTTGTAATCTCTGCTAACCATGCTGAGTGCTGCAGTTGGCAGAAAACAATGTATTCGTAATTCATTATTTTATGAGCCATGCAGTGCCAGAGGAAGAGGACATTTCCTGTGATTAATTTGGATAATACCCAGTTTATCACAAGGTAAGTCGCTCTATTCATCTTTCACAACAGTATTCCCTTTAGGTGGAGGTAACCCATTTCATATTATATTCCATTGCTCTTCTTTACCTGCAATAAATCTTTTACAAGATTAACGTCCTGAGAAAACACAGCATTTCAGCACGGGAGCCAATGAGACAGGGAGTCAGCTCAAAACTTCACAAGCGTTCAACTGCTTTGGTAGCTCATGGCCTGAATCAATCTCCAGATACTCTGCCAATTCGCAGACCATCATCCTGCATAGATGGGGTATAAAGTGCTGGCTCAGGAACACGGGGTTTATTAACGACCTCTCTCCAGAACTACCGCAAACCCAGCCTTTCGTCATATAAACCTGGGTTATAAACTGGCTATAACCCAGTTCAGCTGGGATTACTCTACATGGATGTGTTACCGGCCTATTTCAGGAGAGCGGAGGAACACATGATATGCCTTCCAGCCAACCTGCCTCCCTCACTGGAAGGATGGTCTCATCTCTCTACATTATTCTGCAAATAAGACAGTACTACCAAAATGGTAATCCTTTCCCAGGACCTGGGAGGGGGCACCCAAAGCTTTATCATACCTTACAGGTGCACCAGCTTTAGGAGGCCAACATGGCTTCAATCGGATTCTAGGACGAGAACAAGACCATCATTTGTACCAGGTCTTTCAGGAAAGACAAATGAAGCTTTAAGCTAAAGTTATAAACACAAAACCAAGTCATCCCCCTCTCAAAGCATCGTTATAAAAAATACAACTTCTTTTATATTTGAAAAAATATGTTTCATTGGCCACAATTTAAAGCCACGCTCCAGTGTGGCTAGTAGAATATATAGTATTTATTTAATATATCTTTATGAGACGACCTTTATAGCTGATACACATTTTTAAATAAGACGCATCTCCCCCAGCCCATCCCCTGCTTCACTGGGTGTCGGAGCACTCTCTACAGATGCCTTCTGGCGGGGTCTCTGCAGAGCACCAGTGCCAGGGGCTGCACCAGACACAGCCCCGCTGGCCCCAGACTCGCTGCCACACAGCAGCACGGCAGGCAGCCCTCTGGTGAACGTGTCTGGGGAAAGGCATGGAGCTTTACCTGACTGATGATGAGAGTCTCTGGTTCTCAGCTTGGCACTGGCCAACCTTCCCTGCTGCTCAGTATGGCCCAGGTACCTCTGAATACATGGGTTATGAACTCTCTACAGTTTCACAATGCATGGTAGAGACCAACAGCTCTCAGAAGCCATCTACACTCTGGTTGCCCCACACAACATCCCACAGGATTCTGCTGGTAAGATCCCATCTCCTCCTGATCAGCTTGGCAGTGCCTGGGCTGTGCAAAGCTATCCCATGCAAGGCATCCAGAGGACTGCTTGCACTGGGAACCTGCAGAAACATTAGGTCAGTGAGTCTATGGCTATAAAAGCTGTGTGACCAGACAAGAGCTGCTGCTGATCCGGCCCCAAGCACTCAAACCCACTCTTGGCCTCCAAAAGGAAAGTAGGCTTCTGGAAGGAGGAGGGAAAATCCACCAGGGAAAGACTTGCTTGCTCTTGGTCCCAGCTGCTCCCTTGAGATTAACAAAGCTGGTCTGAAGGGAGAAAGCCCAGAAATATAGCAGCACCTTCTCTCACCAATGGTCTCTCCCTCCCACCAATCTGAGGAGCCGGCCTCCATCCAGCTGCAGGCACCAGCTGATGTCCTTGGTCAAGGCCTTATTGGGCTGCAGGGACTGGCACCTCACAACTCTGCTTTGCTGTGGCTTTGTCTGGTCCCCAGGCTCTAGCAGAGCAGATGTCTATGCCAGTCTGCACTCCCTCTTGGCACCAAATGCAGCTGCTTTATGTCAATAATTTGACCAACAGCAGCAGCAAGACACCAAGTTTTGTAAATGAAGCCAGCGCAGGGCTGTCTCATCACATGGTGAATTCAGTGCTGCCATGGCCAGCACCACCAAGTAAACTTGGGCACTGAATGGGTCATTGCCACACTGGCTCTTCCTCACAAGTTGTGCACCAAGGCATCACATCCCTCATTTGAACTACGTCCAACTCGTAATGCCAAACCCTGGGCTGCTCTTCTGCAGGGACTGGGCACAACCAAGCTCCAATAAATGTTTTACGGCAGTTTCCTGCTGCAAGAGGAACAAACTGATGACCTACCCTGATGTCCAAACCCAAAGGCAGCAGTACCAAGCATGACCCCACCAAACATCCACACTTTCTCTGAACTGGTGCAACCAGCAGCAGTGCCGCTACTGTGAAGAAGTTTGGTCCAATGTGCTCCACAGCAATTTGCTTTAGAAGTATCATCAAGGGCAATTGTTCAAGCACACTTCAGTGGTGCTGCATTTTTCTAACTTCAGACAATACGAGTCACAAAGCCCAGCCATGTGGCCAGCTGTGAATGACACTGCCCAATTCATATAAAACAGAGAAAATATATTAATAATTTGAATATAAGTTAAATAAATAAAGCTCAAAAATAAAAGCCCCAATTCTGAAGAGAACTTGTTTTCCCATTTCAGTATTTAAAAATATAGATTTATGACTGATCAGCTATAGCTCATTTTCTGCATCTCTTGGGGGAGTGGGTGAGAACACTTTGACGAAGTGTTTTGTCAGTGTTATCACCATGATGAATGGGCTTTGTCCCTGCACACCCATAAAAAGCTTCTTTAGTACCTTCCCAGCCTACCAAATCTTCCCTAATCTCTCTGTGGCTTTACTTTACCTCCTACACCAATCAGCTTTATTGGTTTTTTTTTGTTTTTTTTTTTTTTACTGGGGACTGGACAGGAGGACAAGTAATCCCTGTTTCCTATTGCCTTTGAATACTTCCATTATTGCAGAGTAATAATTATTTGGCCTGCAGGGAGAGAGCAAAGGGTAAAGCCATATGGTATTTGACAATACTGATATCATGTACCCGAATTATTACAAAATGACTATCTTATGAGTAAAACATTCAGCTGAGGTTTTTCCTCAAAGGATCATTTGTCCCACTTGTACAATTATCCTTCTTGGGTGATATTCAGATACTGTTTTCTCTTTCTTTAGAATAAGTTTCGAGTCACATTTAGAGCTGTATGAGCAGCCACCATTTCCTCACCATCAACCCCTTGAAACATTTTTATGTGACCAACAGGACCATCTTTCCCGGCTCAGATGGGTCTGGCGGCACTTGCAACGAAGCCCGTCAGTGGTACTCTCTGTGGACAAGGTGAGCCTGTGTTGAGTAACAGGAGGTGGTACTTCACCCCTGCTTCGATGAATGAGTGCTCTGTCTTCATGGCTTCCCCAGTGATAACCATGATATTGGAGTTATATGTCCCACCCACACTCCTGGTGTGATTAAAATGAGTTCAGCCTAAACATAAATCTTGATTAAAGGAAGGTTTTCATTTGTTCTCCAGCATGTCCCACAGGAGCAGAGTGCCTCCTGTTACTCTGATCAAATGTAAGCATGCATTCAAAAACTGCCTTCCATCATTCTGAGTCCTGTCAAAGTTCCTTCAGCATGACTTCGAGCAATAGGCTTCCACCACATTCTTCTTCAAGGGGCATGAGTTCCTTTCCACTGGTGTGACTGAATGCTATGTCTGATCTTTCTCCTGGACTTCCTGAAACCGTTTCTCTAAGCGATCCAGCTTGGCCAGATTCTCCTTCAGCAACTTGCTGTTTGGTACCAGCTGCAAAGCTTTCTCATAGTAGCCACGGGCAGTGATGTAGTTTCCCTAAAAAGAAAATGAGATTGCATTTGTATTACCTGACACAGAAAGTTCATTGCTTGGGAATAGTGAAGACTGTAATACAAAGGGAAAAGTGTTCAGAAAACTTGATAATATTACATAACTGAAATAATTCTTCATTATGAAATGGATCGCCGAGTGCTATTAGCTTAAATTCGAACAAACACACACAGCAAAAAGTAGATTTACATTTTTCCATTATGTTGTACCAGAAGAGTTAATTTTACTTGAGGACATAACACAATGTGAATCCGTAAGACCCAAATCATAATGATATGCTAAAGTATTCAAAAAGATAAGAAACCACAGAGCTGTCTGTCTATTTCCATAATTTCATGCCAGTATTCTGCAATAGACATCTTTATTAAATTTATTAGGTAGAAAGGAGTCTTGAAAGTTGACGCACGGTGAAATTTTTTTGAAGGCAGGTCAACAATTCAAGCACAAAAACTTTAGAGATGATGGGCAGGTTGTTTCTGCCCTCTTAAAAAATATGGGATTTGCATTGCATATTCCCACGCAACCTGGCTGGGAAAATCTAGCTGAGGTGGAATAGACTTTCCTCCTTTCTGGATAAAATATGCCAGGGATGCTTACTGGCCATAAACATGCAGCTCTCGGCAATGTGAAGCAATTTTTGCTTTCTGTCCTGAGTGGTCCCTGCAGCTGACAGCTTAAGGAAAAGCAAAATTGTCATACCTTGATGTGCTCAATGCCCCCCATATTCATCCAGGCCTGAGCTTGGTCTGGGTTGAGCTCCACAGCCCGTTTATAGTTCTAAATAAATATGAAACATTTTTAGGTTAAGAGTCTGGGTCTTCAAACAAAACCAGCACTGAAGGGGAAAGAGAAACGAAGTTTCCACTCCCTCTGCAAGGCTGTAATTTGGAGCTGGCTGCAGACTACAGCACAGCCACCTGCGCAGAAGTTCCACAAGGACCTGAGGGCAGCTCTATTCCTCCCCATCGCTCCTGCCACTGTACACGTGAGAAGCAAGAAGGACTTTGTGGGCTCTGCCAAACAGCACTGTTTTTACGGTTTCACAACAGGAAAGGATTCAAGCTAGGATTAGATGTCTCTAGGGATACTGAGAATAGTCAGATCTGTCCCAGTAATGTAATTTTCCATGCTATTATTCAGCATTAACATGATTTCTGAGCTATCAAGCCTCCTGCTCCACAGGATAAGCCAATCTGTCAGCTATTAGTTAATGAGGTGAGATATAATGACACGGAGGGCTCTCACGGGTCCTTGAGCTTTCAGTTGAGCCACCTGGAGTTGGCTACTGCCAGTGAGAGGGGCTGGGGCAGGATGGACCAAAAGTCTGGTCAGTGCAACAAGGCCTAGGCTCCACCATGACTCCGTATTTAACCTCGCAGGGCAAGGAGCTATATTTCCACACTGGAATAAAAAAGATAGATATGAAGGGTAGAAAGCAGTCCTCTGTTGAGGAGAAAAGTCGCAGCTAACTCTGGCAAAGCTGGCTGCTCCATATCTTTAGTTGTACCACTGATGAACTGATAAGCTCCCAGAGCCAATAGCCAAGGTATGTGCACGATGGAGTACTAGACACAATGAGTTAACTCTATTTTAACCTATACAACTATCCATAGGGCTTAGAGCAGTCATACCTCAAAAGCCTCATCAAGGAGATTCTGTTCTCTTAGCTGGTTTCCTTTAGTGAAGAAGAGCTCTGATATGATTTTTGGATCCTTTGGTTTTAGCTGAAGAGCTTTATCAATAGCTTCAAGTGCCTGTGAAAAAGCAAGGGGATGTTGTACCTCTGTATTCTGTGGCCTTTCCCCTTCTCATGTTCTCCCCACCGCTGAGGCCTCCCAGTATAGAAGCCAGAAGAGCAACAAGTCATCCTCTATCCCTTGTTTGCCCCACACTGTTATCACATAAGGAAGTAGGTGTTTCAGATGCCTGTGCCTGATGGGCAGTGGGGCTGACTGCAGCATGAGCAGAAAGTGCTCACAAACCCTGAAAACCATGCTGCTAGTGAAAAAAAATGGATCTCCTGAGTGTGTGCTAAGGCACATGATATCTCTGGAGAGACAGAACATATAATTCAACCTGAACTCTGTGCGAGAGCCCTCTGGACAGGGGCAGCTTGCGACCACAGTACCTTAGCATAGTGCTCCTCCTTGCTGTAGATGGCTGACAGAAGGCGGTAGCACTCCAGACACTCCACATCTTCATTGAGTATATGGTTCGTCATCTTCTCAGCTTCCTTTGTCCGCCCCATCATTGCTAAAACCTGGGCCTATGGGGCCGTGTTAAAAAGAGTTATGATTTTAAAAAGCTCAACCCTCTAATATACAGTGCTAGTGCGGGGCTCCTGCTCTCCACTGAGACAGGGGCTGGTGTTAAGAGGCAGCATCTCAATGAAAAATAGAATAAAATCATAAAATCATAGAATCATTAAGGTTGGAAAAGACTACTAAGATCATCAAGTCCAACCGTCATCCCATCATCCCATGCCCACTAAGCCATGTCCATCAGTGCCACATCCACATGTTTCTTGAACACCTCCAGGGATGGTGACCCCACCACCTCCCTGGGCAGCCTGTTCCAATGCATCACCACTCCTTCTGAGAAAAAAATTTTCCTAATATCCAATCTGAACCTCCCCTGGTGCAACTTGAGGCCATTACCTCTTGACCTATCACTGTTACCTGGGAGAAGAGCCTTACCTCCACCTCACTACAACTTCCCTTCAGGTAGCTGTAGAGAAATGGAAAGACCACACACAGCCTGGAAAGGCAGTGCCTGAGACACATGTTCTGAGGCTGACAGGGGGTGAGGAGGAAACAAGGAGGGTGGAAGAAACAGTCACTGGATGGCTGGCATGGAGGTAAAGCCAAGTTCTGAGCATCTGGCAACATTAATGTGGCCATCCTGCTCCACAGGTGGCTCTGGCTTGGCCATGCTTGTCCCACACTCACCAGAGCCAGTCGGGTCTCTCTGTTTGAAGGCTGCAGTGATGCTGCTTCTCTGTAAACCTGCAGAGCTTCTTCATACCGCCCCGTGTTGTAGTACAGAGCCCCCAGGGGGGATAGGATCTCAGCCTTGCGAGACACCTTCAGCGCCCTGAAATTTGTGAAGAAGAGATGTTGCCAGGTGATGTGGGAATCAAAGGAGAACAGTGAGGTGTGGCTTGCACTGAGATGGAGCGGTGAAGCTCTGTGTGCTGCACAGCATTCTCATCCCCCAATCATCCTTATGATTTTAAGGTCCTGGGGAGGGATGAGCATGTCCACAGCAGCAATCTTTCTGGCCACTTGAGAGGGTAAGGCCAAATCCAAAGTGCATGTGAGCATGCAGCAGGGGTTGGGACAGCTGGCAGGGGCAGGGAGTGTGAGCACAGATTGGGATGCCAAAAAGGAGGCTGGGCTATGCAGGAGTTATAGCTGTTACTGGCACAGCACTCACACAGCAGCTCTCAGCACAGTGGGAATAGCACTAAAAATCTGCTGAAGTCACCGAAAAAACCTCTAACGTTGTTGTTAGAGCATCCCTCATTCAAAAGCAGAGGTGTGCCCAGTCTGGAGGCTTGAGTCAGTGCTGCCTGTCCAAGCACGAATAGCCAAATAAGCAAAGGTAAATCTCATTTTGGATGGATGAAGAATCCAAGCAGGCACTTTAGCAGAGATGAGCCATATGTAGGGACAAGGGAAACCTCCTCCTCCCACCTCAACTCCTTACCGCTTGTACCAGGCCTCAGCCTCTTTGTTCTGACCCAAGGAGCGGTGAAGCCTGCCCAGGTTCACCATGGCGACGTGGTGAGCGGGGCTCAGGCGGATGGCCTGTCTGTAGTGGGACACAGCTCTCTCGGGAGCTCCTGGAGAGAAAACAGCTTATACTGGAGCCTCAGGAAAACCCCATGGCAAATTCAGCACACAGCAATGCGCGGGGTTGTCTTTCAGCTATCATCATGCACATGGGAACCATTTTGAGAAAGAAATCCTGGCTCAGCCTTTCTAGAGATTAAGTGTAAGGAAAACTGCAGTCCAGATGCAGACAAGCTCCAATATTCAGAGATGATTCTGAACAACAGACTTTCCAGGTGCAGGTTTTTGCAAGTTAGGGTACATTCAGCAGAAAAAGACTTCCGACTGAAAGCATTCTCCTCTCACGCTGTGGGCGGGGGGTGTAACGCCTGTGCGTGTCCCACCTCCCAGGAGAGCACCCTCCCACCCTGGCCCACTGGCTCTGGATAAGCAGTCAACAGAGGCATGGAGAACAAGCTACCAGTGTTCCTCACAACCCCACCAGAGCTGCAAATAGTTTCAGCTGTTTCAATAGAGATGGGAGTAGCTGCCAGGAACCAGCTCATTCCCAGCTTGGTGGAATAAATCCAAGGCTGCAGGTGTCTGGATGCCTACCCTGGAGCACGTAGGCACTGTCTCTGTGTTTCAGAGGAGCCATTGGGTGGCACTGCTTCACTGTGAGAAATCCTCTACCTGTGAAAGGTCCTGCGGGCCATGACATCACCAAACACCACAATGTGAGACTGTGCAAATACCTTGGAAAGCCTAAAATAATCCACCAGTGCCCCATATTTTTATGAAATGCCAACGCTCAATTTGGATGGAAGAAAGGTGCCAGACCACTCATCCATCAACTTCAATTCTATTTCTTGTAGTACATTTTTATTTTCCTACATACTGTCTTTCACTGAGAGGGACCTTGCAGTGCTTCCCTCAGGCAGAGCCTGCTTAGTAGCTACTAAAGAAATTAATGGGCTACAGTTAAAAGTCCCAACATTTCAGCACTGCACATACTGTAAATTCAGCTACAGTGTGGGTTTAGTTTGTATGCTCTAGAAGAGCTAATCTGGTGGTGAAAGCTGATACTCACAGAACTTTGTCCACCAGCAAAGCATCAGACTGCATACATATCCAACCTGGTACTTCTATGTTTTTGTCACCCTCTTTTTATGTTTTAATAAAAAATATGTTAAAAAAATCATGTTACTGATATACATTCACTATATTATATACTTTATATGCGGCTCAAGACATTTGCTCTTCGCTCATTGTGGCTCAGGCAAGCCAAAAGGTTGGACATCCCTGCATTAGAGTATTGGCATTTTTAAGCCAAATCACTTCAAAATGTATTTAATTCAACTTCTAGCTGGAAAACAGAAGTTGGAAACAGCCTGTGCGTGTTCGAGCACTCTGAACATATGCTGCTGTGGGAATTTTATTTTCACAGCTTTTCAGACAAAGTTTGGTTTTCTCGAGATTATCTACGCAACGTAAAAGTAACATCAACACTCCAGTTATTTCCTTTATAGGAGATCCGAGGGAAATCCATTGGGAGATTTAGAAGCACTTAAGATTCATTCAATTGCTTATCTTTCAGGGTAGGATTTTTTAAAACATCCAGCAGCAGCCTCAGACTGCTTCCACTGCTGAGCAGATGGATGTCTGTGAAAACCACACCTACAAAACAGGCTGGGAAGCAGCTGGGCAAGCACCTAAGTCCCTAAGGTCAGCCAGTACCCGCTCTGTTCAAACCACAGGAGCAATACAAATCACTAAGGGAGACACACTGGGCATCTGTATTCACTGCAGTTATCTGGAGATACAGCTCTCCAGAGCCGGCACTCACTGGAGGTCCGTGCACAAACCCTGCAAGTTAACTGGGGTGGTGCATCACAGCGATCCCCCCGTGCCCACTGGAGAGGAACGCAGGCCGAGATGGACTGGCTGAGAGGCAGTCCCTTCACACTTTGCCATGTCTCCAAGAGGGTTTATTTACACATCAGGCTTTTAGGTTTGAAATTCAGCGTGCTCTTTTTTCCTATTGTTTGCGTGTAGGGAAGTGGAGTAATAAAACAGGAAAAGTTAGTTTGGAGTTTGGCAGAACACCCAAGTGCAAAAAAGAAAGTGCACTGCGCTGCATTTGAACCAAAATTTTTGGCAGGAGTAGGGACGTTTATCTGGGTCAGGAAATGGAGAGGAGTACAATGCCAAAGTGAAATCACTGAGGAGTTTTTATTCTTTGCAAGTTTGAATTTTGCCCATGCAGAAACTCAGGATCTCAGTATCGGCAGTTAATGCCACAATGCCTTTTTCAATGACAAATATTCCTTTTGGCTGGGTATTTATTTCACATGGGTACTACAGGAGAGCAGTGGCTGAGCGTCAGCTCAGAGGGAGGACAGCCAGCCACACACCGATGGGCATCGCTCCTTGCCATCGTCCTTACTTCCCAAGCACCACTGGAGCTAGGCACAGCGTGGAACGGGCAGAATGGGAAGCAACGATACACTGTAAATCTATGATGCTTCACCACTATGCCACAACTCCAGTCTGGAGAGACTTCAGGGAGTAGCTTGGTTTCCACTAGCTCTTTGTCAGCTCAGACTTGGAAGCTTATTAAGCTGTCAATAAGAGGTGGCAACTGCAGAGGCACTTTCTTCTGTTATGTGGATGCCAGGAAGTGTCTGAGTCCATGGAAGCTGGATGGGAACCAGGAACCCAGAAAAGAAAGGCTTTGTATGTCATTATGGAGCTCCTGAGAAATCACTTCACCCCACAGTATCTCGTGTTTTGTTTTCTCAGAGGATTGCAGTTTAAAAGCCATGTTTGTTTTTATAGCAGTGGCACTCAACCTTTAGTCAAAGAGCTGCTTTGTCACCAAAGAGCTGAAGTGCTCCAAAGACCATAATGACCCATCTGTGTGCCTGGGGTTTCACTTGATGCTGTCATGCTTTCCTGGAGAAATGGCAAGATTGTTGGGGTGCTGCCCAGCTCAAACTGAAGGGGACAACTGCCTGTGCAAAGATGGTGGGAAACACTGCAGGAAGCACGCAGGCTGAATGCCACTGCCGCACACTGAGCGCGCTGACTGCACATTTCAGTACGCTGCCATCTCAGCAGAGCAGGGATATTTATTTCCAAGCTACAGTGGAGGCACGTCGACTGCTCTGGAAGCTTTTGACACTTCTAGAAGCATACTGCTGAATAAAACAAATCAAAGCAAATAAGCCAGAGAGGGAAAACCCCTCGTTCTATCTCACTTACCGGTATCAACCAAGAAAACACCATAGTTGTTGTGCAGATCGGAGCTCTCTGGACAACTCTCTATGCCAGCCTTGTAAACCTCCTCTGCTTCCTTCAGCCGCTCCTTAAAACAGAAGGAGATGTCTTAGCTGTGTCAGCACTATTTGCTGGGTACCCGCACTTTGTGGCAGTGCCCATGTTGGCACCACTGCTGCCCTTCCCTCACCTCGCAGGGAGCTCAGGAATCAGCCCTCCCCACCGGGCCCCTCACCAGGGACTGGCTTTTGGGCAGCCAGAATGTTACCCTATGGCACAGAGGTGATATATTTCCTGTCTGGTACCCCAGAGCGATCCAGACAGCCTTTCCCCCATGCATTCACAACTGGAGCTACCTGTGAAACAAAAATATCAGCTGGAAAAGGTTGGCCAGTTTGTGCGCAGCGCCAGGGAGCTTCAGCTAGCACAAGCCCAGCTGGGAAATGCACAGTGACAGGGGTCATGTTGGTTCTGTTAAGAATCTGTCATTTGGGAGCTGATATGTTTTAATTTATTTGTTTAATGAGCATCTTGCTGGCTAACTTTCCCCCTCAGGAGCTCCGCTCTTCGTTCTCTGAGCAGCAGGGAAAATACAAGGAATGAAAGCTCAGTGTGTGTGACAGCTGAGGGATGGGGAGCTCGCACAGGGCAATGAGGGAAGCAGGAGGAGGACTGGGGGTGATGGAAGAGTGGGGAAAACCTGACGGATTCAGATGAAAAACAAGTGTTGTCAACGTGTGAGATGTAGCTCCCTGGGACTGATGGGACGTGCCACTGCTGATTCTCTGATAGGCTGAGCCCTTACATTCTGCACAGATTTCAGTGAGGTTTGTAGTTGCAGAGCATTTCTGAAAAATGCAAATCTTTCCTTTGGGAACATCCTGCCTATGGAGGTGTCCCACGGCCTGTGATCTGTCTAGCCTGAGCTATAGGCAGCCAGGTCCTGAAACAAAAACAAGGTGTCTCTTTTGGATTAAATAGCAACTTACTAAGGTTTCCATTTTCCTCCAGCCAGACGTTACGTGCCAGCTGCCCACATGCTTACCAGCACCAGTTATTAAGGTTTTCCTCCCCCTCAAGCTCAGAGCATTGCTGTTGGGTGTACTTATGGCAGGAAGGTTGCTCACAATGGAAAACAGCACAGTCCAAAGGAGTGCCAGGTAAGCCTCCAAAGGCCAAGGCATTTCCTTTGGTTCTTTCGCTTCTGCGGAGCAGCCCTATGGTGACAAACCCCACAACCTCCTAACGAAGTTCCCAGGCAAAATCAGCCGCTCAGGGCCTTGCAAGGAGGATCTGGCACCGCCAAAGCAGACCTCACACTCAGGAGCTGAAATTAGATTGGTTCATTCACTCCCTGTCCCACGAATGCTCCCTATGACCAAGAGCCCAGCAGCCTGATGTCAAGTGGACAGTGTCCCCCCAGCTCTACGATCACATCTGGCTGCCAACGCAGGCCCTGGAAAAATTTTTTTTTGAGGGAGCGTGGGCCACTTCTTTGTGTGAAGCAGAGCTGGTGTTGCTGTTCAGCCCAGCTGTGAACCTCCTCCAGTCCTGCAATTCCCAGTGCGTACTGGGCTTTCGCTGGATTTAAAGGGTGTACCTGAGAGCAGCATTTGGTCTGTGGTTGTTTAAATGCAAGGACTCCTTTTTCACCTCCTATTTCAGAATTGGAATGCTGGAATTAATAGCACGGGAAGACCATGGCTTGATGAAAGCAAACAGTTTGTCATGGTTAAGTGCTTTCACATTTACGTGATAAAGGTCAGCCAGCAGAAAAGATAGGGTGTGATAAAACACAGAAACACATTTTTTAGAAGTGTGCAAGTTTGGACATTGTGGATGTATTTATGTGAATTTGACATCATTATCCTGCAGGGTCAGGAAAAGTGGAGAGATCGTCAGAATTGAGTAAAATGAAGAGTGACTTCTTGAGAAAGTATGTCTGTCTTACAGTCATTAACAAATGTATTTTGAAAATTTCATTTCTTTTCCTCCAATTGTAATTTTCAGCAGATGGACATGGCTTTGTATGCATGTATGTCAGTTTTCTTCATTTTATTTACTGATCATAAACCTGATCTTTAAGCAAGACATGGCTGTGTCAAGCTGGATTAGCAGCAGCGTCCCAGGTCAAAACATTCCCACTCACTGATCCTAAGCACTTGTGAGCATTTTCATCACAGTTGCATTGCACATGCATTTGTAAAACACTTTCTGGCACCTAACATCCCAGCCCTGCATGCCTCAGGCTCAGTGCAGAGTCTGGAATGATTTCTCTAGCAAAGCGTTTGTATTAGGAGCAGTGAGAAGCTGGGAAGGGTGGGCCCATCTTTTCCTGCCAGAGCTTTCTCCCTCACAGCCTCTCCTCTTCTTAGGAGAAGTGCTCTAAGTTCATCAAGGCTCGATTCTCATTAACACTTAATAATGCCTCTTCCAGCCCTTCATGAAATATTCATCAAGCTCACAAAATTCAGAAGACTGGCTTAAAAATGTATGAGATTTTTATGATATTAGAAACATTATGCATGGGAGGATCTTGTCGTTAAACTCCGGGGTTTTTCAGTCTGGGTGTTTTTTGGGTTTTTGTTGTGGTTGTTGTTTTTTTCATGACTTGGATTTTCAGTCTGGGTATGCCTGAGTAGGCTTGCCTCTGCAACAAAGTGGGTTAAAAAGTTTCTTTTTCTTAGCACAGGCTGATATTCTTAGGAAAAATAAAACAATAACTCCAAAAACTAGAAAACACTTGAACCCAGAAACTAGAGCCTGAAAAGAACCATCAAGTAGCATGAGACAACTGATAAAATTGCATGAGCTGAGGAGAAGGTGTTGTTCCAATGGGTCTGAGTAAATCCAGGGGAACCACTGCTACAGGGGTATGACAATGGCAAACAAAAACGTTTCATTTCTGATGTTTGCACCACTGAAATGATCATGGAAAACAGCAATACATTGTGACTGAGTTATGCTATCAGACAGGAGTAAGAAGGGAATGCATTTATAAAAGGCACAAACATGCTCAACTTCTACACAGCTTTGACTTCTGAATTAATCAGCAAGTAGGGAAAAGAGCAATCATGCCACACAGCAAGCTAATTCCCTGGTGCATGAGACTTTCTTCTTACAGAATTTTCTCCAGCTATGAGCAGAAAGGCACCGTAAGCTCATTTTGGATTCATCGCCTCTAAATTACTGACCAAGGCAATCCCAACGCTACTTCACTGTGTCACTTCTACCAGTTCCCCTCTTCTCAGCCTTAGTGCAAAGCTGAAGGAGCAGAAGTTGGTCACAGACACAGTCACTTCATGAGAATCACTTTAACAGCAACTTCTGGCCCTTCAGCCCCTCTCTCAAACACCCCAGAGAAGGGGAACTGGTTCATGCTCCCTTCCCCAAAGCTCCACAGTGATGCTGTCCGTGCAGCCCACTGCAGTAACTTCTTGCATATTGCCTGGCATCACAGATACCCAAACGGTTTTAGGAGGAACTCTGGGCTGCAAGTAGAAGGAATAGCTGCTCTGTAACTTTTAGCCCATGGAGAAAATATCGCTTGGACAAAGAGGAATACCCAAAACTGAAAGATGGAATCCCATTTCTCCTTCCTAGCACATACATGATGCTTAGAGCTGGACATACCAAAAATTTCTGTCCATGTGCCTCCAGGATGCATGCAGCATTAGGGTGGGATTCTGCAGCCCATAACTATGGGGAAGGTAGGAAAAGGTAGGACCTCTAGCAAGGTCACTAGGATGGGCGTGTGAGGAAGGAGGTCCGCAATCAGGCAGTCAATCTGCTATGGCCGAACATGAGCATGTGTTAAGAGCCTGCAAGAAATCGTTATTTTCTGAGGAAACTGTACAAACTATCTTTTCTTCTCTACCACTTACTCAAGTCACAGGAGGAAGAACGATCTATACATAAAAATAGATGAATTATTGCAGGTTTTACTAATGATGTTGGCTTTGGGCAGAAGGCCTTGGGACTCTGTATAGGTTTTATCGCTCTGTTGACCTTACAACTGATGGTTCTAATTAATAAATGCAATTAATATTAAAACCAGGTATTACCGCAGACAACTCATTTCCTATACTTGCAGGAGACTCTTCATTGATAGGCTTATTCAAAATACAGTTCCCATTGAACAAGGTTCTTCTTTCAATTCATATACTGTATTTCTAGGTCCCCACAGCTGATATTGATAATTTTCAAACATTTGAAAGTCACTTATAAGGGAAAATAAAATAGCATGTCTTTAAGTAATCCATATACATAATAGATGAATTTTGCAGAGTATCTGCATCATTCAAGAAACCTAAACCATACTTTTACTGAAATTTATCCACTTGTAGAAAGATTTAATTAACTAGACGAATGGAAAATAGTGAAAGATGATATTCCATTGCTGTGTCTGTATTTCCATTTTGGCAAGCTTTTGTTTAGAAAGCTTTAGCACCTCATGCTATGGAACAGTTAGATGTGAGATTCTGGGGAGAAAAAAATCAGTTTTCAAAGCTGTGTAGAAGCTTGTTGGAGTTGTGCAAGGGTATCACCACTCACCCATAGAGGGCCAAGACTGGGGCCCCTGGGTGTGGCTGCAGACCATGGGAGCAGTGCCCAAAGCACAGCATCCCTCATCTGTGCTGCTGTGTGCTTGCAGGAAAAAAGGACTTGGTGGTCTCGACCTGGGCACCCACACTTTAGAGCTTCTTTTGAACTCAACCATTTTGTGCCTCAATTTCCCTTTTCCTATGTGGAGACAATATTTCACCTCACAGGGACCTTGCAGAAATAAATTACCTCACTGCAGTGAACAGTGAGAGCCCTGAGTAATGAGCATGGTGAAAAAGCCCAGGAGGAAATGAGTAATCCTGCCTCCTGAGCCCAGCCTGGGCCCTGCGCAGTAAATAAGGCCTGGGGGCACCTATTGAACAATGAGGTTAAATCAAATATTGAACAGCTGCTCATTAAGAGCAACATAAACCAAGTGAGCCTCTCCACCCCCAGTACGTGATCATCTACAGCGGTAATTAAGGGCTGTATCCTGACAGGTTACATGCGAGGGGCAGAATTCGGAGGCAGACATTCGAGGCAGAAATCTTGTTTCTGGCATTTCATAGCTTTGTGGGGTTTTCTTATAAAATCCCAAGGTTACCTATGTAGGTGTGCGTGAGGGGGAAGCACTCACCCACTGTGCTGTCAGCATTCAAGGTGCAATAGATAAAGGCTTTGCTATAGACATGGGGAGCTGCAGGAAGGGTGTGTACTCACAACTTCAACAGTGATTCAGTTCAGAGCCACAACACATGGGTGTAATTCCTCCCTGGGAAGGAGCTGCCTCCTGTACTGAACAACTCATCGCTAAAGCAGCCCAGCAGATCTCTCCAGATAGCCCCGGGCCATGCACTTCACCGCACGTGTGTGAGGTGAGAGTGCTTCCACACTGTAAAGGAAGCGTTGGGACTGCAGCACCGGTGCGTCAGCCCTCAGGAGGAGTGAGAGCCTCGAATGATACCCTTTACCTGTTCAGCCAGCAGTGAGGCCAGGCTTGAGTACGCATCTGCAAATTCTGGGCCATATTTGATGGAGTCCCTCAGTAAAATTACAGCCTCCTCCTTCTTCCCTTGGGACCTGCAGGCCGGGGAGGGAGTAGAAAAAAAAGAAAGAAAAGCACTTCAGCAGCATGTTTAGGTCATCCGCTGATCAGCTACTTGAAAGAGATGTGAAGAGATGTCTTGTTCTTTTCAACACTGCCTAAATAATTCACTCGCCCTTCCTCTCCATGACGCACATACCCGGCATCACCTGCACCGTACCAAACCTCTCTGCCCTCCCTGTGAGAAAGGCTCTCCAGTCACTGCACACACGCTCAGTGTTCCTAATGGCACGTGCCCTCTCTCACAGGGGTTGTGGATGTCCCTGGCACACGAGCTCACTGCATTGACTCCTGTATGCCATCTGAATGGCAGGCGTGCCAAGGCAGGCGCTGCCCTGCTCCGGCTCTGGTGCTCACAAGCAGAGCACGCTGTTTTAAGCTAACCTGAGCTCTTTCTCCCATCTCTGCTAAAAGAACACCTCCCCCTTCCCAGACAGCTAGGAAAGCAGGAAAGACTGACATCAGCCACGTCTGTTAGGAGCCAAGGAGAAGCAAGCAGATCACCTGCTGGGAAAGAAGAGATGCAAGTATCTGCATCATGTCGGTAGAGATGAAGGAACTCATCCTACCTTGTTGCCACCAATGCGCTCACCAAGGCAACTCACTTCTCAGCAAATTCTCAGACTTTCTGCTTCTTGCATCTGTATGCTATTCTCAGGAGCTGGGAACACACGGGTTTCAGTGAATCTGCTGTTTGGTCTACTGCTTTGATGGCTGTTCATACTGAGCATTATGCAATGATCCCAGTGAAGGCAAAATATCCCCAAAGTACTGCATTCCTCAGTCCTCCACACTGAAAAGCACCAAGTATTTTGTTTTGACTATCAGGCAATCAGCATAGGCCACGTGCTCTATCTGTTAAGTCATAACCTTTAGAGTTTGTAAACTTCTCTGTTCCTACTGTAGATCTACTCTCAGTATTTCTCCTCACGGAAAATAAATCAAATTCTGCCTCTTCCATCCAACCAGGATCTTTATATACATGAAGGACAAGTCAGCAAAAGTGTCCCCAGGTGTGAGCCCTTGGAAAGTCTCTTGCATCCCAGGAAGGGATGCTGTTGAGGGTAACACTGGGTTTGCATTCAGCTGACGTGGCCTCAGCTGTGCCACTGAGGCACTGAGTGGCCTGGGAACAGGATATCTGCCAGCAACCTGGCTCCTGCATCTGTAGGGCAGAGATACAAAACATTTTCACTTCCTAAAAACACTGTGGTATCTTTGCATGTTGCTAGACCACCAGTGCTGTTATTTATCCAGCCTTACACTTGGTTGCATTAATATTTTAAATTAAAAGTATTGGTAAGTTAAAACTGCCTGAGATCTCTAAACAATTCCTAACTATGTCAGTTGTTGGGCTAGAGGATTCTGTTCTTCAGATCCAAAGGATTATGAACCGAGATAAGTGAGAGACGGTTACATTAATACACCAGATATTTTTTTTCCAGCATTGCTTTGCATTTACTGCCTTGAAAAATAAAAATGTTTTCCTGAACAAAAAAAATCTAAGGATGTTTAATTATTTGAGCTATGATTTCACCAGTATCACTCTGTATTCCTTTCTTTGGAAAAATGAGAAGGTTTCCCGAGCAAACATCTCAGGACTCTTAGTTGGAGTGAAACAACATTTTCTTTGTGCTGGGTGTACAAAGAGCATGAATAGCAGGGCTTACAAAAAGAAACAAAGGACTCTGGAACACAGAAAGTATGCGAACACCTTGCTGCCTCGGCCTTAGGTTTCATCTGAGCTACAGGGGCAAGTAACCAGATCTTGTTTATAAGGTGCAAATTTCAGCTGATAATATACGTGGCTTTGCAGATTTTTTCTCTTTCTGGTCATATAACTGGAAGAGTATTTTGCCTGTCCGTTATGCTAAGTAAAAACAGTTGTGCTAGTCTTTTTCTTCTTCCAGTGGTGCTCCATATAAATTACACGAATGAAGCAAAAACAAATAAAGAACCACTTTTCCCCTACACTAATTAGAGACCAGCTAGCTTGTCAATTTATAAAACTTTTGGATTCCTTGGCTGGCGTTTCATGACACATTTTTATAAATCAAAACCAGATGACTGCTTCATAAAGGTATTGATGTTTGGCAAAAACGTAGGAAATGCCAGCTACAGAAATAAAAGGATTAAGTGACCCGCTCAGCAGCAGTAAAAGTTCCCATTAACCGCAAGCATGCACTAGGAACATGGGGCAGTCCTCCTAATTACTCTTTTTTTCCTAAATGGCCTTTTTTTTGTTTGATCCAAGAACAATGTTTGTCTCCTGAAAGTGGGGGGAGAGAGGGAAAGATTATGGCATCTTTTTATGTGACAGACTGAATTATATTATAAAAAGCAGATCCAGTCGTTTCTCAGAGGGCTCAGTCCTGCAAGATACTGACGGCTCTGGCCAAGCACTTAAACATGTACTTAACTTTTATGTATGCAAGTTGAAAATTAATTACTGGGTGAAGTGCTTTCCTGGACCAAGGCCAACACATTCAGCACTTTGCAGAATCAAGGCCGTAGCTTTTATAAATCTCGTGCAATCTGGGAGAACAGCACGTGTTGGGAGAGCTGTCTGATACACTAATTTAGCATAAACTGGGGATCTGCAGTGGGAAAAGCTAGGTAATATATACCTTCAACATGACGGAGAGAGGAACAAATTCAACTGACATAGAGAGTCTATGATCACTTAATCCTATTTTCCTCCAAATTACCTTGGTTTACAATGCCCTCTCCTAATTCCCTCTTCCACTCGAGTCTCCAGCCCTCCGCAGTCAGCATAGTTGAGCTGAATGCAAGGAGTAGCTCCTTCCCCCTGGAGCATCACTTGCATATTTTTCCAAGTGCCCAGCAATACAAGATGCCTCAGCTTGAACTACCCCACAGAAGCCTGGCAATCCACAGGGCTGTGTGTGGGCTATTAGCACTGGAGCAAATTTCATTCACAACAGAAAAGTAACCTAGGAATTAGTGCTCTAGAGGACTTTTTAATTTTCAAGATTTGTTTTACAATGTGAAGTTAGTTTGACTGCATTAAAGCCAGAAACATGGAGCTCAGTAAGGGTTCCACAACTGTTCTAAACATCTCATTGCGGTTTTACACCATAATCCAAGGGGAGCTTGTAGCGTGTAACTCTGTCTGTCTGAAAGGAAACTTCTTAGCATGTTTGACTCCCCAGGTTTAAACCAATTCAGATAATGAAGATGCACTCCTTTGGTTTTCCTCTATACTACGTGGGTGGGTGACACCAAACTGGGAGAGCGGGCGATACAGTGCAAGGTAGGGCTGCTTTTCAGGACCAGGTCTGACAGGAAACTCAAGAAATTCAACAAAACCAATTCATGTCCTGCACCCAGAGTTGGACAACCCCATGCACCAACACAGGTTGGAGGACAACAGGCTGGAAAGCAGCTCTGTAGGAAAGGCTCTGGGGTTCCTGGTGGACAACACCAGGTGGACAACACATTGACCTGGGTCAGGGGGTCCAGGGAGGTGATCCTTCCCCTTTATACAATATTTATGAGACCACATCTGGAGCAACGCCTAGTGTTGGGCTCCCCTGTGCAAGAAAGGCACGACCATACTGGAGGAAGGCCAACAGAGAGCCACTAAGAAGGTCTAGGCTGGAGAACATATTGCATGAGGAGAGGCTGAATAAGCCACATGTGTGCAGCCTGGAGAAGAGAAATCTCAGGGTGGCTTCACTGCTGCCTGCACCTAACCGGTCAGAGGATCCAGAGAAACTGGAGCCAGACTCATTTCAGAGGTGCACAGTGACAGGAGGAGAGGCAATGGACACAGGCAGGAACATGGGAAACTGCAGAAATGTCATTCACCATGAGAGTGGTCAAACACTGGAACAGGTCATTCAGAGAGATTGTGGCACCCCTGTCCTTGGAGGTGTTCAAAATCCACCTGGACACCGTCCTGAGCAACATGATCCAATCTGACCCAATTTGAGCTGTGGGCCTGACTAAACGATCTCCAGAGGTTCATTCCACCCTGAGTTACTCTTTGAATCTATTGTAAACTTGACAATATCACAGTTTGTTGTGTTTGTTGTTTTTTTTTTTTGCTTTGTTTTGCTTTTGTTTTGAGTGAGCTAAAATAGGTATGTGATGCTGATGTATAACTTCAGCACTTCATACAACAGAAAGTATTCTAACGAGAGACCACCCAGAAAGCCAGATGCAGTATCACTGAGTGTTACTGCTCAGTATGCTTCTTTGAAGGGAGGGGAGGATCGTTTTACTTTCTGACAGATCTTAAACCTCAATACGTATAATATCTAGCTGACGCTTTCCAGTGTTTTCAGACACTTACACAAGCCCATGTTAGCACATTATAACACACACACACCCAAAACCCTGTATGAGGGAGGGCAGGCAATCCTCCTTTCTCTGACTAGATGGGTTTGCTAAACTTGGACCGAATCAGGGCAACAAATGCACAGGACACCATGTGTTACTCTGCAATCAGAAGAGAATCATTCCTTTGAATAAACTCAAGATCTCAGGGGACATTGTTTCTAGGCACTCCACTTTCTTCTTGAAAATGCAGCCATAAGGCTCTCAAAGCACGTAAGAGTTATGAGGCATTTCTTCATAAGAAATGCTGCACTGAATATTAGAGTGCTTTATGTACAGAGAGAGAGAGTGCAGCAAAGAGTAAGTTCTCTCCCATTCTGCAACAGAAAGCTGAGATCCTAAATATTTACTTCAAATGTTCATAACATTTTATTTCTTGTCTCTTTACAGAATATCCCACGGGCTATACATTTATGTGAGGCATTCTGAATGATACATATTTATCTCAGTTTTTCAAGCTGTATCTCAACAAAACTGAATCTATACAGAGGAGTTAAAATATTTATGTAACAGGAAACTTTGAAACAAAACAAAAGAAAGCAGCATCAAGCTGCTCTGGAACGCGAAAGCAGAAAAAGAGATTTCTCACTTTTCGGCAGGCCACCTTCTGGGGCTATCTTAACTAAGAAATTTGTCTATGCTGTTTAATTATCCAATGTCCAATATATATAGTAGGCAAGAAAACGATGACATACAACTTTATTTTAGGGTATGTAAACAAAACCAGTGGTTTATTCAGCCTTTATCCTGCAGTGGCTCCTGAGAACATTCATCTTTTGGCACATTTTTTTTTTTTTTCATCATATGCAAACAGAAAATGGAAACTTTCTTTTTCACTGAGGGTATCCACAGGAAACAAAATAATAATAATGAAAAATTTCCGTCCTGTTGTCCTCGAAACAAATTTTTACTCAAGCTTAAATCACAAGCAACAGATGCTTGATGCTTATATCCAGGGAGTAATGAGCAGCAGATTCCTGCATGGGAATAGCAAGCCCATCCTTCCAAAACACTGGAGTTCCCTTTTCCCAGCACTGCAGAAGTGAGATCTAGTACCTGCAATCAGATTTCAGTGGGTGTAAGGAATGTTGCAGAATTTGACTGGGAATTCTATGCCAGACTGTTTTGTTACATTTTCCATTGTAAGTAATGCAGTCACCGGACACGCCTCAGGCATTGCAGATGTGGCTTTTCCTGATCTGTACCTGGTATAGTCACCAAAGCCTCTGTTAAGAGGACAGAAAATCCTTTTTACATCCTGACCTCTTATCCTCTCACTGTCTTAAGTTTAAATATCAAAACATCCTTCGTAATGTCTCATAGCACAGCCAGAAAGTACTATCTGCCTGTAATATTCTGCAAATTTTTGTTCATTACCTAATTACAATAGCATTTAGTGTCTGCAGAATGCTGCTTGCCCTATACACACAGCACAGAATCAGTTTCTCTTTCCAGTAGATCATAGACTCCCAGTGCATTCTCCAGATTAGGTTGATAATTTGGTAGAAAATGCACACAAAATCAAAGTTGTAGGAACAGGGAGCTTGAAATCTATGCCTTGTTCTCATGTGGTCATCTCACAGGTCACCTCACGCTCCAGCATGGCTGAGGAGCTCTGCAGATTTGATGTATGGTCCAGGAAAAGTGCTAGCAAAGGGGTCTGAGCTACCATTTTAGGGGAGACATTTATGTTGAATCTGCCCATACAGCATCTGCTTTATGTATGTGCTAATCCCTCCACCATGAATTCTGCCTATTTTTGAGCAGGTTTTTTTTAAAGCTAAACAAGGAGGTATACCCATTTTATACTATAGTTAATACTATTAGTGCGTCCAAATGCAAAAGGTTGCTTTGGAAACCTAGAAAAAGTTTAGAAAACAGGAATAAATGAGTGTGGGAAAAAGGGAGATGGAACCTGAGAGCTTTCTTTTAAAGAAGTTAGCAGAAGTATCACACACCTTTAACATACTGCAATATGTGGCACCACAGAAGGATGCAGAGCACACACAACCTGATGGGACACACGGTGTCTGAAGTATCACATTAGGAAAAGCATGACATATTGCACACAAAACAAACAGCAGTTCTAAGACAATTTCCCACATGCCTCCTTTGTGCTTTGCCAGCACAACAAATCCAGTTTCTGCCCATCTGCTGGGTCATAAGAGCCCATCAGCTTGCCAGATTGAAGTGTTACTGACATGGAATGTCCTGATGCTGCTTCTGCCTTATGTCCTTTTGTATTAATATTTCATAGTTAGAAAAAAAAAATCACAGAGTATAATAACTAAGGCAAATGCGATGAATTAAAAAGACAATATATATTTTTAAACAGCATTGCCACCCAAGGTTAATTTCAATCAACCAAATCTCATGAATAATACAAAAGCTTTCCGTTTCTCTTGTAATAAGACTGTCTTTACCTTTCTTGTGAGTATTTCCAGTAAAGCACTAACCTACCTTCTACTCATCTGCTGAGGAACTACTCATCTGCCATATTCTAACCCCAAACCATCAGGTTTACTCTTGACAACTTCTCTGTTACCAAATAAACGAGGCAGAGCTTCAGCAATCTACTTAATAGCCTTCCCATAAACTTCACACTCTAAGAGACATTTCAGAGCCACGGGAATCAAGAATGTTTTGATGAGACAGTGCCAATATTAACCAACCCAACACTAAACACCGATCTGCTCTAAAGGATTTACCAGAGACCTGTTGCCAGCTATATCCCCTTATAAAATAGCTGCAGTTTATATGGAAAGAAGAAAGGAAAGGAAGGAAGGAAGGAAACCCACAGAACTATCCTAACAAAAACACAGTGCAGTAATAGAGATTATTTTTGTTTGTTTTAATTGCACCTCTAGCAGATTTTAACATAGTGGCAAGGCTTTTCTTGTAGATCTAAGTTCAATCTTTAGAAATGGTTAGTCATTAATTTGCATGATTACGACTGCTGTTCTCCTTGCTAAAGGCCAATGCTTTAAATAACAATCAGACAAATAAGGAGCTGATCAACTTGTTTTCTAGCTCAGTAAAGTAACTACATAGGGATGTAAGCCAGCTTTCCCCTCAAACCCTGATCCACCCAACCCCTGGAATGGGATGAACCTTCTGCTCCTCTGAGCATCTCAAGAGTTAGGTGCTTATACTGAAACCACACATCTGACCTTCCAGTTACAGCTAACTAACAAGGAGAAGTGGGAACGTGCTCTGAGGGATTCGCTGGATATGTGTTATTCATTAGATCTGCATCAGATGCCTGTCTTTGGACAACATTGCTTGCTTTGCTGGAAAGGTTTACACCTCTCCACTGAGAGGGAAATCTCAGGTGACTGGTTTGGGTTTACACACCTCATTTTTTGATGCCTAATTTGGAACAAGTGAATGCCCTCCAGCTGAAGCATCACTGTAAACAGCACCTGAACCAACCTGGCAGAGAGCATACGGACATCCAGACTAAGCCTTGTCTCCGTGCCAGCAGCCTCGGCTGCCAGTAAGAAGTTCATCAGCTGGCAGAAAACCCACTGTGATGATGTGCATAGAGAGAATCTGGATTTCCTTGGCCCCAGGTCTGTATTCAACTTACTTGAGCAGGTTGCCGAGATTGAAGAGAGCTCGGTTGTGCTGAGGGTTTAACTGAAGGGCCCGTCTGTAGTATTCTTTTGCCTCCACCACATCTTTGGTCAACGTCCCCAGGTTGTTGAGAGCACTTGCATGACGAGGGTACAGTCTGGGAAAAAGGAAATACCCAGTTACAGACACTCATGAATTGGCACACAAAGCTCAGGCCATTTGTCCTGCCACCACTGCTGTTCAGCACCTATTAACGGGAAGGATGTCAGCTAGAAAACATCTTCCCTCCATTTGCTGCAGGCTCTGATGGCATCATGAGGAACCTTTTCAACTCCCAAAGTGATTGTAAATCAGATGTTCTCCTACAGTTCCTTTATGCTTCCAGGGCAAAAGAGAATTCCGAGCAGCTTTGAAAGCCTGTTCTACCCTCCAAGCAAAAGCAGAGTGATCAGAGCAGCCTGAATGTTTTTATTCAAAATGTTTCTCAAACAAGTAGAGAACTGCTTAGTCAAAAATATGTTTCCAATGAAAATATGTTTTGACATATAGAGAAACCAACACAACACTGCTGAACTGATCTGTGTTTTTTTTTTTTAATATATTTCCCACAATAAAAGTGACAATAATAAAGGGCAAAGTGAAACTTGAAATCAGCTGCTGAATCGTGTTTTCAGGACCAAGCAAAACGATCAAAAAATCTGGAAGCAGACTGCTTGAAAATATGAATTCCCTGAGCTTCTAGCTGTATTTTTTTCTACCACTTGGTTCTTCTTTTAACTGTGCAAAACAAAAATTTAAGTCTGTTTCAGTTATAACATTTCACACACTGGGCCAAACGTATCTCTGTTAAAATTCCCCCTGAATTAGAAAGCACTTTGTGGTCCACTCAGCTGCTTCAGCTCTCAGACAAAATTGTGCTCCTACAACAGAATCATAGGATCATCAAGGTTGGAAAAGACCTCCAAGACCACCTAGTCCAACCGTCCACCTACCACCAAGATTACCCACTAAACCAAGTATACTTCAGTTTGTAGGTTTTCCACCAGAAAACTCAAGGCAAAAAAACTCGAGGCCAGCTGGGCAAGGAAGTGCCCACAGTCCCCCTCCATTTCTCATTTTATTTGTGATAGAGAGGAAGCAGGTTAAGATGGCCAAGGCTTCAGTTTAAGAAGACCTAGTCTCAAATCCTGCTGCCACCGCACATTTTCTGTTTCAAGCCAGGACAAGTCACTTGGCATTTCTTTGCCTTAGGTCCCTGTTTGTAAAGTGTGGATAATAGCTTTGTAATTCATGGCAAAGAGATGTGGATAATGACATTAAAACTAGTTGGCTGCGACAGCCCAGGGAATGGCAAAAGGAAGGGCATTTAAAGGAAGAAGAGATTAAGACTATAATGCAATCTAACTCTAAATTTTGATACTGTTTTTAATCTAGGACTTTCCATGCTGGTTTTTTTTTTTTGCCTGGAGTTTTTCATTTTGTCAGTTCAGCCCTGGGATTTTCTGTACTTAAGTACCATGAATAATTTAGCATTTTATACACTGCTGCAACATTTGTATCAGTCACATTTTCATTCCATAGCACATAAGTGATTCTGGCAGGGTCTTATTTAGGGGTGAAGCCAGGAACACACGAGGGAACTCTGAGAGAAGTAAATGTGCACTAGTAACAAATTCAGGATGTCTCCTACAAGTAAGCAAAAAAAAAAGCCCCCGAACTCTTCTTCCATCCAACACTGAGCCTAGCAGACAAAGATCGTTTAGGTGGGAGCATCCAAAGATGCAGCTGCATATCTTTTTTTTAAACTTAAGATTATTGTACTGACAGAGGGTAAGTGTAATGACCACCACTCTAAATACCTAATGACCACAGACTCCATCAACATCCCTCGTGCACAGATAAGTATCCTGGCTGTCAGAGGTAACCACTCCTCCTGCTACAAGCCTTCAGGTGCAGTTTTCATGTACAAGAAACCATCTTAAATATCTGCATTGTCTGAAGTATCCACACAACATTCACTCACAACCACCTGCATTCACGACACAAATGATTTTTGAAGAGGTCCTTAATTATCTTGTTACAGAGGAGCAAAGAGAAGGAAATTCAAGGCTATCCTGCAGTTGCCAGGAAAACAGCATCACTTTCCATCAGTGAAGTTATCCAGTGAGTCTGAAGCACTTCTGGATGTGAGAGGCTGCCTGTACTTGGAAAACAGTCAGTGAAGGACAAGGTGATCAGTGGGTAGGGTCAGAATCTTACCCCGGCCCTAACATCCTTTGGCCAGCAAGGTCAAGCCTCCCCACATGAAGCAGGCTAGAGGAAAAATTTCCATGCGAAGGGCAGTAGAGTAATGGAAAGGACCAAGCCAGTCCACTTTTCACCACACAAGATGCAGCTCTGTGTGTGTCATACCTCAGACCACCATCTCGAGTGGCAAATGTCCTGTCTACCTTTGGGCAAATAATGAAGGGCTCGGTCTTGCTTCCCATTTCTTCCATGTGATTTTGTCATTGCTTTCAGCTAAAAAGGTTTGGGAGTTATATTTGAGCCTTTGTCTCCATTTGGCTATGATAAAAGCCAAGCACTACTTTTGTCAGTACTCATACAAAAAGAGCTCTAATATCTGACATGACATCACTTGATGTACAAGTGGGCAGAAGTCTTTCAGACAATTCTTGGGAAAGTCAGAAACAGGTTAACATTCTACAAAATCTTACGGTTTTGTCTTCAAACTTTCAGAAATTAATTCTACTCTTGGCCTCTACTGCTCCCATGACATTTTAGGCCCAGGAGATTTGCTTGCACTGATTTGGAGAGGAATAAAAATTCAAGATTAAAAAAAGAGCACTGATTTCACCTTTAAACTGCACAGTTCTGACCAACAGCTCCATAAATACACTTCTGAGCTCAGCATTAAAACCTCTCGACAGCAAATCACAGGACACAGACACAACTCCTATGTATCCTGGGCTCTATTTCCTGTATTTTACATTTATTCATTACATCTCATTGCCCTTTCCAAGAAACGTAAGTGAAAAAACAGAACCTCAACCAGCACAAATTATCAGCTTAAGCCAGCTTAGCATCTGGCCTGAAGAACTTACGACATTTGCAATTTTACATACCTGAACAAATGTTAGGGAGAAAAATCTGAGCACAGGGAGATAAGGCAGTGGTGCTGGGCTTTTCCATTAGGGTTCAGTTCTTTAAGTTTTTATTGGAATATTACTTTGGGACGTTATGGTGGTAAAGCAAGATGACACTCAACTGAGCTCAGCAGAGAGCATAACCACGCTCTAAGACAGCATCACCTCCAGTGAAGTAACCAGAGCCAGCACGTGGCCCATCACATTATTGTTGACATGATTCCTGACAGGTTTACGCCAAACTCAAACAGTTCCCAGGAGGGGTCCAGGGCTAAGCTCAGACCAGGGTCTGGTCCCAAAAGTCAGCATGGGCTTAGCCACCATCTCTCAGCAGGCCAATTCATACCAGCTGGCCTCAGGGCTACGGAATGGGGCCCAGACCTTTTTTTATGTATTCATATGGATGTTGACTAAAGGACTAATGGCCCTATTCAAGCTATTCTCTGTTCATGTACACCCACCACTCCTAATAGCAGCTTCCTGGGGATAAAAACAGAGTAGAACAAAGTTTTGTGGCTGGATTTACAAAACACCATAAAACTTGACCCCAGATGACTAATTAAAGCAACTCTTAAAATGTTTCTGCAAAATTTGCAGATATACCATTTGCAAATGATTTTGCTTTTTGCTGCATGTGATCTATGTTCTTAGCGAATTAAGGCAGACATGCATTCTTTTTTTTCTCCATTTTTATGCTCTTGCAAGGGTTGTGCTGTTTTCAAGATCTGCGGAATTGGTCCCAACGATTCCTGATAGCTACCTTGCTTGTTTTGACTGAAAATTCTCTGATGCAAAGATTGTCTCTTCCCCATGGGCATTTATTTCTTGGAAGAGTAAAAAACACCTTACCATGACAATGGGGTCTCAGGGTAACCTGGAGTTTCTTCATGTCACAATAGCAGTGCTCAGAACCCAGACCTTGTTTTGCAAACAGTTGGGACACAAGCAAAGAATCCGTTGTTATAATGTATGTGTTGTTTTTTAACCTCTCTTAAGAAAACAAAGCTTTCTGTCTGGACACACACAGTGCTGTGTTTTCCTTGCCACCACCATTGATAATAGTAACAGTCTGTAGGCAATATCCTTCTTGCTATGCATCTGATTAGGTAGAAATTCCTCTAGGCTTCACCTAATCAAATGCAAGTGCTGCATTATTTATGAAAGAAAGCTGAATTTCATTAAACTTATTCTACAAGAAGCAGTTCATGTAAAAAAAAATATAAATTTCTCCTTTCTTTTAGAAATTAGAATATTTTTCTTTAAAGACCTACATTCACAGGTAATTATAATCGAAGTCTTGAAACAGAAGAGTTACTTCAAAAAAAAAAAAAAAAAGGAATCGATCCATATATTTTAAAGTACATTTTAAATCAGACTGGGATTTCATTTCTAAAGAGAAGACAAGTGGGATGTTTCCTTGTTGCAGAATGAATAATTCAAATGATTCCTCCAGTGCTGCATCTGCAATTGTCAGAATAAATTTAAGCAGCTTTTCCTTTAACTACTACAGGTACACAGTGCACAAAGACTCCTGTTAATAATAATCCCCACTTCTTTTAGGCTAGCAAAATTCCCTCTAACACCATTGAATAAAAGCGTTATTGACTTGCACACAAGAGATTTCAAGTCTCCTAAGAAGATATCAGGCATAAAACATACACAATCATCAAAATGCTGACGACCACTTATTTTGCTTTTTAATCAATGCTGTTATTACATGAAACATTAGTTTAAAAAAAAAAAATTGAAGGGTTTTGTTTGGCAACATATTTATACTACAAGAAAATTCCCCCTCAAAAAAAAAAAAAGAGAGAGAAAGGGAGGGAATTTGTTGTCATGGATACAACCTATAATCCACTAAGAATTTTAATTCTTTTAATTCAGATGTAGAGAGACCACTTAAACACTTGGCAAGCTCTGCTCCCAGTCCTGCCTTATAACAGCCCTTGGTCTGGTGCCAGAGGTGTTAAGGGGGCAAAAGCCATTAGCAGAACAACTCCCCACTCACTCTTGGGAGTGTTACAGGGTTTTTGCACAGCCACCACTAGCGCACAGTTATCCAGGGAAATGCCCACAAACAGCATAGAAACTGTCCTATCACCAGTTCAGGGGGTTCAGCAGCCTCCCACCTCCCCATGGTAACACGGGGGCTGCTGAGAGCCATCCGCAGCCACCTCTTGGAGCTGGGACGCCCAAGATGTCCCTGCTCCCTGGTGGCTCTCCCTGATGCCCCAGGCAGAGTGGGGCTCTGCCCAGCCTCCTGCTGCCCTCCAAGCACCCATGATAAGCCTGTTGAAAGTGTGCTCCCAGTGAGCTGGGACACGAGTCCGCATACCATTATAAAAGCCACAAGCAACATGGGATGTAATTAACCTAACAGCCATGCCATGACAGCAGCAGGAAGGAAAAACCCACCTGCATCACCTTGCACGATATTCACAGAGGCTCCACACATATTCTTTTCTGCTAGAGAGAAAAATAAGCACCTGGCTGAGCTGGGGAGATGCAGCATGCCTGCTTTTTGTTACTGCTTCTTTTGATTAAAGAATACCTTCACGCACAAAGGGAGCGCACTGCCTTTGGAGCAGCTGTGGTTCATTATCACCACCGCGCTGCTGTGGGGAAGCCACCGGTGTTCTCTCGCCTTGGCCAGAGGAGGCTGCAGGCCCCTGGGACAGGCCTCGTTTTCTCACCCATCCTTCAGGGTGCTGGCACCCTCTGGCTGTCACTCACCATCCTTCCGGTGCCTGGGCAACCCTACCGCCGCGCTCCACAGCCACAGACTGAGTGCAGCCAAATGGAGGGTGCAGTCAGGCCTTCATCGCCCCAGACCTGTGACTCACTGGCAGCATTGTAACTTCTTTTTAAGACACATTTTGTCTCACTTCAACATATATCGTAATATTTTATTGGCATCACTTTGCCAACAAATGTGAGAATGTTACATCGATCATGTTTCATCTGCGCCAAACTTTTATACTACCCACTTTGTAGTTACTCTGGTACAACCAATTTTTCAATTTGAATGTTACCTCACGCTCATGTTCATGTGTTTACTTAAGTTCTCAATAAAGCTCTATGTAAGGTTGTTTTAAAAGCTGATGCAATTCTGAGAACAGCCATCCTACAGGGAACAACTCAGCACTGGCAACAGCCATGGCCTCACGACAGCATGGCACCTTGGTCTGAAAGCTGCTCTGTAGGTCACAGAGGCAGATCCTGTGCCATTCTCCAGAAGACCTTCAATTTGCACCGTTTTAATCCCTTTTATAGATGAAGAGACAATCCTGCAATATTAAGCAGCAGCTTGTTTCTCTTGAAGAGTTTTAGTAGTTGCATCAATATTTCCTCAAAGTTAACACCCTTCAGCTTGGCAGGAGATTTGTGGCAGGCTGGGATTTTTTTTTTTTTTCAAACCTGGAAATCCTGTTGAAAGCCAGGCAAGTGAGAGATCTAAGGCTTTCAGGTTCCTTTGAAAGCCTCAGGCATAATCTCCTTCAGTGAAAGCATGACAAAGCAGTCAGACTCCTGCCTGTATGCGGCACAGCCCTGATTGCTGCTATTATACCTCACCCATTTCCACATGTTCTGCGATGAGGCGGGCTGGATCAGCACTTCACACAATGCTAGGAACAAGGTAGGGAGCGATCCTGCCCTGCTGCGGTGCCAACAGCTCTCAGAGCATCTCTGGCCACCCCCGGTGCAGCAGCTGCCCCATGGGTGGCTCTGTGGGTCCCACTAGGGTCTTCACTGGCATTCCGTGGACAGGCTCAGGTCCTGATGGAAACACCAAGATCGTAAATGCTTCCAGAAGTGATACTACGTGCAAGCGGGGTGCCTGGAGTGCCTACAGCTATTTCAGACACCCATCAGGTTGTCACCCAGCTGCTGCAGAAGGGCAGGGGTCCTTGGGTCCCCCAGCCCACTTCAGATGTCTTCTGCCATCTAACGGGCAGCACTAAGCACCCATAATGTGTACATGGAGAGATGGTGCTCACCTCTGCTATGGCTTCATGGCCTGGGACAAATCTCCCTTGCAGGTCCCTGTGCCCTGTCTCTAAAGTGGCAGCAACAAAATGTCCTTTTCCTGTACCACTGCCTCCCTGCTCAGAGCACAGGACTTCTGCTGTGAAAACAATCCTCAGCTCTGTTCAGAAATGGGTAAAACAGGGCCTTGATCTCATCTGGGACCTCCAGAGGCCAACTCGATATAAATAGCAAGTGCTGAATGGCAGCCAGGGCTCAGGGAAGGAAGGGCCAGGCTGGCTGCCCCGCTTCCCCTGCCCGCAGAGCACTGCCACACCGTGCCCCAGCATCAAGGGAAACCTTGGCAGGACACGGGCGTGAAAACAAGAGGAGCTGAATGGGTTTAATCTGTAATCTGACGAAAGACACATGAATTCTTTGACCCCAGTATCTATTTTTAAGGAGTCATATTCAGAACCATGACATTTAAAAGCCAAGCCTATAGCACATTAAATAGTATTTCATTAAATTTTCATACTTGAGTGGAGACAGAACCTAAGGTCTGGACTGAAGAGGAAAAAAAGGATTTTATGTCAATGACACAGTTAAACACACGTAAGTAAATAAAACTCCTCCTGCTAAACTCACGTGTTTCCTGTGAGGTCAAGGCAATAAGAGACTTCTGCTCTCATATAAAAACTTCATGTAGGATCCATGTGTGTCCTTAAAATCCCACAAACCATTCAAGACCAACAAAGAACTAATAATCCAGGACATGCCTGCCTTATACAGAGCAGAAACAGTGCATGCTTCTTCAGAGAGCCCACAGAAACCAGAGGAACATCACAGCAAACACGAGGTCGGGTGAACTCTTCAACCAACCAGTTACATGAGAGGACAGAAAAAAAACATGTTGTGTCTAAGTAGATGGGACAGAATCATACCTGTCATCCGTTTAAACTTGTCTAGGTTTATATTAGACATTAGGAAGATATCCTTCACTATGAGGCTGGTGAGGCACTGACACAGCTGCCCAGAGAGCTGTGGATGCCCCATCCCTGGAGGCGTTCAAGGCCAGGTGGGAGGCAGCTTTGGACAGCCTGATGTAGTGGTAAGTGCCCCTGCCCCTTCCAACCCAAACCATTCTGTGATTCTGTGATCTCCAGGAGTTCCCCACAGTGCTGTCTGTGATCATGGCTGTCTTTGAGATGGTTGGGGATTGCCTCAGCCATTGGTGTAAATCAGAGCAGCCCCATTCCAGTACTGTGCAAATTGCTTGAAGAGGCCGTTCAAATTCCTGGGGATAAGGAGAGCCCCTCACATTCTCCTACCAAGGCTTCATAGAAAGTCTCAAGACTATCCTCAGTAGACACTTGCTGGGAACCAGTTTTTCCGCTGCCCCTTGTTTAAGACCAGAGAAGTCAAATCTCTGATGATTTAGTACAGCAATAACCAGGGCTACCTGGCTGTTCTCTGAGAAAAAATGGTCTCTCAAAGTTTCCATAATGGCAAGGGCAGCTGGCTAGGGGAAAATAAATGGGTGCAGGAATGAAGAGTAATTAGCACTCAGATTTGATATTCTTCTTTGCCAAAAGTGAAAAGTAGACACAGACATCTGCAGAACACAGTAGAAATTCTGCATAGCCCACGTAAAAACTGACATAGATCATCTCAAAAAGACAAAAGCATTGCAGCTTCATTAGGGAAGTGTTCGTTTCCCAGATTTTTAGCATCAGTCCTCCATACATAAGTGCATTTGCTTCCCTGGAAACAGTCCGAGCAATGACGCGGTGTCTGAGGAAGGTTCCACAGCCTTCCTTGCAGATGATGGGGGTCCTTCTCCAAGGAGATGCTTTGGGAGGACAGTAAGTCCCTATATTGCAGTGTAGAAGGACCTGCACCCATGATAAGCCACAGCCTAGGAGGAAATCCAGCACGCAGATGCCTGTGTCCAGGGATAGCCATACACATGCCCATCCCAGCAGGAACACCCAGCTTCCATCACTGCCAGTGCAGTGACACGCGTAATGCCTGTGCTTGAGGGCTCATGGTTGCACTTATACCAGTCTGGTTTTGAGCAAATAAAACCCTACACCTTGACCAGTATTTGATCAACAAAAAGCAGAAGAACTGCGCAAATGAGAAGTACACCCCAAAACAGGCAGAGTTTAGGTTAAAACATAAGTTACCTTGGCTGAATTCATTTGGTCGTCATCTCATGCACTGTGTTGCAACGGCCATTAAGCTCTGATTCAAATTGTTCAACCATCAGTGTTATTAAATCACTCAACAGGTTTGCCTCGCTTCAGGACAGCCAGCACACACATACACGAGGACACCAGTGCCCAGAAGCATCTTGACAAGGTGTGATTTAGAAGAATACAGCACAAAGATCTACGACAGCTTGGACATGACCTGTGTCAGGTTTGTAACACCCACTAACGCAGGGCATCGTGCTAAGTCTCTGTGAAGATGCTCCACCAATGCCTAACCAGAGGGCTTGCTCCAGGAGCCTGACCTAAGGAACCCAAATGTCAGAAGGGCACCCGAGGCTTCGGGAGCAAACGCAGCCCTGGCAGTCGCAGCAAAGCAGCACTGCGCGTTTTTGACTCCCTGTAAAAACAGGCTAACAAATGGTGCCGGTATTTTAATTCTTTCCAGAAATAAATCACAGATGGTATCCAAGGCCACCTGCAGTCCACACTGAGAGGCATTTTCAAGGCGCACACACACATAAAGGGCCATACTTACTAAACACTATTTTTTTTTACTGCATGGAGAGTGCAATTTAACTGAATTTAAACAATCCCAGATAGTGTTGATTTAAGATATATAGAAGCCCAGTGGGTAGCTGTGGGGGAAAGCTTAGCAAGAAACCTGAGTCTCCCTTAAAGCATTAGGGCTTTATTTCTAAAGTGGAGTGGGGAGAAAGATCTGCCTAGCTTGCTCATTTTCTACCCATTCCAGCAGCACTACACACCTACTTGTTCCATCAGTGAGGGATATGGATTCAGAATTCACATTGCTTCCTCCTGTCTCATCTAGCCTACATTCAGGTACCCAGCTTACAAACACACGATCTCACGACACCTCCTTGTGCCACAAACCAGCATTCCCAGTTCCCATGCTGCAAGCAGTGCCCTTAGCTTTATTACTTGCAGCTGCTCAAAAGACAGACTGCCCATGCTGCAGCACTAAGCATTTTCCTATTGCCTGCTCTGCCTCCTGGCCCAGTGTCCCCCTTCCCTGAAGGCTGAGCACCTGAGCAGCTCCCTGAGCCACGAAGCAAGCCAGCCCGAGGGCTCCTGCTTGCTGCTCTGCAGCTCCCTTCTCTGGAGGGTACCACCTGCGAGAATGGAGGTTTCTGCAATGACCTGCTGACAGCAGGCTGATTCCCTTTCTGCTCTGTTTGGCCAGCAGCACTGCACAGGGCAAGTCCAAAGGGAGCATGTGGCCGTGAACCTGTTGATGGACACAACCACACACACAGACATGCTGCAGAAGCACGTATATTGTCCACACGTACACACATGGGTGCAGTTATACACAAAACCTCAGAGGATTACTTATACAGTGGACACATTCTGAAGCACTCTACACCATCGAATATTACACTGGTGGTAAGACTCAGTTCACACTGAGCACTTGCCTCCCTTGGGAAACAGCAATAGCCCAGGTAGCAGCTCCAGGTTGCCCTAGGGATGCCTGATGCTCAGAGGGCCAGATCAGTCTCTCTTTCACCACCCCTTGGACTTACTGTTTATCCTTCTTTCCAGCATTTTTCCTTCCTTAGCTGCCCCAATCTCAACTCATTTCTGCAACTTTCATCCAGAAAAGATCATTTATACAGAAATAATTAAGTTACGATCCTACATTTTGTATCATTTGATGGTCACAGTACCTGACTTCAAATCACACAAACTCTTTCTCCTCCATTATTAAACACATTATTCTACTGGCATTTATTCTAATTAAGGGCAAATCCATATATTTTTATGTCCAAAAGTGAAAACACAAAATTTCAAGAGTTGATTTTTTGCTGGACACAACGAGGCAGCTTGCACACTGTGGGATTATCATTAGCATGTTTATGCACCCAGATAACCCAGCAACTTCCTTCAGCCCCACCTGCTGCTGCTCACACTGATGAGAGATCCGTGGGAAGCAGGATCGTGGTAGCAAACACAGCATGCCAATGAACTGTACTCTGCCATGCTGGTCACGGAAATGCAGACAGTGAGATGGAGCTGCTTTGGGAATTAGATTTTGAATGAGTTCAATTGTAGCAGGGAGGGTGACTTTTTCCCCCCTTCATTGCTTGAAAGGTTATTAAAGGCAGAAGGAAAGGTGGTTTTTTGGTGGAAAATGGGTTTTAAGCTCTTTGGTTATGTCAGTTCATATGCATTCCTGAGGAGTGATAAAAAAAGTCTCACGAGCAGTATCAAGCAAATGGAGCCGTGGAAGAAGCAGGACAAAAGCTTGCTAACTATCAACAATAGCAAAAATATCTTCATTAGCACATCACAGATATTCTTCATACTTGTGTGAGGTTGCACAACCTTGTATTCTCACTCACAGACATGAGAACGGCAAAACAAGTTTTTAGATAAGACTTAGAGCTTTTTGAGCTCCAGCAGCAGGAGGTCTCTGAAATTCCTAGCAACAGCAGCGAATGTGCAGCAGAAGCAGCAGCGAGAATTTCCAGGCTAGCTTTCAGAGTAGCCATGGTCAACTCCATCTCAGGCCGAATATTTCTGGCCTTTGCTTTTTGCAGAAGAAAAATCAAGCATCTCCTGGGGTCGCTACCATATGTCAGGCAAACCACCAAAGCAGTCAGACCCAGCAGTGTGTTTTCATTATTTTACTGAAGGTAAGCTAAAAGCGTTATAAACCGTTGCTACAACTGCAGAATGCCAGCTGCTGGTGAAATCTGCTTTATGAATAACTCATCTTGCAGCTCCAAAGGGTTACGCTTCCATTTGCTTTTCATCCACCTGACGTACAGGAGGAGCTTTTCCCACATACAAAAAACTTCATCTTTTTTCCTTTCATTCTCGTTCTCTCCAATTCAAACAATGCCATTCTCTATTTTTGTGTGTCATTTCAGTTTTCATTTCCCTCGATCTTGGGCAGCATGATTGGATCGCACTCATTACCTAAACCAGGCTACACCAGGTCATTGCATCACTGGCTGCTTAGCCAGGGTGAGGCCTTTGAGGGCCCACCTGCAACAAGTCTCCAACATCAGCAGTGTATCAGGAGGTGGCTGATGGAATCAATTGCCGAGTTTGCCTTGGAAACCCGCCCCGCAGTTTCACTGACAGAAATCACATTCTTCTGCTCTACCATTTAGCTGAAGTTAATAGAGATAGACCAACACATGGCAGAAGAGGACCCTGCCTGCAAAATGCCTTTGAAAGTAGGAATGGCATTGAGTTTCCTGGGATTTAGTCCCAGATGCTATAATTTCCCTACGTAACCTATGTGCACTTCAACGTCTTTTCACACAGTGATAGCTGCACCACCTGCCCACATCACGGGAGCAATAGGTCGCTCTCACTGAACAGTGACATGGCAGCTGACACTTCTGGCAGAGGAGCAGCAAGTGGAAACGGATTGTTACGTTGGTGGAATGGTAATTGCAAGCAGTTAAAACAGCCAAGCGCGTACTGACAAGATCACTTTTGTTTAGCAAACAGTTAAACTCACTCACCAGAGATCAAGCAGGCCTACACTGCAGTTTGGCACAAGCTTTGGGAGCGAGCTGGAATGATTAATGAGCCATCAGCCACGTGCCTCAGACAGAGCTGCTACAGGCAGTGCTGCTCCCTCCCCTACCTCCCAGAAGCTGCACGGTGGCAGTAGCAGCAGTCCGCTTCCCTATTGACTCCATTTCCTTATTAATTCCCTATTGATCTGCCCACTGCTCCTCATCACGCTAGGCAGACGGGATATTTTGATCTCCCATTCTTCTGACAGAGCTGCTGCTGGATCGCTACACCTCTTGACTAAGCTGTATTTTCCATCATCTGGAGAGCGTGGATTGATCCGGACTCAGAGAGCAGACACCCGGTGAGGGGCACATGGGGGAACGTGAGAGAAGCTGGTGGTGGTAGCACAGGAGCTGCTGATCCGAGTGCTCACCGATGAGGAAATTTGTGGACTGAGTGCTGCCTCAGCTTCCCAGCTGCTCACAGAATCACAGAATTGTAGGGCCTGGTCCATTTTCAGGTCAGGCCAGTGGCCAAAAATACTCCGAATCATCAAAATATGGTCAGGATAGTGCAGCTACTAACTTCTTCCTTTCTAGAGTAATAACAATCAGAGCAGTGATTCGCAAAACTGGAGTCTGTGAGGATGCATAAAACACCTTGGGTGAAATCAGTTCTTTTCTGTGATACCCATCTGGGGTATCCACCATCATGTTCTTTGTCCCATATCCATCCAATTCTCCATTGCTCCAATGCAGCCACCACCATAGGCACCCGGCAGCCTCTGAGGCCTACACACAACATAGAATGCAGACACTTCAGAAGGGTATGTCTGAGGGGAAAACGTGGAACGTAACTCCCCACAGGAAAACATACCACACTTTTTAATTGCACCATTCTATTGCCTACTGAACCTCAAACACCCAGCGAGAGCAAGGAGTGCAGCTCCCCAGTGCCAGAGCCAGCAGGAGGGACTGCTGGCCTGCACTGCAAACCCTGCTAGGTCAGACAGCGAGCGTGCAAGGTGGGGACAGGGATGGCTTTTCAGAACTGCCAGCTAACCCTGAAATTACGGAAGCAACCGGAGCACCTGCAAGAGCCACTGAGACACCAGGTACCTGGAGTGTGGCTCCAAGCCCTGACTAGGCCTTGGATGCTCTATAAGCAACACCAACAGCACAAACTGTGCTATCTAATGAAGTTGAGGAAATGTTTGCCCTCAGTTCTCAAAACAGACTCTTTCATAACTGAAATACTGCTGAGCAGAAGACAGCATTATAATTACAATAAATGTGTGCTGCTGAGTCAGAGAAGAACAAAATCTTTTGTCAGTAAATCCCATTTACACAGGCAGAGGCGATGTTGGTAAAAGCAGAAAGCAGTGATGTTACTTTCTGTACTAGCAAGTTCAATGCAGGGTTTGGAATATACTTGCTAATATCTCTCCTTTTTAAATTTCAATGGCCTTTTCTGGTAACTTGCAGAGAGCCTGGAGAAGAGAGCTACAGGAATGATAAGGTGACTGCAAAAAATTGTGTTAGCACAAAAAGTGCCAGCACCTATATCCACTTATTGAATCAAGCAGCAGGTTCAGGGAGAAGCTGATTGCTCTGTGGAAAAGCAGACTTCTGATACTGGGCTCTTCAGTGTGGCATTTAAAGGTGTAAACAAATCCAACGACTGGAAGCTGACGTTAAAGAAAACAGACTAAAAATAAAGGAGGACATTTTCAACAGCCAGGGCAATTAACCTTCAGCACAAATTATTGATGGTTGTGTTGGATTTTCCATTCCTGGAAATGTTAAAAAATAGGATGGAGGCTTTTCTAAATGACTTCCTAAATCCCCAGCACTGTAAAAGAGAACAGGATGCTACTCAAAAAGCTAAAAGTCACCTTCACCCAGTTTCACTCAGACCTCAGTGACAATGACATCCTGTCCTCCCAGCTTACCTGGGTGGGTTAGGAGCCCTTGAGAACCTTTGCTATAGCCCTGTCAGCTGGCGAGAAGACAAAACATTGGTGTAATTTCTGGAGTCTCTTCCCACACCACATGTCAGGAAAGAATAATTCTTGCACTTCTTGACGTGCCCTTTTGTGCTGAGCTTTGTTCTTGCTGCCAGAGCTGCTCCTCACTTTGTCTGCCCTTTCCACACATGCCTTTTTTTTCCTGGTGGCATTATCTGCGCTCTCCATGCTTGCTTTCCCTTGCCACCCCCGCTTTTACCTGCACTCCTTCCCAAGGGGCTAGGCCCTTCTTTCAGAATCAGAGGGCAGCAGGGAGTATCCAAAGCCCTGGGTGAGCAACCCCTGTGGGGTGGCAAGAGGAGGGGCACTGCCTGCAGGGAGCTGCCCCCACACTCCATGGGTGGTCAGGAGATGTGTGGGCCAGGACGTATTACGTGCACAGCCTGGGCCAGGAGATGTTGTGTATTATGGTTCTGCCCTTGGCCCAGATTTACTATGCATCTATAGGCAAGGCAGTTCACCCTCCTCCTTCAGCTTTCCCCTTTGCAGAGCTACAGTAATGATATTTACCCTGCTACTGCACAGGAGCATTGTCGGCATCAATTAGTTTAGTGCTCGTGCAAAGCTTTGCAGACAGGAGCCTCAATACAAGTAGTAAGTACTATTATTATTGCTCTACTTCAAATGGCTACAGCACTGGCATTTTCCAGGCATGCACCATTAACAATTTACTAAGATAAATGGCCCAGGAACCTGAAAATGCATTTATGACAACTACCTCCTGCTTACCAGCATACACTCAGCCAAGTAAATGACACCTCATTGCTCAATGTGTAGCTATGGTAACATTTATATCTCATATTGAAGTGTGCACACAAACACACACAGAGCTGGAGGGAAGCCAGGCTTCCTCCTTTAATGACACACAAACACTGAGCCAAGGAACTTTCCCAACCTCCGAAAGCTGAACTGCCCCAAGGGAGGGAGCTGGGGGGCGAGAAGCAGGCAGCTCTCGCCAGGAAGGGATGCACTACCGGAGGTCTGCACTGCACAGCCCAAGCCTAGCTGGGGCTGCTGGGAACTTACTTGAGAGCAGTTTTGTAGTGGTAGATCGCTTCAACATTACGGCCCTGGTCTTTCAGAAAATTGGCATAGTTGTAGTGCACCTTGGCATTGTGGGGTAGAGTCCTCACTCCTGAGCTGCAGAGAGGAACAGAAATAGGACAGCGTTAGCACCAACATGCGACATTCCCTGTGGCCAGACACTGTGGTGCTTCAAAATACGTGTTAAACTGAAAAACCCTAAGAAGCCTAATATTTTAGAGAGAATACTTTCAGTACTTTGCAGTACTTTCTATAACATAGCTGTAATAAGGTCCCTCATCTACAGCCCTGCTTAAACTCGAGAGTCACAAAGTGCCTTATGAACACCTTGACCTCAGTCTGTCAGCTGGAGGCACCAGAAAGCAGGTATGTTTTCCATAGGCACCAGCCACTAGAGGGGATGCACAGCATACTCTGAGCACCCAGCCAGCACGGACACGTGGCACAGCACTGAGCAGAGTACGACCAGGAGGGGAGGGCTCATGGGACTCTTGCCCATAGCTGGCAAGTTGTACGCTCTCGAGTTATAACATATGACTGTGGACACGTGGCTGCACAGCCAAACCACCCCTCCCCATCATCCTCCTTGCCATGCAGATTGGACTAAACATTTGGAATTAATAATGAGGGCACAAAGACGAAAGGAGAAGAGCAAGCATATGCTTATTTACTTAACTGAGAGCACAGAAAGCAAGGTACACCTTTGCCCAGCCAGAGGAAATGCTGTTTCAATGTTACACACAGAAAGAAATCTCAGGAGCACGTACACCATGGAAACATTTCCCCTCCAAGAACCCAGAGGAGTCAGAATGCTGTTAAACAGGGGAATCCTTTCCAGCACATAAATAGGGACTTCGTGAGGTAATGGGAAATAAAGATGGATTAATCTCTTCATGTAAAAGCAGAAAGAACTCTGATTCTTGCTCACAAGCAGACTCCTGCCAGCTGCTGTCTTTCTCTTCCCATCAGCTCTGAGCTTCCTACCCCAGGTAGGAAATGCAGCAGTTACGACACTCCCAAGCCTTCTTGCTCTGCCTAGCATGTCAGCTGTTCAACTGTGGTGGGCAATGAGGTTAACCAAGAAAAAATGAGGATGCACGCAGCCTCTACAGTGGGGAGTACGTACCCACAGCTGCCCAAACCCTTTGTCAGGAATTTCATTTTAAATGGCACTGGAGAATCCTAGCGGCAAATACGCTGCCTTTTCGGTTACCCGCAGCCAGAGGTATCAAGCATCGCTAATGCCTACTCGTGAGAGCTTCCAAAGCTTTGCCCACAGCCGCCTGACAGAGTTCAGCACAACACAGCCACGGTTTGCCTACCGAAATCAAAAATAGACCTTGCAGTTGGCTTCCTAATCATCAGGTACTTCCAAATTACTTACTGGGAGCACTACAGGAATAAGACATTTTGTGACTAATCGCTGAATTAAATCAGTTAATTGATGCTATTCTTAAGAGAATGATTTTCTATATTAGTTTTCACAAAGATATACTGCACCAGCAGCAAGTAATGTGTGACTGCTACGGCTGTGTTAATTTCCATTGGCCTTGGGAGCTATTAACTGCACACTTACAACCTCTGGGCATTACTGGAATATTAATTCTTATACAGAGAGAGCTGAATTACATCAGTGACAGCGTTACCGGCCGAGACGCAGGCTCAGCGCCGTTACTATCTCAGAGCTATGTGCAATGAGTTGTCGGCTCTGTTATAGCCCCTGCTCAACCAGAGCACACTGAGTTAATGGTGAGAAGTATATTACACATGCACAAGTACTGCAGTCCTAATGAGATACAGTTTTAACAGTAAGATGCATATGTTTAAATATTTTAATTCTGGGCTGGTTCTCTTTAAATAGATTTTATTATTAATCCTGCTGGTCCCATTTATTAAAACGTCACCGATAAAGCTCTTACATCTGCCTGCTTCTGCTGGGGGTGGGGGTGACACAGGAAATACAGAAACCAGTTTGGGTTCCAGTTTTTATGATGCTCGCTTCTGCATCACACCACTCACACTCCCTGACCTATTTATTCTCCTTGCACGGGCGGGGAGGAGGGGTGCTTGGTTTTGCAAATGCACGCAGCAATGACTGAGGATAACTGCTCAGCATCTCTGCGCTGTCAGCAGCAGCAGCAAACACCCGGCTGGATGTGGAGTGGATTTTTTGGAGAGTTTAGGCAAACACTTCTGCTAATTGATTCTTGACCAGCTGAGAACACTGTTTGCTCATCGACAGAGGAAACAATGATGTCCACAAATGGAAGCCAAGAGGGAAAGGGTGGAGTATAAATAACAAAGCAGAACACAATGGCTTTCCATTTCAGCTTTCCATTTCTGCTTCCCACAAGCCTGCAGCCTCTCACAATTTCAGTCTCTTTTTCCAACTTGCTTTTCCAAACTCTCCTATCTCCCTCCTCCCCAGCCCACCACGTGTGCCCTTTCTGAAAACCTACGGAATCGCTCTCCATCCAGCCAGAAACAAGGCCACTGAGATCCAACGTCACTTCTCAGGAGGATTTCCTCCCCTTCTGACTTCTACGACAGCAGTACGTAACATAAATGGAAAATAAACAATAGGAAAGCCACTTTATGTAATGCTTCCTCCCCATGGGAAGGAGACAGCCTGTTAGTCATAATGCAGAGAAACAGAACACCACTGGCACTTTCAACCTCAAACCCAAATCCCATTTAGCTGGCAAAGGTCTCCTGCGAGAATCCTCTGTTTCCCTCAGTGCCTGTCAGGCTCTGCAAAGTGCAGGGCAGGGAGTTCACTGATTTTCTGTGATTTCCATATGAAAAGCGCTCAGTTTGTGAGGAAATGAGGCCACCCTTGTCTCAGTAGGAACCCTGGGAGTCAGAATCGATCTCCTCTGCTTTGGGAATCATTGTCACCAATAAGGCTTCTATGGCAAACTGTCCTCTGGATGACTCAAACAGCCACTTTCCCCGGCCTCATATCCTTGTATTGATTTTCACAGACACCAACATAGGACTCTAGTATGTTCTATAGAAGCTGCACAAAATGCAAGGGAAGATGCTCTAAGCCGAGGTGGCTTTCAGAATTAACAAAAGCATATAGCAGTAAATGTCACCTTTGGGGTTGGTTGGTTGGTTGGTTGCTGTTTTTTTTTCCTGTTTGTTTTTTTGTTTTTTGATTGGGTGGTTTTTTCCACTTTACTGAGGTCAGCAGACCTGGCTTGGGAAAAAGAGCTGCTGACTAAGAATGAGCCACTTTTATACAGTTCCTTTGCTGGCTACAACCGCACTTCCAGAGGCTGTCACGAATGTGTCTGTGCACACAAATGCTTTCCAGGAGCAATAGGAAGCGTGGCAGCCTCACAAACCTTGAAAAGGTCGGTACAGCGGATGCAGGGTTAGCCCACAGCCCTCGCCTCGCTCTCCCTGACTTGAGGCATTAACGCTGGTTGCGCTTGGAGCCTGGCCTCCTGGCCTGAGCATTCACTCTATAGAGCCATTCCCTAAATATCTAACAAACAAGCCTTCCTTGTCCCCCTGTCAACAGTCAGGCACACTGCTTGAGACTTCTAAAGATTTATTGGAATGCTTCAAACAGCTATATCTATATATCTGGTCACTTCTTACACTCGTGGTTCATTTCCTTCTTACTTGGTCCTTGCACACACGTTTGTGCACCAATGTGTAGATGCATCATTTCCCCAGATGGTATCATCCTCTCCCGCACTGAGGGAGCCAGGACCTGGAGGGATCTCTGCATCCATCAGATTTGGACCCTGTACTAGAGCCCGAGAGTGGTGGCAGCCCATTACCAGAGAGGGTGATAGTGCTGACACTGGCAGCATCGTGTCAGAGCAGGGTAAGCCTTGAGAACAGGACAAGATGGGGTGCGTGGCACACCACTGATAACATGCTGAGCATACACCTATATCTCCTGGGGAAAAAAAAGCATAGACAAAGGGTGTGTAACATAACCAAGGGAACTCGGACAGATTGACACTGAAGAAACACATCTAAGCAAATGGAGGAATTGAAAGGAGATGTGAAGGGGAAAAAATGAGGGGAGGGAAAAATCAGTAATTAATTAAAGCAGCAAGTGGAGGAAGAAGAATTGAAAACTAAGAATGGGAATAAAGATTCTCTCAGCACATACTTCTTTAAAAAAAATCAACACACACTCAGACTACCAAGTAGGTTGATTTATGTCTCCTTTCCCTCACCTATAGATTTGCTCTGTTTCCTTATTATTTTCTCTTATACTGCTTTACTGTTCCTTATCTCCTCCTCTCCGCTCTGTCCTTTCTAATTTATTGCTGTTGCACATTCCTCCATCCACTTCTCCCTTCTTCCCTCCTCTCTACATCATCCCACACACAGCCTCCTCCTTCTGCCCCAAAGAGGACAGCACCCACCCCTGAAACGAAATTACCTCCACTATTCTTCTTTTGTATTTCCTTCCCACCCTACCATACTATAGACTCTCAATAGATGTATAACACCTATCAAAGAAGATCTTAAAAGGACAACAGAAGGCCAACATGGTTAAATACCATAATAAAGAAGACTATGAGAAATGAAAAACATCCATTCAAAAAGTGAACTTCACAGCTAAAGAGGTAAAAAGGAAAAGAGTATAAACTCCAGCAAGTTCAACATAAGCCATAATTAGGCAGTCCAAAGGAGATATGAGGAAAAACTTGCTACAGGCATCAAAGCTAATTATGAAACACATCAGATAGAGGAAACCAGCCTAAGATCCCCTAAGGATAATGTATGACGGAGGTCTAAAAGTGATGCCTGAAGATGAAAAGGCCACAGCAGAAAAGCTCGCTACAGGGGAACTGAAGGACGTTCCAGCACGAGAGCCTTTCCTTACAGGGGCAACTCCAAAGCACTGTCTCAAACTGAAGTGGCACTGAAAGAAGTTTTAAAACAAATCAATACCAAGAATGTTTAAAAATACATAGGGCCCAGTAGCATGCATCCAAAGGAAATCAAATGTGAAGCTGCTATTAGCTGCACCATGTAACCCATCATTTAAACAAGCCTCAGCACTGGAGAAACGGGAGGTGATGAACATGACGTCAGCTGCCTCCAGCCAAAGGATATGGGGAGCGACAGAGCAGCAAGCCTGATTTCCTGTTCAAGTAATTTAGCAGTAACTGTAATAAAACTAGATCTAACAAAGTTCTGGATAGCCACAATCCAACAGGGAAGAATTAACCTTGTATTTTGCAGAAGGAAGTTCGGTGAACAGATCTGTTGTTCTTTGATGGACTCAACAGGCACGTGGCACTAAAGCCATTGAAAGCTTTTATGAAAACCCAAACATAGCCCAGTCAGTTGCAATCATGTCAATGTTGTGCACTTGGGTGCTCAAAAAGGCTTTTGATAAAATCCCTCACTGAAGATTTCCAATTTCTTAAAGGCATCAGGGAATAGGAGAAAAGGTCCTCTTGTGAATCAGTGTCTACTTGAAACACAGCAAGTAAAGAGCACAAGAACGTGAACAGTTCTCATAACTGGAGGAGACTACAGGCAGGGTTCCCAAGAGACGTGCACTGGCACCTAGGCTGCTTCATGTGTTCACAAGAGATCTGAAAAAAGGAGTAAACGGAGGCAACATGTTTGCTGCTGACAACGACATGAATCACACTGCAGGAATTAAAGCGAACTACAAAGCGTTGTAGAAGGATCTCACAGTATTGAAGGTTGAGCAAGAAAGTGGCAGATGAATTGCAGTTCTGGTACAGGCACAAGTTTGGATAGATGTCTATAAGCCAGATGTTTTCACTCATGATAGGTATATCTTGTAGTTTGCGTGGACAGTGCTGTGAAAATGTCAGTCAGTGCTTAGGAGTGGTCAGAAAATGCAAATGGAAGATTAGAAATTAATAGGAAAAGAACAGAGAACAACAACCAGAAAACAGCCCTGTGCACATCTCCTGAATGGTGTATGCCATTCTGGTGTCCTTCTGAAAAGGACAGGTTACAGTTTGAAAGCATCCAGAACATAGTGACAAAAAGGATCAGAAACCAGTGATATGGAAGCAGAACAGCTTCCATACGAGGAGAGTTCAAAACTAGCACACTCCAGCACAAGAAAGAGGCAGCCTAGGTGAGGGCCTTGGGGAGAGGCTGGGCTGCAAAGGCATGAAAAGCACAGGAAAAGTGATGAGCTGATGGGTTACTCCCTCCTCACTCAAAACACCAGGAAAAGGGGAAGCCAAGAAAGATGATCAGGCAGAACGTTCATGACATACAAAAGGGAAGTTGTCTTGTGCACACTGTGTAATTTAACAATGGCGCCCAGTGCACAGGATGCTGTGGAAGTCAGAACTATAAATAGATTTGAAAAAGCAGCCAGAGACAGTAATGGAAGAGAAGTCCATCAGTGGCAATTAAATGCAAAAAAGTAAATGACTCCTGGCTCAGGAAGTCTTTAAACTGAAGATTAGTGCAAGCTGGGAAAGGATTGAGAGAAGCATACTGTCGCTGGCTCTGCTCTTACATTGCTTTTTAAGGCATCTGTTGCCGATCGCTTTCACGGGCAGGCTGTGATTCCACGTGACACAGCAGGAGCACACCTACATTCTTGCCTTCTCCTCCAAAGTACAGGACAGATCTCTCTCCTAGAGCTGTCCTCAAAAGACCTGAGCTGAAGAGCAAGCCGGCCTGACCCAAGCCACCAAGCATACCACCAGGTCCAGCACTCTGCCCTGGACAACACCAAATCCCTACCTCAGGGCACAGACTCTGGCTTAGTGCTGCACTGAAGCATGGCATGGCTTCTGAATTTCATCTGGCATGTGGAAGGTCACCTTGCTTCAAATGGAGGCAGGATGGATACAAGTCTGTTTGCACCCAGCTAAGCAGAAGTAACCTCAGGGGCTATGTCTCCTCTGTGACAGACCCCTGGGCACATCGAATCGTCCCAACAGGGCTCCTTGGTGGGAGAGTGACCGCAGTTACGCAACGTGACACCAGGTGATGCCTGAAACACCGCATATGGAACTGCCACCTTCCCACCTCCCTGTCAACAAGAGCCACCCAACGTGGGACACCGTCCGGCTTTCCTGCCAGTGGCCACCGCTAACCAGAACGGCTGGGGCTGGAACCACGCTTAACAGGGAGCTGCGAGAGCCCAGACCTGTCACCATGGCTGCTGCTGTTTGAACAGCAAACAGAGCCTCAGCGGGATGGGTGACAAATTGCGTTGGAGCACGAAAACTCTACTCCAGATTTAAATAAAATCCCACTAACGGAGCTCCAAACACTTCAGGAGTGTCTCCTGAAGTCTGAAAGGTACACGTAAAGAGTAATTTCATACTCTTCAGTGCTGAGTAAATTAAACTTTGCTCTGGCCAATAAGTTAGAAAATAAAGCTAAGCAACCAGTGTGCAAATCACCTGCGTTTCTACAATTACCTCACAATTAGACGACTGCTGAAAGCAGCTGGAGGCAAATGCAATACATTTCCTAGCAAAACACAAAATGAAACAGTCTGTTTCGATGCAGAAAAATATATAAATGAGGTTGTAAAGAGAGCTGTTTGGCAAAGAGTAATCAAATAAAATGAAATATGGTACATTAAGCTTGGCACTTTGTTGCATTTCATTTTTGCCATTAAGAACATTGCTAAAGAAAATTCAATATATTCAATAGTGTTACTATGGTGTTTTGTAGGGTTGCAACAAAAATTCTGCTACGTCTTTAAAAAGGAAAGCATTACATTATTGGTAAATCTACAGCACTGAAGTTATTTAAAAACAGTGTCTTAAAAATGCTATTGCCAGAACCAAAGTTTGTGCATACACACACAAAGTGCTGACACCAGTTTTTGCAGAGTTGCCAGAAAACAGAAAGTAGGTGGCGGTGCTTTAATTTTTTACGTATAATAATCAAAATGTTAATCGCATCAGTGCATTAATAGCAGGGCTAGTCCTCGTGCTAACGCAAACTATTTATTCCATGTAACAAGCAAGCTTACTTAGTTTAAACAAGACGAAAATGCAAGTATTTTCCCATGGTTGCTCATACCTGAAAAGGGACTCTCTGGAGAGCCAGATTTCATTCTGTTTCACCGTCTTCCAGGAGAACAGCAGCAGCAGTAAAGCAAAGAGAGTCAGAACAGTAATTCTCCACTTATTTAACCACGTAGACAGCTTTTTTAGACCGTGGACAAAAAGGATGCAGTACCCCATACTGGAAAGAAAAGGAAAAATGGAAAAGGGACAGTTACATTCCAGTATTCCGGTTTATATGCAACACCATTCAGTACCACACTTACTACACAATTACAGTTTTTTTTTACTAATTATATTGTCCAGGGTAACAAACTGAAATTCAGCAGCATTTTTCCTCAAGTCACTACATAATTTCCAAATTAATCTAAATGACAGAGCCAGATGCCAGCAGTATAGCAGCACACATAATACCACAAGGCGTAATGGCAGCTTGCACCGTGCTGCAGAAGGCAGCTGCCTTTCTGAGCAGAGAGCTAGGAAAGCATCACGTAATAACAGTAATACTGAGTGCTACCAAAGCGAAAAGTGTTATGGCACAATGAAGGCTCTGAACAACCCCACTGGTGGCTGCTGTTAGGGCTGGTCTGCACGCGGTGGGACCAGGCAGGGGAGCAGAGCAGGGCTGGGGGGGGTGACAGAGGCCACCCCAGAAGGCAGGAGCCCCCCTACTTCAGCTGTGTGATTTTTTAATGTTTAACATCCTGGAAAATAACTGTATTGACAACAATGAAGGGAGCAGTGCCAACAGTGATACTTTTTTGCTTGATCTATGCGATCACTAAGATAGGCAGAGCAGAAACTGGTCAGCAGGGCTTCCCTGCCCATAGCCCTAGCTTCCAGCACCTTCGTGTCTCCTTACACCTGACCACTGAGGAACCCTCTGTGAAGGGAACCACGTTTTGAACTGAATTCTTATTCCTGTACAGTTTTAAACTAATTCAGTCTGTATTTATTACTCAATTCAAACATTGTCCGTTCTTCCATGACTCCCTCTGAGCTGGAAATTGAGCGCTTTCCACTGCTGTACTTTGTATACCGCCAATTTTGCTCCGCATTTTTTACAAAGGAACTTCAGCTTCTATTGCCTGAGGAATTCCATTAGCTTATCTGTAACTATTTAATGCAAAGTACTACATATTGGGCTACAGCTTGACACACTCTCACTAGATAAAAATTTAGCTTCAGACATAAAAGCTGTCTTAGCCCCAGCAGCTCCCTGTGAAGAACAGAGGGAGCAGAAGGGTCTGGAATGCTATGTGGGGACCATGGATGCACTGGGATGAAGGAGCAGCCTTCCTGGGCACTGGCACTGCTTGAGCCCCAGCCTGGGCCCTGCTGGCAGCACAGCTCCAGCCACAGCTCTGCATGCTTTGTGGGCTCTATTTAAAGAAAGGTCAGAGCAGCTTCCTGGTGAGATTGCTACAAGGGCAAAAAACCTAAGAACATAACTCCGTGGTCAGAGGTAACATCGCAAGCAAGCACGCAATACAGCACAGTGTCCCATCTTTGAGAACCTGTGAACATGTTTCTCTGCAGTGTCTCTGCCCTGTGAAGGGCTGGGCATAGCGCTCCACACAGCTCAAATGCCATATGGAGAGCGACAGCAATTCTTGTTCTGACTGAGCAAGCTTTTACCTGCTGATCAGTGCGTACTGCCTCTGACGTGTGCTGATGTGCATCGGGTGCGCCTCTGGCAGGGCACAAGTGTCATATAGGACACTGAGAGACGTAAAGACATAGGGGACAAATCCAGCGAAAACATCTGTTCCAGCAATCATTCAGAACTTCTGCATTAGCTCAGAGTTCTCCCATTTTTCAGAGGCGGTTGTCAATAGTTATTTTCACTTAACTATGCGTGCACTTTGCTGAAACACATTTCTTATGGCACTTGCTCTGTTTTTTTTCCACGAATCCTTTTGCACACATATGTTTATTGCACCTACATTAATTGCAAGCAGACATTTAGAGCCACAAACCAAGATGCTGGTGCCAAACAATGCAGCCTTTATAGCTGCTGAACCCTCCTTTAAAGCTCTGAAAAGCTAATCTCAGTAATAAGCCCTCCCTTCCCAATGAGAAATGCCTCAGAAACCTGCCGACTGTTTTCACTCTGTTATTTAGCCTTTTAGCAATTTAATCCTTCCCTTGGAATTAATTATCTGACATAACCATTACTTAATTGCTTTAGCACAAAGCTGTTTTCAAAGGACGTTCCCTACACCTTCCCATTTTGGAGAACAGGTCTTTTCAAACAGAACAGTGAATGCATCCAGAAAGCTAAATACGTAAACGTCAATGTCTCGGTATTTACACCAAACCCTGCCCCAGCTGCTGGGAATTCAGGCCCTAGCAGCACGGCCAGCTCTGTGCCACAAAGCTGCTGCTGCCAGGGGATATTTACTAACACCTGCGACAGCTGCACACTGAGGCTGGGCACTACGGAGGGGTAAGGGTCCACATCTTCCCTCTGAGCTGCACAGGGCTCCCTGAGAGCCCAAGCCAAGGAACCCGAAGGCAGTCTCTGCGTCCACACTCAGCAAGGCAGGGAAACAACAGGATTCAGGATGGACTGTGGGGGAATGGTTTCCCAAGTGGCTGCTGGAGGGTGATCGTGGAGTCAACCCACCCAAACCCCAACCTGCAAAGCTGCTGAGGACAGGGTTAAAGGAGCGATGCTAAAGAGGGCAGAGTCAAAGCCCAGTTTACACTTCAATGGACATAATTCCAGTGAAATTAGGACTGAGCTGTAGCTGTGCCACAATTACAGTCTAACTAGCCAATAGCTAATGTGGTTGTACTATACAGTGCATGGTTATTCAGCAGAAAGGAAAAGAAGGAAAAGGATCAGAAAGTATGCAGTAGGCAAACACTTATTTTCAGAATCCGTAAGTTTGACTTAAATCTTCAGACAATTCCCATCAACAAGGGAAGGGTGGGGAGGATGCGCCTGCCTTGCCTTGCCAGGAACTCTTCCATGCAGGTGTCAGTAGAGCTGCATCTCTGCACAGCTTTTCCTAGGACATGGGTTTTCCAATACTATCTGCTGTCTGAGCGTTGATGGAACCTTCCTGGCTGCAGGTCTTTTGCAGACCAAGGACTCTGAAGCTACAGAAAGTTCTCACATGTCCTTTGCTGCCAGGAAAGCAGGTGTATTTGTGACTTCTATGCCGCAAATTGTTTGTAAAACAACTGTCTGTAACATCCCCAGACTTATTATCCTTGGCATTTTTTGCACCTCCCTTTACTTTTCTACCCTAATATCAAATAATGATGGTGAAATCACAGCAAATCCAGACCCCTTCTCCACATCCACTGGTCTGCTCTAAACAAAAACCATCCACATCAATGTGTTAGGCATTCCTCAAAATAAAACCCATAATGATATTACTACCATTTCATTTCTCACAAAAGCATAATTCCTCTTACTCTACAATGCCCTTGTTTCACACCAGACTGAAAAATCCCCGTACTGAAATTAGCTTTAGTGTAGAGACTACAAAGTTAGGCAACAGTAAAGCATGAAGCTTGCTGTGACGGCAATATGCCCTGGGGGTTGCTGGATCTGAACAGCCCAGGACCACTCACCCTCAGAGTTTGAGCAGTTGGGAGCAGCCCAGGCAGTGGTGTGGTGCTGGAAGACCACATACAGGTGACCTGCACCTACCTGCTTAACGTAACTTGCTGAGTGACTCTAAGACACTTCCTGCGTGGTTAGTGCAGCCATGACACTGCCATCACCTACAGGCACACAAAGCACTTCCAACATGCCAGCTTTTCTTCTCAGAGCGCCAGGGGACTTAACACCACATCAAAAATTGGTGCTGGCTCACTGGGAAATCAGACTTTACTCACGTGCATTTAAAGAAAAAAAAGGAAAAAGCCTCAAAAGTACCTTTCATCAAAGACCCATATCTCCCCTGAAAAAGAAAACCGTACTTAAAGCACTAAGTTCTAGACATTATCATAGTTAGCTGCAAGGGGACAGGCTCTCTAGCAGCATCTGTTGTGATAGGACAAGGGGAAATGGTTACAAACTGGAACGGGGGAGAGATTTAGGCTGGATATAAGGAAAACGTTTTTTGCAGTAAGGGTGGTGAAGCAGTGGCACAGGCTGCCCAGAGAGGTGTTGGAAGCCCCATCCCTGGAGACATTCAGGGTCAGGCTGGAGGGGCTCAGAGCACCCTGACCTGGCTGTAGGTGTCCCTGCTCATTGCAGGGGAGTTGGGCCAGATGGCCTTTAAAGGTCCCGCCCAGCTCAAAAGATTCTATGATTCTGTGACATGCATCTATGATTGTACAATTTTTTTTTATTTTTTTTTGTTAACTATAGCATTTCCTAGGGAGAAGAGGGAGCCAATTCTCTTAAAGGGCTTTTGTCCTGGCATTGTCATCCCCTGTCATGCAAGCATTTTTCTAACATACTTTGCAGCCAAAGCTAAACAATGGAAAACAAGCAAAATCCCCAACCCACTACTATTTTTTTAAGTCCATTTTCCACTGGATTATTGTAAAACTGCTAATCTTTTTTTTCCCCTTCTTCTACAGGATAGGCAACGGCTTACTACAGCAACTGTCCCCCACTGTGAAGAGTTCATGACAGCTTAGGGCTGGGTCAGATGCAAGGCAGGACCTGAGGAACAGGTAACATGGCAATAGTTTTTGCATGGGCTCACAATGAGAACACTTATTATGGGGGGACCCACAGCATCAGAAAGTCAATGACACTACAGGAGAGCTCACACAAGAGGTTCCTGCTCAGCACACAGACCCACAGGTCTCACGTTTTGCACTCCTACAGTACCGAAGCGGTGCCTTAGCAGGGCCCTGAATTACAATGAGGGCAGAGCTGCACTTGGTAGGCAAACTCTGTGCACCATTTACATGTTTCTGGCAGATCGCACGCGAGGAACTGTGCAATGACAGATTTTCATTTATAGTTTCTGTGGTTTGTTAATATCTTTCCACCTGCGTGAAGTGAAGTGAGAGGAGGCACAAACAGATGGGAATGAGGTGGCATGCAGACCCATCTCCCATGGTGCGCTACAAATACCACCTGATTAAAACAAGAGCCAAAACGGCAGATACTTCATATTTGCAAACACTTCTTTGGTAATTAGATCACAAATTCAACCTTTTCTTTGGCCACTAGGGCTCCTTTCCCCAGCCAAAGCTGTTACTGATTTGCTTATCCCTTGGTTCCTCTCTCCCAACTTGGATCAGGCACCTCATTTTTCATCAGGAAGTCAAGAATGCCTTGCTGCATTTGGTTGCTGGCGATGATGCCTCATTGCAGACACACTGTGGTTAGTGCTGCAGCCCGAGATTATTGGCATGTTCTGCTGCAGCAATCTGTCTGCACTGGAAACCATCTCACCTCCTCTGGGAAGCACGTGGAGAACGACCGCTGCAAAGCGCTCCCGAAAGCAGAGGAGTGATTCACTCACACATTTTCCTGTATTTTCCAAATAGCGACATTGCAAAGTACAGTTTTCCACTGCAGAGAGGAGCGTGTGGGCAGGGCAGGCTGGGTGCTGCCAGAGGAGTGCGCTGGGCAAGTCCCATCGCTCAGCTGCCCCCGGGCTGCAGAGCAGCACAGGGAGGGCTATAAATTCAGGTGGGAGAAACTACACCAAAGCAACTCCTTCCTCACACTTTTTCATGGTTGTTTTGGGGATGTCAAATCTTGTGAAGCAGTTGTTTGGTGGTTGGGGCTTTTTTTGAACTGATTTAATCTCAGCCACATGCATGCAAGCTTGAAGTAAATGCGCTGATCTCAAAGCAGTTACTGCAGATCTCCACCCAGATAAGAATAGATGCATGCATACATAGCAATTAGAAGGGCTGCCTGGAAGCAGTCTGTCAAAGCCTGGAGGAAATACTGCCCCATTCAGGGGCTGTTAATGCAATGAGAGGGATTATCTCAAAACTATACTGAGAGCAGAAAATGCACTCAGCTTTGACATTTCACCCCGGAGGCTCTTTCTGGGCTGCAAACCTCCTTGATTTCCAGCACTTGGTCCAGATGACTCCCTGTCCCTCCATAAAAGCTAACCCTGATTTCATGCTGCCCTGAAGAAAGCTTAACCCTTGCATGCATCACTTAATTTAAGTGCATACTTTGCTGCTGTGGGGAGGCGCAGCTGGGAGAAGGATGCTGTCTGCTGTCACATCAAAATGCTGAATGCAAACGCTGGGCTCTCTTGGTTTAAAGTCACCCACAAGCTTCCCAGCCCCAGTCTCATGCGCATGCTCCCAGGCACAACACGCTTTTCATGCTCCCAGCCAGAGCTGCTCCAGCTCTGTAGCCTGAGCTGAGGAAACACGCTGAGAGAGTGTCTGAAATGCAGCTCGCAGGCAGGCCTGTTGCTGCAGGGGAAAAAGCTTGAAAGGCAGAGTTCACCCCTGTTAAATGAAATGGCTGCACTCACACTTCTCTAATGGGGAGTAATTGATTGCAAAAAGCGTGCTTGGCACACACCATTTGGGCTGCTCCTGCATCACAGTCATGCAATCAGATGCAGAAGGGAGCAACTGCAAAACAAGCACAGCCAAAGCAGCTTGTTCTGCCCCAAAACATCACCCACAGCCATGGAGCTCCAGTGTGAGCAGGGCTGGCAAGGTAGTAAAGATGCTATTTAATGAAAAATGTCGAGTTTTTCAAGGCTGGAGCTGTTTAGGGCCAGGCTAAAATCTAGACTTTTAAAAAATGTTTTTGTCTGCAAAACACACTGGGTTTGTATATGCATGTTAGCTTGCACCTGGGTCACCAAGAATAGGCAGAGAATCAAAATTTAGTGACTCTCCTTGTGACCTGGATCACACGAATTCACATCTCTGTGCCAGGTCAGGCTGAGAGCTGGGAATGCAGAAAACTGAATCCACCTGTAGGGCTCTGACTCTGGGGTCCCCAAAATTCTCCAGTCACCAAAACCCATGTGCTGACCTGGAATAATCACACTCTACTGAGCCAAACATATTCGAGAAGTTTTGAGAACTTTGTACTGCCAAGCTTGCTGCTGGATCAAGGTTTTCTCTTGCAGCTGGTTCAAGGTTAGCTTAAATCCAGTGAGCAACGTCTGGCTCTTTTGACACAAGCAGCTGCCTGGATCAGGATCAAAGGATCCTGCAAAAAGGATCTGATCTGGCAGAGGGTAGGCCCAGTGCTAACGATCCTGGGAAAACGATGGTGTGCTGCAGGTGGACGGCGTTATCCCAGCTCTCAGATGAGTACCTCTGCTGCCCTGAGAGAAGCAAGTCCAGGCCACGTCCATACAATTGTCCATTTCTGTCACTCATGTTCTTTTGATCTTAAAGTCAATCTTAGGTAGTCAGTGCACCTTGGTAGAAAGTTTTGTATGAACTAAAATGTCCTATTTTCCATGGGAAAATATTGTATCAAATCTTACCTTCTCAACCAGTCAGGATTAAGAAGGAAAAGCCTCTTGGAACAGTCACTGTTTTGTACTAAATGTCCAAAGGCAAGCAGGATGCAGGACGTGCCCGTCACCTGCAGCCAGCCAGCACTATTCACTGTGCATCCCTGCTGCCTTGGTGGCATTGAGCTTCGGAGACAAAGGGGAAAGCATTCTTTGAATTGCCTGTCTCCCAGTTATGACAGCATGGAACAGATACAATTCATTTATGTTTTTGCCAATTCTTGGATATTAGAGGTTTTTAAAGACATGAGAACCACCACCAATGACATCGATTGTGCAAAATAGATGCTGTTGGGAAAAAAACAAGGCTCATACCTCAGAACTATTACTGTGATAACGAAGTAACAGAAGTGTGTTTAACTTACTACTGGGTGTGCTGAATAAAATGTCAAATTTTCAGCAGAATTAAGAGGCCTTTCCAGGAATAAGGTCTGCAAGTCATAGTACAAAGACATGGAGAGCCATAAACACTGGCAGAAGACATCTAATTTGGAAACACATCTTATGAGACAGTGCTAGACGTTCCTTTTGGCTCTAAATTAAAATCTGTAGGGCTATATTAAAGACACTTAGACATGATTGGCTAAGTCATCAAAATGATTTACCTCCATGAGCAACGCCATCCTCTATTCAGAACATAGAGGAACTACAGAAAATCCAGAAGCTCTTATTTTCCTTATTAGAGAGAAAATATGAACTAGAAATGAATGATTTAGCTAACCTCTGAATGGCTATTTAACATTTGGACACATTTTTCCTTTCCCTCCCTTCCAACATAAGCCATGTGATAAACAAATTCACTTCATTAGAGTGCTCGAGTCCAAGATCTCACTTCCAACAGATTCCTGTCTGAAATATTTCCAGGTAACACAGAACCTTTTCATGCTTTTGATTACTGTGCGCATTACAGAAAGAGAACAGTTTATAAATGAAAATTCCTATATGATTCCATGGGGATTCCACAGACAGTCCCCTAAAATCTTGTATTCTTTAACAGGGAAGGGTCTATATGCTACAATTTTAATTAAAATACTGCAATAACTTCCAGAATTCTGTAGCAGGGATATAATTTTCCATTCAGTTCCATCTCAAGTCTCCAAAAACTTCACGTAATAAACTATTTTCTATTAAATTCCACAATACATCTTCTTAAGGAGACTATATCCCATTGTAAATAGGAATTCCTCTTTTAATTAACATGACCAAACAGATTATTTCCACAAGATGATGTTATCTTAATTTAGGGCTATTTCTCAGAAGCAATACCCCTACATATCTCTATCATCTTCAAGAGCAAGACAGATAAACATGTTTGAAGGTTTTCCTTTAACCCAATACAGCACAATAAAACCAAATGTCTTTCCATAATAGCCATTAATGCTCATGCTCAACACAAATTTAGTCTTTTCCTGAATCAATTGTACATGGCCAAAATGCAACATGCTTCCCAAAAGCATGTTTTAAATTTAGTTAAAGCAACTCAAGACTGCAGTCTAGACCAAATGCGCCATGAGCTAATCTTTTTCAGCTTTGCAGAATCATTTCGGCTTTTATTCCTACATCTTTACTGCCTTTTGCCAAAATATCTGGCACTAGCATCTCAGCACTTCTTGCCTGCATTAACAGAGGATGGCTGCTTTGATTTCTCCTTGAAGCGTTTAATAGGGGTGGGCAAGCCTTCAAAAGCGGGGAGCTTAGCTTTGGATACACATCTGAAAGGTAGAGGCTTACAGGGTTTAGCCTTCCTACAAGCAGTAAATCCCCACAGCCCCTTCTGAAGGACGGAGCAGAGTTGTTATTTAACAGAGAGTGAAGCAAAAGCGGAGCCGCCTGCCTCAGTGCAGGCCCCAGTGCGCTGGCAGAGGGCTCGGTGCCAAGCTGACGCCAGCCACCGCTGCTTGGCAGCCTGCTGCTCCCGTCCACGGCCCCCACTTTCACGGTGGAGAGCGCTGGGGCTGAGGGCTGGCCTGCTGCCACCTGTAAGGTTCTCCCAGTGCCCTGTGAGCCCCGCAGTGCCTCCAGGCCCACGGTGCTTTGCAGGCCAGATCACCCGGCTCGCTCCAACCGCACTGTGGCAGCTCGGAGGCCCTTGCAGGAGCAGTGCCGATAGTGAGGCGTTAAAATCATGGGGTTTTAAGTAAATGGAGTGGGGTGAATTGGATTCCATATCCCAAAGGAATCAAGACTGGGGAGCAGATCAGCTGGCTGCATGGAGTTAGTGAGACTTTCATCCGTGACTTTGCTGGGGTCAGGACTCGGCTCCAATTGAAAATAGAAGCTCCTTCTGTAAATTAGATTATCACTGACGGGATCTGATCTACTATTGAAGGAACGCTGAACAAATAAACAGGAATTTGGCTCCCTAGGCTTGGAGAACTTGCAGCTTCAAATAACTTTAAAGAATGAGGTGGCAACGGAAATTGAAAATACATCACCACCACGTTCCACAGCTGTCTTGAAGAAAGTAATGTGGAGAGCACAACATGCTGCTAGAAGGGAGAAGCGCCAGTAAGTCCCATCCTCAAGTGGCTGCCTTGTAAGCAATGGGAACTTCTGCTCAGGGATATTCAGGGTCATAACAATTACAAATTAATCCATTACTCATCAGGTTCTTTTTTTTCTTTTTTTTTTCTTTCCCAATTACAGAAGTTAATAATGTACAGAATTACACTAATTGGAATGACTGCATTAGCGCAAAGAACCAAAAAGGTGCTCAACGTAAAGGCAACAATTCCATGCAGCCCCTGCTTTCCTGTGGCTTATGGAAAGCTTTTTGTGATACACTAAGTTCCTGAAAAACACAATCATACCTTTTTCCTAGTTGCTGTCTTTCTTATAGGTTAGTATATAGATTACTACACAGACAGTGAACCAAACGCCACACTGAATACAGCGGTGGTCTCATCTTCTACTATTGACGGTTAGGGTTGCAACATCAACTTCTAACAGACTGAAGAGCTGGTGAAAAAAATGGCAGCAAGCTGCAATTGTCCCGGCTGGGAAAGCGTAACAGCACACCCTGTGACTCACTCATTTTAATATGTACCACAAATGAGCTGCCAGAGAAGCCATGTAGGTACTGCTGGGTTGCCTATTGCTTTCAGCTGGGTGGCTCTCCAAATCGGAAACAAGCCATACAGCAATGCTTTGGTTGATTTGTTGGTTGATATGAGCTTGTAAAACAGCTTCAGACATCCAGCTACAACACAGCAGCCCAGCCAGGAGTCATTGCTAGCAGAACTGCAGTAAAAGATCAGGAAAAGGCAGAAATCGCTCCCCTAGGATGGGTCTGACCCTACAAGGCAGAGAGCAATCCCAGCTCTGCTGCAAAGTCAGTAGGACAGGCAACTCCTGGACAGACAGCCCAGAGGTTGCTCTGCCCCTCCTTTACATCCACGTGAAGGGCAACAGACAGGAGCAAGTGCTTCCGTTCAAGTACAGACAAATGCCTCATGGCTCAGAATAACCGGATGCACAAAGTTGTTTCTGATTTCAAAACAATTAGGTTCTCTGCAGTGTTCTGAGCAACTTTAGCACATAGGCAGTACGCATAATTACATCTACATTTTAACACAGGGGAAACCCTGCTGTGGTTTGAGGCTCTCACTGATCTAGCTATTTATTTTGATGCCTCTCTTGAAAACTGTGTCCCCTGGAGTTGTATCCTGCCCACCACTCCCAAGATACATATTTCATACCTTTAGCCCCCCTGAAAACAAGCTTTCACCCCCTCAGGATAAGAAAACAACAGCAACAAAAATGCAATTCAAACTTTAAAGGCGATTAATTGATTTCCTACGAATTTTTTTTCAGGTTTAAGCAATACCACTTTTTAAAAGTTCTGACTTAAACAAATGAGGGCTTGTAACCCTCAAATGAAAACTAAATACAAGAAATATTTCCTCCAAATACTTCTGTTTTGCCAAAGCCAATTAAAGAAAACATTCAACCAGGTTGACTTATCTCATATCCCTCTCCCCTGAGGCACAGCTCAGACAGAAGAGAAATTGTTCGAAACACCCATCCACCTCCAGAAAGGAAAGCCCAGCTGTATAATTAGCCATTGAGCAAAAAGCCCATTCCTTGTGCCTTTCCATTTACAACATCTTTTACATAAATCCTTGGGTCCTTAACTCAACTTTTATTGAAAACAAAATGCTTGACATTTTGCCCAGGTAACTACTGAGCACCACTGAATTTGGACTCCAGGCTGTGACACCCATACGCGCTGTGTACAGCTGTAACACCCCTAACAACTAATAAAAGGCTATTACTTGAAACAGAGATAGAAAAGCACCTTCTAGCATAAACCCAAATACATAGGTCACCAAGTTATCACCATCTGATTCAGCACCTCTGTCTACATAAAGCTGAATGAACACCTCGGACTGGTTAACTGAATTCTAGAGAAGAAACGGCAAAGCAAAGGAAAAGCACTTTTCAAGACGTAATAGAAGAAAACTGCTACAGGCTGTTCTAAATAAAGAACCCAATTCCTTGCGAGAGCCATCGCTATTAAACTGCCGCACTCCAGAGGATGGGAAAAAAACATCATCATTTTGGTTCTGCCACAGTCAGGAATGCTCACAGAAGCCCTCCTCACCGCTCGTGTTGTTTTGAACCCAGAGGATGCAAAGAGAGCTAGTTTCTTAGTAACTGAGCCAAGAAATCAGTGCTCAAGATCCTTTGGATGGAAAATGTCCCCTTCAGCAGCGTTTGTGGTGCCGGCCCTCCTCTCCTGCTAGCTGCCAGAGCTTTCGTTCCCTTTCCTGCCAGCTGCCTGGCCTCACAGCAAACACCACACATTGCCAAGCAGGACGTGAGTGATCTAAGCAAAGCAGGAGATCCACGGACTCTGACACAGGCTTACTCTGGAGAAACCATGTAATCCCCCCACCTCAGTTTTCCTGCCTGAAAAAAAAAAAAAAGGTCAACTATCAATTATCTACTGTTTAGGTCATATATTTGCAAAGCCCATAGGGAGATAAAAAGCATTATACAAACTATATGCACACATGTTAATGCTGATTAATTTTCTCTGTGCAAACATCTCCCTTTTTCTTCTTCATTGCCCCTCCTCTCATTCTATCAGCAGTCTCATCTGGAGGAGGACGAGGAACTGCTGACAGCTGAAGTATTTTCCGCAGTTGTTCTTTTGAGATTCAGAAATGCAACCACTCAGCGCAGCCTTGTGTTCAGCTGACTGTTTCCTTAATAGCTTTGCGCTTTCATGTGTCTCCTCATTTTCTGTTACATGAATTTAAAGCAATCTGATTTTCAAGTTAATTTGAAATGATGCAAGATCCATTAGGTGAAGGCATCGTTTGCGAAATAACTCAGAGAGACAACTTTCATTCACTACACTTGCAGGTATGCTCCCATCAGACAAAAGAAGGGCTAGTGATGTGAATAAAATCAGCAGTCTGGCTCAAAAAGAAAGTCAGTATACAGCACAGCACAGATATAGACTAACTGCACAGGAGGCCTGAAATAAACACAACGGCTCAAGTTTTACACCAATAAGAAATCCTTTTGTGATGCTACTTACAGAAAAGATTATCAGAATATGCATAAGGCTTTGCAAAATAAGACCTAGAAGTTTGTTTTCCGAGAATTTTTGGAACCCCATTTTCTGAGGAGTACAATGCAAACACTTTGTGGAATAAAATTATTTCAGTCATCACAAAGCAATCCAAAGTGAAATTTACGATTGTGCTTTGTTGACAGCTCCGCAAGGGTAGCTCCCATCAGAGATAACAGGAGCTGACCCTCTGCACCTACAAGTAGAATTGCTTCTTCTGACTTGTACCATTGCAGAATGACCATCTATGCTCATGGCTGGAAAAAACTGCACTGGCACAGGCTGTCCAGAAAGGCTGTGGAGTTCCCATCTTGGAAATACACAAAAGCTGTCAGGACTTGGTCCTGAGCAACCTGCTCTGGGCGGCTCTGCTTGAGCTGGGGGTTGGACCGGATGGCCTCCAGAGGCCCCTTCCAGCCTCAGACATTCCATAATTCTGTGAAATGGGCACTGTCTGGTGCATCTTGCATGAACGTCCTCTAACTGCCACTGTAGGCTCTGGTCTGGACACTGTGGACATATCAGAAATAACACCTCAAATCTGTCCTTGAAGTAAAACAAATGGGAAGCACCCAGATCTCTGAAGCAGCACTTTAACAGGCCGGAAACTGCAGGAAACCCTGGGGCAGAGGCTGACAGATCCTCATCTGCAAATCCTCCACTCATAGATGTGTACGCAGTCAATAGTATACAGGCAGGAGGTCATGTACATATTCCACAACTGAAATTAGCTGCCTTTTAAGACAGCAATACTGTCACCTTTGTTTTCACTGACCACCTAATGTAGCCCTGAAGCTGAGCAGTACACAACAAAAATGACAGGTTAACTCTTCAGATACTTTCCGTAAGGTAAAGACATTGACAATTTAAGTTGAGAATGCTATCAGGAGAAAGAATCTTTGGGAACAATCCTCAAGAAACAACACCTCATCACTGCATTCAGCTGTTTGACACGCATCAAAATCTGTGTTCAGAAAAGAAAAGGAATTTGGCTAGCTTTGCTCCTGCCAAGCAATCTGCTCTCGACTGACTATAAAATCCCTCATACTATCACTTCAACTCAAAGGCAGAGAGCATACTGACTACCAATATAACGTCTGAAGTTTTGTAAAAGGGGAGAAGTAATCTTGCCTGCTTTTAGAAAATGGGATGGCGGTCTCATTAGAAAGGAATTCAATTGCAATAGTTACCTCGGCATGTAAAGGACTCGCTCTGCCACCACAAATCCCACCCTGAAGAAGAGGTTGCTGGCTGGGATGAATGGGAAAACCAGGAACAACAAGCCAACCAAAACTTCTTTGTGTTCCAGTTTCTGCAATAACACAAAATTAAACAAATATCAACTAAAAAAATCCAATTTCATTCACCACTAAGTTTCCCCTCTCCTTCTGAGATTCTTATTAATGAAATAAGCAACTCAGATTAGTGTTTGTATGTTTTGCATTTAAAGAAATTATTCCAAAATACTGTTTTTTCATATTTATGTACAGTTGGTGCTTCTGATATGCCCAGGAAGTACACAAACACTATCCACAGTGTGAATTACTCTTGATGTTTCTTCCAAGATCAGTTCTGTTGCATGCAGCTCTCTTGAGGTGGCAGAGCTTGCACCCAAGATATACTCCTTACTGGTAATAGGTAGGTTCACAATAGTGTGAATGTACCAGTTAACATGTCCACAACAATACATTTGCATGTAAATATACAAGTGCATACCACACACACACAGACTGCTGTGTGCAATCCTAAGTGTTAATAACTGCGTAAAAGCTGTTCAACCAGTCACATTTTGTGGAAAGAAAATTAGCCTCAAATGGCACATTAATGTGGTCATTTTATCCCTTACGAAATGATACCTAAACTTTTTCTCACATAATGTCTCTATACGCAAACAGAGATGGAAATCTGAGATGTACTACATGTTAAAATCAATGTCTTTCACTTGAGCTCACTTTTATGTTTCTTTTTGAGGAGAAATCTAATTGCTGCATGAAGTTCAAAACAACTGCGATTTGCATGGCTGACACAAAAATCTCAGCATTCCCACCACCAAGAGAACAAAGCCTCCTTCAGCAGATTTAGCTTCACTGTTAGCTCCACCCCGAGATGTTGAATCATTTCGTGCTTTCTGTTGAGGATCTTAAGGGATAAAATCAGGCTAAAAGATGAGCAGCACCAGGTTTGTAAAACCACCCATCCAGGCATTTATGCTTTCCTGCCCTGCCCCCTCATCGGCCACTGCAGTGCCATTCTGCATCCATTTAAAGAAGTGTAGCTTTGTCACATTCAGAAACAGATGCAAGCAGAATAGCGTAGTGGTTGCAGTACTTCCTAACTGTTTTGGGCAATTTCTCAACTTTTAAGAGCAAATTGACTTCCAAAGCTTTAGCTGGGGAGGATTTAAATCTAGAAATGTTGAATGAGATTTTTGCGTAGAGGAGCGGAGCCCAGTCAGTGATGTGGGGCCATGCAGTACAACCTGTCCTGCTATTGTACAACTAGAGACTGTGATGCCAGTTACTTCTGGCCTAACCCATGGCTGAAATTCAGCAATCTCAGTATTAAAATTCTATTCTGTGGAAAAGACGGTGAACATTTTCTATGGGCACAAAACACTACATTGTACGTTGAAGGCTAATCTGGCACACAGCCACGTAGCAACCTACTACTGCTACAGGACTGAATCTTTTACGCATACTTAGTACATTTACTTGGGACAGGATTTATATTTTCTACTTTCAGCCATCTAAAAGTTACCCATTTAGGCTAGATTTAATACCTAATCCACCTCTTTAGTCAATGGGAAGTGAAAAGCACACATTGCAAATGACTAAGCACCCAAAGGGACTACAGTGGTGTGACATAACATATCCACTGAAAGGTCCTCTCCTGCCCAGGTCCAGAGGAATTGCTTTTAGGTGGGTCACATTACATCTGCTCAGTGTGTAACACTAGCAGGGTTGCCCAGATGTGGACACCATGGTGGCACCTCAGCTTTCACAGAAGCAAGAATGATAGCAGTACTCTCTTCTTGGACATATCAGTGAGGTGTTACTTCTCACAGCCACTAAGTAGTACCTTTTCTCACTTACCAGTTTGCATCACCAAGTTTACCATGTTTGGTGAATACCCTTTGAGGAAGAAATACCACCACACAAGCATGAATGGTACCAGAGACCATTTAGAAGGATAGAAAAAGGCATAGAAGGACTTTCATCTAGATAAAAATTAAGTCTGAATCATAGAATCATAGAATGGCCTGGGTTGGAAGGGACCTCAAGGATCCTCAAGTTCCAACCCCTCTGCCGCAGGCAGGGTTGCCAACTGCTAGATCTAGCACTAGATCAGGCTGCGTAGGGCCCCATCCAACCTGGCCTTGAGCACCTCCAGGGATGGGGCATCCACAGCCTCTCTGGGCAGCTGTGCCAGTGCCTCACCACCCCCTCAGTGAAAAACTTCCCTCCTAAAACAGGGCAACTCTCAAGGAGTTCTCCCAGCCAACGAATGTCTGGATGATGTAGATAGACTTGTTGCAGAGAGAAAACAAAGTTGGAAAAATGTTTTAGAAAAAAAACACCTTCTGAGGGCAAGTTTTCAAATCAAGCAGAGTGTTTAGAAACTCCCGAGTGAAAAAAAAGACCTGATGTTACTTAGAAGAGAGCCTTTCTACCAGGCTCACAAAGAAGTGCACTGACTTCCCCTGGTTCAAAGAGGAGACACAAGGCAGGGAGGGGAGTAGAGTTCACGTCTCCAGACTTCTTTATTAACACCCGCCTTAAACAGCACCATAATTACCTGCTTCTATTGTCTACTTTCTCAGTGTGTTTAAAAACACTACTGCCTTCCTGAGGTCACAGCAGAACCTAAAACATATTACTGCCAGAGTTGAAGCAGATACCAATCCATAAAGCTGATGAGCAGAGATGCCCAGTAATGGTCATTTGGTCTTGTAATTGCAACAGAAAATTGGATAGAAAAAAGAATGGATTAAAAATTATTCTTCAACTCTGAATGCAAATGATCAGTCCTAACGAGCTCAAAACAAGCTCTGGACATATACTTCTATTTCTCTCCTGCCTCCTGACACTACCTTCCCTTCCCACCTTGTCTAGCCTAATTACTGTGCCCATTTGCTGCCGTCACTCTACCCCAGGAGTCTGACGACAAAGACCCAGAGGCACGAGAAGGTATGCTGGGCTAATGCATAGGATGTTCTCTGTGCCCAAGATACACTCTTGCTTTAAAATGAACCAGCTATCAAATAGTTCCTCAGTTGCTGTTTGTTAAATCAGTAATTGGGAAAGCAACCTCTAGTTAACCTCTCTAGGAAGGACGCAGTGTTATCCAAAGCTGCAGCGCTGCAGATAAGCAAAGGAAACTTATTGCTGGAGAAAGACAAATAAAACCTGCACATCCAGTGGGAAAATGGAAAATGTGGGAATTAGTTAGACTGAAGGAGAAAATGGTATTGTGCACCTTTTCTCCCTGCACAACAAGTCACAGCTCTAGATTAATGCCATTGAAGGCTGCCAGCTCGGTCCCGCTGGCAGGGCTCAGAGACAGGAGCCCAGCGCTATGAGCCAGCCCCACGGAGAGGCAGAGCCCTTTGTGGTAGCACTGATTTCTGAAACAAGACATATCTGGCAGCTGGCAGTGCCCTTATTAAAGCATTTGGTTCAGGCAGAGGCTTTGTTAAGAAATGGTCCTTGAAGCCCTTTAGGGGCATTGGATTCAGTGGTGTTTGGTTGCATTTCAACTTTCTCATCACAGGAATATGAAGTCAGTATTTTTACACCCTCCTAAAGAGTTGCTCTAACTCTGTGTGTCAAAATGGTATCCCAGCAGAAGTAACAAAGAGGTTACTACTTGTGTAGGGGGGAAACAATATGCATTGCCTTTGTTATTCTAATGCACAGAAGAAATGAATATCCCTTACCATTCCCACCCCACACGTCCCCCTCGGTGCACCATTGCTATGAGACCCCAGCCAGGCTTTGGCTGGTTCTGTGCTATGGTCATGCTGATGAGCCAGTGAGTCAAAATGCTCAACTCATCTCCCAGAGCAGTTTTGGTTTCTCTCCTCTACCTGGCCATTAACTTTTCTGCAACATGTAAGCACACTGCCACATTCTGCCACATAGAGAACCTGAGCAGGAATAGAAATTGAGGCTGTGGTTCATCTGATATTCATCTGTGGCCATTAATTTGGAATTTTTACTGGAGAAGTAGTTACCTTAATGACAGCTGGATCTAATTTCCCACTTCCCTGAACAGTTTCTACCGATATAGAAACTTAGTGTCTACTAATGGATAAGACACTATGCTAAACCAGCCTTTGCTCAGACTCAAGAACTGCACGTTCCCCTCTTTCAGCCTTGTGAGGACTGGATGCCCAGCACACCTCTTCCTGCCCTCCTGACAAGGGCTAGCATCTGCTCACCTGGGCAGCACAGAGAAAACAGAAGAAAGGACAGAAATGTGACTATGACACGTTGAAAGGATCTTGCGTACCACAAGCGATAGCCTCAGAGAGCTAAAGCTAATGGCAGAAAGTCTCACAGGATACTGTGTTCTCCTTTATCATTTTCCCTATCAATATTTACTTAGCAGATTTCCCTTTTATTCCTCCTTCCCTAGGAGGGGCTGCAGATTTACAGACAAGTAGGCAAGCAAGACTGTGTGGCACAGGAACGCCAGGGACCAGTACTGCAGGGCTTCAGGAGCAGATGGCAGCAACACCTTCCATTGAGCGCAAGTCACAAGGAGATGTCTTCAACATTTTGTTAAAACAACTAAAACATGCAGTGCTATATTTTTCACAATGCTTTGGCAGGGATAAAAAAAAAAAAAAAAAAAGAAGACAAAAGAAAGAAAATGAAATATTGGGACCATTTATTTGGTTGCTGACTTATTGTTTAAATACTCCGGTCATCTGAGCCACTTAAGAGACAGCAGAGCTAAACATGGCAGAGCCATCACCTTCCAAGTGCCCACAGCAATAGAAAAAGCTTTTAAAGAGTTGCAGGAAATTCTGTCTTTCTTTTTTCTTTAAAAAGAAACATCTAGGACTAAAATTACGGAACACTTCATTCATTTTACAGAGAGTTATCTCCTTTCCTCTTAAAAACCATGCTTTCTCTTGGAAATATTAAACTTTCCTTCCTACCTGTCACAGAGTTCCCTAGAAGAAAAAAAGTACCTTTGTATTAACCTTAAATCATAGAATCATAGAATCCTTGGAGTTGGAAGGGACCTTTAAAGGTAATCTAGCCCAACTCCCCTGCAATGTAAATGATTTCTTTTCCTAAAGACCAACCAACTCTAAAACAGAATAGCATTCCTTATAGCAGGTAGCTTGGTGGGGTTTTCAATTTCACATCTACCTCCAATTATGATTACGTATTCATTAAATTGTAACTAAAATCAGTAAAGAAAAATTTTTAAACCTGCTACTTTTCACACGCTTATCAAGGAGCTGAAGACCATCATGCTTTCTCCCAAAGGGAAGACAAAATACTGTCATACTAGCTCAGACAAAATAGGAAAGAATCACTCCCAGGCTAAAAAACATCAACACAGCAACAAATCTAAAAAATTGCTTCCTTGGCAATTTGGAGAAAAAGGACAAAGGACTCAAGTTTACAACTGAAAGAGGGCTTCCACAGTATTATGTGTAAGACATATTCCTGAGCTACAAGTAAACATCTGCTGACTGCTGTTAAATCACAAGTCTACAAGCCCTAGCCCACAAAGTACAAGCATAGGATGTACACAGATTACTTTGATATATCTACCAACTATGACTTGCATAAGCCACCTGTAAATTCCCTGTCTTTCCCATTGAGAAAGCACTGCCTAAGGTGCCAGATCCATTAAACCTTGCACAGTGATGGCGAGACTCGTGCTCACACCCCCAGCACCTCCAAGAGCTGAAGCATCACAGAGTGGAGCTGTAAGAACAACCTCCCTCCTGGCTCTGGGAAGGCAGCAGCTGGGCAAACAACTTCAAGCAAATTCAGTTCTCTTATACCTTGAAGTGTTTCTGAAGGTGCTTATACATGCTTGCTTGTTTGATGGGAAGGTGGCAGTCAGATGGGTTTAATTTCTTCCTCTAAGTTTATTTTGAGAATGAGGCAAGTGCCACGTCTCCACCATCAAGACCCAACAGCTCCATGGAGTAAAAACGTCCTTCCTACCAAAAGCATAAATCACCCTACGCCAGTGAGCTCTGGATGGTCCATTGCAGAGGTGTTATGCTTGGAACACCAGACTGAAAGTGCAGAGAAGCTGGCATCCAGGAAAGCTGGAAGTGCATGGCTGTGTAACAGCAATAAATGCTTACAGGCCAGGAAGATAAGTACTCCATCAGACAAAACAGAGATTGAAAGAAACTCCAAGACTATCTGTAAATCACAGACAGGATTATAATTCTTCAGTTAATTCCTAAATAAGCGGGAAGTGCTTGTCTAGACTGCACACAAAGTTAATTCATCTGTTCCTCTTGGATCAGTTGCTCATGAAGCCACAAGCAGCTCGGCGATGTGACATCTCACCAGCCTGCACCAAGCCACCCACAGCATCTCACATGGCACGAGGTCAAGATCTGCCAACTTCTAGTCTTGTATAAATGATATTAAAGAGAAAAGGGACTGTGTTAGAAGCATGTCAAGCTCACTGCACATTCATGAGTAAATGATAAAAAGTAAGCATAAGCGTATTGGGAATCAACCCCAGGGATTCACTCTTTCACAGGAAGAAATCCCTGTTGATGGAAAGTGAGCAGAAGCAAGCACTGGGTGCTCCCAGTCCCACCTCAGTGGTGCAGGACCAGGGAGGTGATGGCAGAGCTGTACTGTGCCTCATCTACCATCAGCGCAGTCTCCTTGAGGTCACCAGCAGAAATCAGGATGGGACACACAATCCATTCTCTGTGGCCAAACAGAAAGGCACTGGAAAGCGACAATTGATTCACACTGCTGCCAAAAGTCAGGTGTGAAAATTCAAAGGATTGTCTGAAAAATGAAAACATTTAGTACCTGCCCAGCTTCAAAGTTAGCTCTGACACTGGGCTGAATTAACTTGCTCCTACAAAAAGGGGCTGCAATTTCTGTAATCACCACAACTCATCAGCAGTTTTACTCTTTTGTCTCATCAAAAAAATCCAACCAAACAAAAAAAACCTAGCACCTTCAGTAGTGCCAGCAGCTTGAATGCCAGGCTTAGCAAGTCACTGCCTTCCTAAAATAACTCAGTTTTCCTTGGTGATCATCTAGCTTGGACAGAATCACACACCGTTACTACCGACTAGAATCAAGCAAATTTTATACTTCACAGATAGTCCAAAGCCATGGGGATCTCCAGTGCCATTTTGACCACCACTGCTGACTGCCTGTTAATGACCTGACATGCTGCTGACCCCATTTCTATCATTCAGTGGCAGCAGCAAAAAGCACTTTTCAGTTCTGCAGCCGCAGTACCTATGCAGGAGCTGCACAGGCAAACAGAAACAGATCCAAAGCCCCTGGAAGCATCGCTGGCTCCCTAATCAGGGATTATCTGAAGAGAAATCCTTAGCACATATCTCAGACTATTCTGATGAGATCAGTCACTTCCTGTTTTCAGAAAGGAGCAAGTGCTGGTCTCCTATCCTAGCCAGAACAGAGCCTCTTTTTCAGGAATGCTGAAAGTGCCTAAAATCTCTGTTTACATCAGTGGAAACCGTGGATACTCAGCAGCTCTGGCAATCAGGCTCTCAACTATGGAATAAAAGCAAGAAGTAGTCTTTTCCTGATCCCTTAACCCACAGCAGGGCACAGAATTGTATTCTGTTGATATTTCATGTTATATTTTAGTATCCTAACATAAAGCTTTGATTCTATTTTCTTTTCCCCTGTACACCTCAGCTACCCAGTTGTGTGTTTACAGTTTTTCCTACCCAGCCTGCTAAAATTCCCGGAAGAAATAAGCTCATTTTCCCAGTCCCTAATCTCTGCAGCCCCTAATTCCTCTTCATGAGCTGATTTGAGCAGGATGCAGGAGCACATGTCTTTAAAAGAGAAATGGAACATTCCAAAAGGAAATGGGAAAGTCAACAGCTTGTTCCAGGAACCAGAAAAATGCTTTTGACCTTGTGGTCGTTTTTCCCTCTTCCCTTTCACTCTGTGACTGCAGACTGCTTCACTACATGGGGGAAAAAAAAAGAAAAAAAAGGGAAAGTTCAAACATACGCACATTGCTTGCAGTACGTACAGGCATAATTTTTGGAAAATAAACTGCTCATAGTGGGTTTGCCCTTGAGAGGCAACGCTGAACAAGAGGACCCTAATCAAATCACAGAACAGTTTGGCTCCCTAATGCAAAACTCAGACCAACTAAGAGCAGTGAGCGCCATTGTCAGCCCCAGCTATAAATTTTTCAGTCCTCATTCCACCTCCCCTTTCCTTCTCACTCCTGCTATTGTGCCACTCCAAAACCTTTCAGCTCTGAGTGGGCCTGGAAGTACTAACTCAGACCAGAAGAAGAAAATGGTAGCAAACAAAAAGACCGTTTTTGAAAATACAGTCATTCAGTGCTAATAAGCCGAATGTGGCAGAACTAACTGCACCTATGGAAAGCACCTACCTAGCATGACAAACCCCTGCAGGAGTTGAGCCCACTCAGTGAGATGCTGAATATCTTCCTGGTAAGGAAAATCAGAGCTGCTTCAGCTATGGCTGTATTTAATCAGGGTACCCCACTCCAAACCTCTCATTTCAACCATCTACCCAGAAGAAAAATCCAATGCAAAAGGTATTTTGGCAGTTTCAACGTTTGTTTCTTTTTTTATTGTAGGACAGCGAAAGCATACTAATAGACTAAAGAAGGTTAATTTTGCTCAAGTGCGTTGGGGAGCACCCTGGGAAGGCTGTCGTGTGCCTGCAGCCCCGCTGCGGATCTGCAGCTGATCCGCTCGCAGCATCCCACAGAGCGGAGGCAGACGCCAGACACGCGGAGCGCCGGCACCGGGCTCCCCTCTTCCTGCAGCCCTCACCAAGCACAGTCTTTCTGGCTTATTACTCTCTCCCTGAAGCAAACATTAACAACAGAAGCAGCCCAGAAAAGCCTCGCTGCTAAGGATTACGAACATCAGTGCTGACCTTCTCTGTGTGGAAGGAATTCAAGTGGGCCCTGAGGAAAATGAAAGCAGGATTTATTTTAAATGGACCTTTTATGAAAATGACTGTGGTTTCCAGCTCGTCAGATATACTCAGTCAATAAATAGCCTTACTCACCTTGCAGCGCCTTTGAAGCAGGTATTGTTCTGGGAGTGTTGTGGAATATGAATTTTGCCAAGGCATAGTTTCTAACTGCTGCTCCTACTACCGAACATTATAAAAGGCGATTGTTCCCCAGAAAGGTCCATAAGCTGTGATTTACTAATGAAATACCAAACCTGGGAAACCAGGCAAAGGTCTCAGGAGTGCAGGGTAAAGTAAATAGCATGAGAGAATACACATAATGAGCGCTAGCAAAAACAACAGAAACACGCACACAAGGAGAAGGCACAAATGTGTTCCCCTCCTTGATGTTATCAAACATTGACAGCTAAGAAATACAGTCTGTGAGAGGCTCGGGAATATGCTTAGAAGATGTTCATACATACAAAGCATTGGATAAATGACAATAGGATTCCTATTATGGCAAGAATTAAAGTCATAATATTTCGGTATAAAACGCTTTGTCTTGGCTAAGGAGCACTATGCAGAGAAATGTAGAGGCAGCATTACCTTAAAATTAAAATGAGCTCTGAAGTAAAAAATAACCAACTGTAGCACATAAAAGAACAGAGTAACAATATCTATCTCAGTTGCATGTAATGAATATAAACTGAAAATCAACACAACTTCCTGTGCCATACGTAGCAATGCCATTACACAGCAGCAAAGCACATTCTTTAAAAAGGTATGACCTAGAGGATGCTGGAGATTATTTTTCGTTACTGATGTGAAACATAAGCAGCACTCTCTCCTCACACAGGAACAAACTGTTGCACGTGACTGTGTTCTGCTGAACAAAGGGAAGGGGGCTGTAGGCCACCATAGGGTACCTCAGTAACATTGGTCAAATGCAAGACGAGGGCCGAATTGTATGAGGCACAATAAATTGCCCCAGACTGGTTGGGTACATTAGCCACCATTTTGAGTTAGTTTTCCAGATCATCTTGTTCAAAACTGTCCCATTACACACACCTGAGAGTTCCCACTCTCAGCCTTCCCCATGTCTGCCCCCGTTTGAGTCCTGGTACCATACGGAAAGTACAGTCTGGTCCACTGCGTGTTCTGCACATACACTCACAGCCACAACAACAAGACAAGCTGCATTTTAATCATGCTGCTAATTAAGCAGCAACATCAAAATGCCATGCACAGTGGCATTTCAAACATCTGAAGGGTTTTCCTTTCATGCTCATTGACTTATTATGACATGTCAAGGAAATAATTGTCATCCTGACAATATGCCAAGAATTGTCCTCTCTGGTTCACCAGGTGCTCACCATTTCTTCCAGCACAGAAAGGCAGTGCTATGGGCCCCTCGGTATGTTAGTGGCCATCTGAAGCATTCCACAGATTATTTCTTTGGCCTCGCAACTGGCTTGCTTGGCAACTAGAACGAGACAGCGGTTCAGACATTTCAATGACCTTAGCTGGAAAACACACCAACTAGTCCCAAAGGTGAAAAACATACCAACTCCATTCCTTCAGTCTAGAGCTGGCTTTAAAATTAGCAATAATCGAAACTCTCTTTTTTCCCCCCAACTATTATTATTTCTCTGGGATACAGGCATTTGCTGAAGTGTCCCCTGCCTTTGTCACACCCTCAGTATGCTACTTGAAGCCCAGCCAGACTGGTGAGGAAGTTCAGCACAAAGAAATGAGCAGCACTTGAGGATTTCAAGATCCACTGATGAGTCCTTGTGCCTCAGCTAAAGCAGAGAGGCCAATGAGCAGAGCATGCCAGGCATCTGCATGGTGAAAAATCAAATCTCAAAAGGTTTCAAAGAGATGCTTAGTGATGGAATGCAACTTTGCCCCATTAGTCAGCATGAAAAAATCTTGGTTGGAGACGACATCGAGGTCCTTTACTCCCACAAAAGACTGCTGGAAGTGTGTCAAGGAGCAAGCCTTTCCTACACTCCCATCAGGCCACCTGAAGATTAATTGTAACCTGTGACAGGGATGGCTACAGCAAAACACGAGTGCAGCTATGCAGCTAAACACCGAAGAGCAACAAGTCTTCTTGGGGGAGCTGCTCACAGGGGAGCTCTTTCCATCCCCTCTGGCCAACATGCAAGAGGGATTAGCACTATGCATCCAAAACAACCCACTAAATGAAAGTTATACCCAAGGAATTTATAGAGCAACTTTGAAAGTGACTTCCCCATTATGTAAGAAGGAGATCAACAGTAAAACATACAAGGAAGGGGAGCAAGGCTTCTCTCTCCAAAATATAACAAACTGGTATCTGTCTTCTGTTTCTGCATTTTTTCCAACATAAGAACTCTATGCAATCTAGAAACAGACATACCGACCCAAGAACCCATGGGTAGAAATCTTCACTGTTTCTTCCCCCTTCGAGGTATAACAGCATTCACAAAGTGGAATGGAACAAGAAAGCTTCGTGCCTTAGATGTCCTTTATCAGCATCACGCATACATGCCAACAGGGTTATTACCCTAATCACAGAAGTCTACAACAAATTAGCCCTGTTTAAAATTCAGTGGCAACAAAGGCAGAAATCCAATACATGCATTCTCTAATTACATTCCGTGTAATATATTCTGAGAGTCTCACGTGAGCTTGTTTTGTGGATACACACACCACCTCTTGCCACTGAAAATCAATTCAGTGTTCACTGCACAAACCTCTTGGATTCTGCCAAAATAATTTCTAGTGTTTCCATCCTCCATGCCACAAAAAGGAAAGTGTTTGTGCCAATGAGAAAGAATATGAGGTTTTGCCCTCTCTTGCCCATGCACACCTACACACTCAAAGAAAAGGCTCACAGACTATTTGCCTGCTCACTGTAAAATCATTCTTTGGAAAATTGCAAGCTATTTTTTCCAGGTTCGACTTTACAATGAAAAAGGAGAGAAAATGGCTGTTAAGACAGTTCAATGCGTTTGTTTCAGAAAGAAAGCAGAACTTCTTACACTTTATGAAATGTGAAAATCAACTGACACATCTCATGCTACCCACAAACTAAAACACAGTGCAGCGTAGTTTCACAGGAGCACAACAGAAGGACAGTCTTTATTGGGGCCCAATAAAAGCCACTGACGTTGCATTTGGAAAGAAGCTTTCTTACGGGCCTAATATGAATTGTGCCTTTCTTAAGGGCCTATCATGAATTGTGCCTGCAGTTCAAGTATCCTGAACTTTCCTCTTCTAACTGTAGAAGATGTTCCTGAGAGTACGCAAGCCAAGCAGGATCATTTATTTCCAGAAAATGTCTCTCTTCCTGCTCGGTATATGATAATCATCTTCATGCCACCTAACAGCATACATTACTTGGGTTGTTACAAGTGTTGCTAAAAACAAAATAGCAAATAGCTTCAGAAATCTAGAATTTTCTGAAAATCAGACTATTTCATCAGCTACTTCTAATTATACACAGGGGTGGGGGAAGCATGTCCCAGTTGACCTCCGGGAACCATTAACAGTCCCATGCTCACAGTGGTTTTCCTGGGAAGCTGGTGAGTTGAGGCTGATTAGAGCACCTTGTCAAGAACGTGTGATCGTTCTAGATGAACTTGCATTAGACACAAAAGTAGATCGCTTCTGGTCCAATTTATACCACATTTTGTGTTTCCAAGAACAGACACAATGGATTCTACATCATGAACTTCAAGGCATTCAGTAAGTAAATGCCTGGAGAGTGAAATTCACTTTGCTTAAAGCAACATCAACGGTGGTTAAAACAGTGAACTTATCCTCACCAAAAAAAAAAAAATTAGAAGTTGTAGTTTCAAATCAAACAGTGGTATTCATAAATCCAGACTGAACTGTTTTGCCTTGATGAAAAGAAAAAAAAAAGAAGGGGGGTTAAAAATATGATAAAATCTAGACATTTAATGCAGAAAGTGTTTTGAAATACTTTGTTTTGCGTTTTGAAAGAAGACACACAATTTAGTTACCCAAAGGAATTCTGTTGGATTATCATTTTACCCACACAAATGTCTTTGGATTCTCCTGAAACATTTTTTCTGAGCAAACCAACAACAGTAATCCTGCACACAGCACCAATTCCAACAACAAGAAATAAAAAGCAACTGAAACTTCAAAGAATGTGGGATAAGATTTTTCAGAAGTGTGCAATGCTGGGGTAATGAGAATTTTATCATTAACTTCCCTGGGAATAGGATTAGGTCTAATACAAACACTTCTGGGCATCTCTAGCAACGAGTAATGAAAGAAGGCAGAATACAAGACAAGGTACAACTTGCAGGTAGAAACAGTGAATACCTAACAGAGTATTCTCCTGTATTTCCCATACAGAACCTCTCAACGTATAATCTAAATTAATGACACCGCAGTCTCAAACCGTTTGGTTCATTTCTGTCTCTTATCAGGAGCACAAAGAAGACTGTTGGAGTAGACTGAAGCGTATGTATGACCTGCACATCTTAGCATAACACAAATATTAAAAACTTGTCACACTTCTACTATTTTTTTCCTAAAGAAGCTTCCACAACACAATTGCACAAGGAATAGTCTGCAACACCCTACAACCTACAAAGATACCCATCCACGTCAGTCCATATCTGATCTCTGGCCCCTCATGAACCTGGCATACCCTCACTTTCAGTTCTGCAATAAAATTAAGACTGGACCTGAAATGCTGGAATGTGAAGCCTGGCCTACCAACTAGATCATTTATACTAAATAACATTTTCCAGATCCTTTCAAACTTCCCATATTCTGTTACTTCGCTGATGGGGAATCTTCTCATCAAGATGTATTCAACATTGAGGTTTTAGAAGCACAGTAAAGGTACTGGTACAATAATTGATTTCATTTTCAAATGGCTCTGCAGATGGGAGTCCGCAGTCCCATTTGAGGCAAGTGGCAAAGAGCCTTACTGACTATGAGACAGACTGAGGGGGTTTGGATCAGTAATTTAAGGCAAGGCTCTGGGCCGAGTTTTGCCCTCAAATCAAACCAATTAGGGACTGAGACATTCAGCTAGACAGATGTTTTCATCTGTTAAGCTTGCCTGCTTTAGTTACGCAGTGGTGTGTTTTTTCATCTCAATCCAATTTATTTGGGAAGATTTGTGCTTACTGACCGTTTCATCTGAAGCTTAGGAAACAAAAGATTTTAAATAAAACACTGTATTTCATCTCTTTCAGTGCTACCTTGAATGCAGCTATGCAGTGTAGGCTGAGTAACACCAGCACTAGCACCAGGAAGACCGTGGCCAAGTTCCTCACGTCCCAGACAGACTCGATCAGAGGGATACTGCCAACCTGCCAGTCGTAGCACAGCGTAATGGGTGCCAGCAGAAGCCATGCATTGAAGGCCAGAAGGTAGGAGTAAGTCAGAAACCTGCAAAAGAAAAGAGGCAACATAATGCATGAGATGACTGCCAACACCACAAAACACTTTCTTTATACCAAAAACAGAGCTGAGTTCATGCTGGTTGAGATGTTGGTATTCACTACTTATCAGAAGGAGGAAATAAAATAGCTACGCACACACAGGTAACACCATACCTCTCTTTCAATAAAGACATGCTAACATAAGTGGGGGGAACTTCAAAAGGTCATCTAAAGAAATAACATAAGATCAATAATATTTACGCGGTTTCCATGCAGTAGCCTTTGGAAAACTAAACAAATCTTCATCTTTCACTCAAATGTTAGTTTTTGAAGTGGCTTTTTACCAGCTTCAATTATAATTGAATAGTAACTAAGCAGGTACATACATATATCGACCAGTCGTACAGTACACAGCATCACTCCTGCAATTCAGAAAATCCCTCTACCTGAGTTTAACTTCCAGTTTAGGATTTCTCCTATGTGTAAAACGTAATAAAGTCAGATCTTTCTTTCTCAATTTGCATCCCAGCATAGAGAGAAAATAGACAGCAAAGGAGGCAGAGAGTGATTTTCAGGCAACCCCATCAGAGCTTATTAGGGCTAGGGACAAGCACAAAAGCAAGGGAGAAGTAGGGAGCCTTTTAAATTGTTGTAATCTTCATTAATTGATATTCTCAACATAGAGGAAATTAATGGAGAATGGGAATGGGGAACAACGCTGCCCTATGGCAAGTATGCAGGACTTTTCAGAAGTTTGAACATGAACAGCATGTGTGCAATTGGGTAAAAGAAAAAAAGAAAACAACAAAAGATAAAACATCCTCTCTCCCCCAACAGCCTTCTGGTTGGCACCTATTGCCCAAAAAAGGCTCCCCCTCAAACCACATTTACAGAAGTTCAAATACGTTTGTATGCAAAAGGCTGGAACTTACTCCAGTAATCGCAAAGTCTACCAAGTAGAACTGCAAGAGCCTTTGACAAAGGCAAACACTTCTTGACACTTGACAAACCCTTCTTTAGTTTGCAAATGGAAAAGTTCACATTGTACGCAGCGCAAAAAAGGGCAAATACTAAACATAAACAAATAAATAAATAGATAGATAGATCCTGCACAGGATTTCTTCCATCTGAGCCTGCTTTGGCTGCTGTTATCACACCCAGTTGCCATGGTACCTTAGCAGGTTTGTTAAAATGATAACAAAAGATCCCCAAGAGATGTAGAGCCACGCAGACAGAATTGCTTCATTTGCCACTTCCAAGTCTGCCTCTCTGGGGTCAAAATGCAGCCTTTACAACAGCGTTTGCAGCACTATAATATATTTGTTGCAGAAGGGGTAAGATACTGAAGCTAAACACGACTTCAGGCAGGACAGATGGAACGTCTCAGATGGGTGCTGGGCCAAGGCATGGGGATGAAACAGGCCTACATTTTTGCAGAAACATTTTCAAATAACCACAAACAGTTAGGATACCAGTTTCCCTTCTCATCTAAAAAATGAACGTCTCCAGCAGCACAGCAACCCAAAAGCAAGGAGGCTTAAATAGCTGGAATAATGTTTCATTGTAAACAGTGGAAAAGGCACATGCCCATTTCCCTCCAAATCTTGGTAAGTTCACAATTCTGATGGAAAATGACATATTACCATATTTTTAAGATTTCTGACTACTCAACATTTCTCTTCCATTTCTTCATTTCTCTCCCTGAGGTAGTAAACAAGGAAAAAAGTGAGAGAAAATTCATTTTCTCTCTTAACCAAAGCAGGGATTAAAAGGCCAGTTTCTATTTAGGAAAGCATCCCTCAAAACAGCAATGTAATTCTACTCAACTCTTCTTTGAATGTTGATTGTTCACTGTTTCTGAAGAAACGAGTCTTCTTTTGTTTAAGTCTCCAAGCCAATCTTTTCTGGTCTGCATTACTGAGAAACTAAGCAACTCAAAACCTGATGTAGCTTAATCAAGCCAGGGTGCTCTCGGTGAAGTTATACACAATGTGCCCAAACCTCTGCTTGGATGGAAAATGCAGCAGAATCCTGCATAAGCCTTAATAAAATGGCAGTCCAGAAAAAGTTGCCAACATCTATTTCCAGCTACTTAAAAGCCAAACTGAGATCCGTTTCTAGCTTTACTTAAAAGTGCATATCCATTTACATCAATCTGTGTAATGCCATGGCATACTATATTTTTACAACTGTGTATTTTAGGATTTTCAGAAACATTGAATTAGGTTTCTATTTGACGTCTGGAGAGAGTCAAGTTTTCACTTTCCTTTTGTGCCCTGTATGTTACCATTTTCAATAAGCATAATGATGTCCATGGAAGTTGTTTAACGAGCCACAACACACACCAGGAACCTCCTGCTTTCTCAGACCACGTTTCCAGACAGCAAGGTGGACTGAACGCTGGCTGAATGGCCAGATTAAGAGGGTTGTGGTGCAAGGTCATCTTGAGAGCCAGTAACAAGCAGAGTGCCCTAGCGGTCAATACTGGGTCCAGTTCTGTTTAACAGCTTCAGTAACAACCTGGACAACAGGGTAGAGTGTACCCTCAGTAAATTCGCCAATGACACAAAATTGTATGGAGTGGCCGACCCACCAGAGGGCCACACAGCCATCCAGAGGGACCCTGACAGGCTGGAGAGGTGGACTGACAAAAATCTCATGAAGATCAACAAGAAGTGCTGAGTCCTGCACCTGGGGAGAAACAGCCCCAGGCATCAGTACATGCTGGGGGCCACCCAGTGCACCTGGGGGTTCAACAGCAAGTTGAATGTGAATTAGCTACGTGATCTTGCTGCTAAGAAGGCTAATGATATTCTTGGTTGCAAAGTATAACCAGCAGGTCAAGGGAGGTGATCCTTCTCCTCTACTCAGCACTGGTGAGGCCTCACCTGGAGTACTGAGACCAGTTCTGGGCCTCCCAGTGTAAGAGAGACACGAACATACTGGAAGGGGTCCAGGACAAAGGAGATTACAAAGGGCCTGGAGCACCTCTCCTGTGAGGAGAGGCTGAGAGTGGGGACTGTTCAGCCTGGAGAAGAGGAAGCTCAGGCGATCTCATCAGTATCTATAAACACCTGAAGGGAGGGTGCGAAGAGGACAGAGCCAGGCTCTCTTCAGTGGTGCCCAGTGGCAGGACAAGAGGCAGTGGGCACTAAATAGAGCACAGGAGGTTCCCCCTAAACATCAGGCAGCACTGCTTTGCGGGTGACAGATCACTGGGACAGGATTCCCACAGACATTCTGGAGCCTCCTCCTCAGAGATCTTCAGAAGCTATGAGGACACAAACAAGCTTGAGCAGCCTGCTCCTCCCTATTTAAGGAGAGGGCTTGGACATAAACAATGCCCATAGGATGACCTCCAGAGGACCCTTCCCACTTTAGTCACTCTGTGACACCAGGCAGAAAGAAATGAAAAGATATTTTGGACCCCTGCAAACTGCAGCATTTAAGGTGCTTTCAGCATTCAGACAGACTAGTCATTTTTCTGCATCTTCACTGATAAGACAGGAGCTGATAAATTTTTATGCAGTGTAGAAGAAATAAAGTTTGCTGCCATAACAAAATTGAGTCAGTTTAGCAGATTTTAAAAGGAATTCCGGATAGCCTGATTAGTGCATGTTAAAGCATTTCTAATGGAAGGTTAGGTCAAACTGCTGTGGGAGATGAGAAGAAAGACTCCAGGACAGGCACTGACCAGGACAGGTTTGTAAACAAATCTCTTTCCCCGTGCTTTCAGGGTTTTCACCCTCCTCAGAAGCCACGTGCGCAGCTCACTGGCAGAGGCAGCTCCCAAAGGAGATGGACAACTGCTCTGTTCCGTGACAGCAATAATGAGCAGCTTAAATAGGCTCTGCCAACAGTGGTGAACTATTGTAAAGCCTGTGACAGTCATTACTGTCTACACACAGCCGACTGGTTCACATCTCCAGACATCCTACTGGAGAACCCTTGGCCGGGTCTCTCATCATCAAGCCTGAACACTCTCCCTCAACTTGCATGTGCCAAAAGCAGACATGGAAAGCAAGTCCCAAGAGGCTGCTGCCCGACCTTAGCAGGACTTTTTAAGCTGCAAGAAAGCCTTGAGTGTAAAAGTTTGGATAAGCTTTCAGCTTTGGTAACTCATCCTTGAACAAGATTGATGGCTGTATAAAATAAAGCTGTAGAAACTATCGCTATTCTAGATACTAGAAATAGAAAAATAACAGGATGCTAATAATAGATGCTGACAACTCTGTGCTGCTTTTACTTATGGATCACAAAAGCACGTGATATTCCTCTACATCCGTGTGTCTCTCCTATCACAAGGCTAACTAGGGAGAAATCTAAACGCAGGAGACATGTTTGAAGAACATTTTCTCCAAAGCTGACATTGCAAGGAGATAATTTGCAAATTTTGAAGACTTGAAGATTCATGGGATGATTCCAGGAGCTAATTATGTTTCAGAGGCCTACCTGCAAATGGCAACAAAAGAATTTTCTTTTAATTAGTAGACTAAGCGATTTACATTTTAAATTAATGATCCTCTAGAATTCCAGTGGAGAAAAATCCCTGCCTATAACATCTCCCTCTCTATCGGCTAATCCCAGACAAGACAGAGTACTACCAGTGATGTGATTGGAAGAATCTGCCTCATAATTGGCAACCAGTTTCCCCCCCAGGGTGGTTAACAGCATTTGCATTACAGCAGAGTTGTTTTTTATTTGCAAATTGAACATGGAAATCCAAGTTTCAGCAGGTGTCCAATGTTTCTTTTCCCTTCTCAGACTCTCTGGCGTATAACAGAAAAACACAACTTCTCCTGTAGGTAGCAGGTGTTGTCATAGCAATCCAGTTTGTTTAGTTTTAAATTTTTTAGCTTAAATGTACTGCTGCATGTTTTATTTAAGATAAATACAAGATGAGTCATATCTAGAGCCTGTTGCAGAGAACAGCCATCTCAACTGATTGCTTCTACTGCTAAAATGAAAATAAAGGGTGCTACTTAAAGCCATCAACAATACAACATAAAAATACTTGAGGGATTGCCTGTTACCCTTTGCTGTAATCGAGAATAATGAGCTTGGAAAAGCTCAAGTTTCAGCCCTGCCAAACCCAGACAGTCAGAGAACACCAAGATTGTGAGACTCGCTAAACACACACACACACACAAAGAGAGATTTATAGACATTTATGAGGAATTTCATTTATGAGGTCCATTTCATGGACCATTTTAAGCTTTTTTTTTTCTCCTGTTCCCAGGGATTGAGCCTATAGATTTCTTTCCAAAACTGTGCTACTTGAGCAATCACAAAATTCAGACCATTCTCTACCAAGGCTGCACAGAAAAGTGAAGGCCAGCGACACTATTTGTTCTAGATGCACACAATGGTGCAACACACAGCTTTGCCAGTTTTGGAACAACACATCACGTTCCTGATGAATAACACGGGTCCACCTCACTACCAAAGGCCCAGCAGGATGTACACCTGCAAATGGAAGCTTTTATTGCACCGGTAACTTTAGTAAGGCAAAGGCAAAAAATATTTTCCAGGTGGGGAAAAATGGACTTAACTAGAAGACAGGTGAGAGAAGTGCACTAAGCTGTTATTTGGGAAAACAAGGGGTTGTATGAAGAAGGGACGATCTCAAACAGAAACAGGAAGAAGACTGTTGTCCTTTCAGAAATCTCTGATGTTGTTAACAGCATTCTCTAAAGAAGGCCCACCCATTGCCAGGTACTCAGGGAGGTTTCAGCTCATGTAAGTGCTAGAAGAATGCCTTTATTAGGGAAAAGAGCTTCTTGCTTGCACTAACAGCTGAAATGACTTCAGCTCCAGCCTCTCTTCATCCTCTACAAAGCCCTAAAGCCAAGACTACTTGATGAGCCACTTTACATCAATGTCCTCCTAGGGCACCTGGCCGCAATTAGAACCAGGTGGTATCCCTTAAGGGTATTGTCTTAAAATTGTATGCATTTGCACTTCAACCAGGGAGTTGCCACTCCAATCATACCTTCCCACATGAGTTTATTTTCCTGACCTGTACATTGTCAGCGTAAACATTTTCTTTTCATAGCCTTAGAAGAAAAATATCAGGCTGTGTCTATCCAGCACATCCTGTGACAGTGGAGTAAGACTACACAAACAAGAGACAGACTAATTCCAATTTAACATCCAAATCCAAGCACTGGCTAGACAGAAAATACTGCCAACTGGGAAAACTGCCTGTGCATCCTCCTTCATCTAAACTTTCACAGCTAGGGGAAAAGAGCTGCCAGTTAAGAGAAGACAGGAGCAGAAAAGTACTGGTGGACTGCTGCAGCCTGATGAAGAGCAAGGTAGCTTCTCTGGGAGGTGGGATGGTACGCAGCAGGGGCATGTGGCGAAAGGCAGATCATATTGTCCCTGATAGCTTCACTGCCTGAAGAGCTCTGATCTGGTGAACAGCTGTATCTCAGTTGTTTCAACTCTGTGGCTAAGAATCTGAAAAACATCAAATTCTTCAAAAGGAAACAGTTCCAAAGAGCCTGCACGTATCTCGTGAAACCTGTGCATGCTATCAGAGTCACAATACTGGAAAACTCAGGACTGATCTCACTCCATTTTCCCTCTCCAAAGCCCTGTGAGCTGTGGGTGAAGAGCACCCTGTGACCAAACACCGTGCTCAGCTCACCTCAGCCCCAGACGACCCTCACCTGGAGCTTCTCGTCCTGGTCACCGGTGAGTAACTGCTCCAGAAAAGGCTCACCGAGGCGGCAGGGGACAGAGGGTCCTCTGCACAGCAGTGAGATGCCACTTGCTGATCCTCAAGAAACTAAAACCCAGAGCTCATAAACCTGCTGTGCTAACATTTCTGGAAATGATCACTGTATCAGAGTGTCACCTACTCTGCACAGACATCCATGAAAGAACTGTCCTGAGCACGCCTGGGCCTCAGAGGCTGGCTGTGGTCTAGCCCTCCTGCATGGGCATATTTTGAAGAACAAAATGTGTCTTGCCTACAGGAGTCAATGGCCTTTGCTTCAGCTGCACTCCTGAATTCAGGGTGCCCACAGAGATTGCACATAGGGCTGAAGATGTTAAGTACCTGCGGGCACACAGAAGGAAGCACTGACAACACAGGCAGAGCTCCTCCACTCAGGAAGCACGTGCAAATCTGGCTAATTAAAGGCTGATATACTGCACGGGCCCATCTTAATGGCAGCTCCTAGCCTAAGGTCAGTGCAAATCGCATACCAGCGGAGTTGCTACACTTGATTTCCTCTGCAGAAGTGGCTGGCACGGGGACCTGTATCTCCAGCACAAGTCTGCCATGTGCCTCTCCATAGTTCAATCCTTTGCATGTTACATCTGGGATGATTACACGCATTGCTCAGAAAACAGTCACAGGGATATAATGGGAAGGCGTATGTGCCAGTTTTTATGTGTAAGCATTTCTTCAGCTTTCTATGGGACTGAATTCTCATTTACCTGACTGAAACACCAAAGAAATGCAGAAAGCCAGCTTACAGAGAGAACAGTTCAGCCGCAGGACAATGTTATCTCAAGGCAGAAATGCATTAACTATTTAATGCAACAACATAAACAAGCCTGCTTTATGACCAAAGTGAGCAGCCAAGGGACATCACGAGGCAAATGCCAGAAGAAGTTAACATAACTAGACTCCCAGAGATATAGTTTGAAAGAAACACATTTTCTTAGTTTGAAACTACTGGCAGGATTTAATATTTCACACACCTTAAGACATGCTGTACAATGGACTTTTTTCCTTGTCTTGCCACGGTGTTAGTAATACAATCTGTTTATTCAGAGGCCTCCTACCTCTTTCCCCTCAAGAATGGCAGAATAAAGAAATGTTATGCAAAATGTCTGAAGCATAACAGTTCACCACTCAACGCCCTGCTAACACTCTAGCTGCACTTCAGTACACTGTTTGCACAAAGCTGGCTGGCTCTCCAAGCCTTTCTAATTGCATTCTTCCTCAATTTTCATCTAATTCAAGCAAGAATGCTGTAACAGAGGTTTGTTTTTCATATTGCACCAGCTTTCCCATAGCAGATTCTGGGATGGCAAGTCACAGTGACTGAAAATCTGTGTTCTTTAGGGTAGGTCACCGGAGAAGCTACTTCCCTTCTGCAGCATACAACAGATTGTGTGGACAGGCTCTAATAGCAGCACTTAGGAATAGCAGGATTCCCAACACCTTCATTTCTGCTTCAGCTGAGAGAGGGAGTGATGGACAGATTTTTTCTTTTCATATCACCCTTGTCAAGCAACACACTGGAGAACAGAGAATATGGCTTTCATTTATGTCACTGAAATTTTTAAGGTATTTGTGAATATTAGAAAATTCAGTACCTTTCAGGGATGGATGCGTTCATATTCTGACTTCCAAAGCACTTATTTGAATCCTCATTGATGTGTAATTGTAATGATGGTACTCTAATGAACATACTGTACAGATGATTTTATTTTTTTTTTTAAGACTGAAAAACTGTCACTATTTCACAATGTTCCTTCTTCCAACAGTTAAATCAATTCTCTGTCTACACTGTCCAAGATTGGAGATAGGTTACACCAAATATATGGACATGTTTGGTCATGTTCTTGGGCCACAACAAAGGTCTGCCCAAAACAGGATCCTCTCACCAGCAGTGACCAAAAATTAATGCACAGCAAAGCATATAAAAAAAACGACAAGGAGATACTTTTTCCTGGTTTCTAGCTACCAAGATGTCCCCAGGATAGATGAGGCACCTGCATATTTAGTAGGCTGATTATCTGTTTTGTACATGGTAATATTTTTGTTTTTCCATAAGACTTGGTGAATCTCCCTTTGAGCCCGCATACACACAACATTCTAGAATAGAACAGAAGGAGCAAAACAAATAGAAGGAGCTCCCCAGCACAATTATCTGTGGCAGACCACCTCCTTGGCTTGCTGTGGACCTGCTCTCCTATTTGTTTCATACACCATATTTTCTGCATGCTCCTCTCCCCTACACAATCACAGATATGTATACTTCCCTCACACCTGCAGTCATCTAATTCACATTACAAGCATTGGCAAAATCTGACTCCATTAGCTAATGCTTTTTCAAACCCAACCATAGCTTACATCCACCCCTAATCTTTGCCACCCTCCAATAACCCTTGCCAGCCTTGGGACAAACCACACCTATACAACCCAATGGCTGACATAGGAACCTGGGAAGAGTTACCAATACTCCTTTGGGTTCATTCTGTGTCAGGCAAGACCCCAACTCCAGATCTAACTTCATGCATTTCACAATGATGGCCACATTCTCCCAAACTATTGTTTTCCCTTCTTCAATCCATTTGTTGATATCAGCCTTCCTCCTAGCTCCGCAGACTTGGCAAAGTCTTAAAATATTTTAACTTTCAACCCTGCTGAAAACCATAACATTTACCCTGGCAAGGCATGCACAGTAACCACATTTCCAGCTCAATGCAAATAAAAGCCTTTTGCTTGCAAACAGAAACTCCCATTTGTGCCTTGTGCGATTTTCCCAGAGTTACAACCCCTGATACTTGAGCACTCCCCTTTGCTTCAGCAATACTTCAGGTATTAGTAACCACCCCAAGACCACCACCCAACACTGGCCTTGTTTTTGGTTTCAGGGGTTTGTCCCTTTTAGCAATTAATGCTCTCAGCCTCTAGTGGTGGGTGGACTTGAAGACATTTGCCCTCATGTTATAACCCCACTATCATACTCCACCGAGCCCCAAAGGGACTGCAGATCGTGACACCAACCTTAACTCTTCTACACCTACTGATTTACGTTCAGTACTGTGAGCTAATTACTGCCTTCAAAATCTCACTAAAGCTTCTCACAGCAATTTCTCATATCCTGCTGCTGCAGGTGTCCACAACAGGCACAGGCACTGCTCAGCAGCTTTTCCAAGGCTGGACCATAATGAAAAACTCTTCCTGTGTGACAGGATGTCCATCAGCCAGGCAAGCGACCACACATACCAACACCTACCTGGATCCCGAGTGCTTGCTCTGTCTGCTCTTGCAAGCCTCAACTTCCCACCTGCTTTCCAAGAATTTGCCACCCCAGCAGAAACATACCCTGAAGTACCATCCATACTTTAAGGCATGGGTGTCCAACCTTTTGACTTGCCTGGGCTGCATCCACTGAAGAGGAATTGTGTTAGGCCGATGTTTTGATTGTTGCTGAGTGATGGGTGTGCACCCAGGGCTGGGCTGGGCTGCTCAGTGAGGAAGAGCTGCCGCCATGATGGCGTGGGCCACGTGCAGCTGCATGTGGCTCACGGGTTGGACATGCCTGCTTTAGGGGTTGGTGCTACTTAAGGAGGGAAGGAACTGACTGCTTGAACTTAACTCTGTATATTAGAAAGCCACAAAACAGCTGGCAGCTGGTCTTGCTGAAGGGATGGGTTTTCTGCATGGAAAATGTAGGCCTCTGGCTAAATTGGCTCAAGTATGGGTTAGGATCAAGCTCAACAGATGCAGAAGAGACAGGTTAACTGCAAGGTTTTAGAATCCCTTCAGAGAAACAGTAATAGTTTTCCCTTGGAGGAGATTCTGTAGTGACTTTTCATGATGTTTGGAGCAGATAGGTGTTGCTGGACCACAGGTGAGGCCAGGGAGCAGCTCAGCCAGCAGTGCTCTTAGTTCTCCTTCACAACACTGTTAATAAAAAACACAGCATGGGTGGCAAAAATAGGCACTGTTTTATAACCAAAGAAGCTTAGCTTTTGGGGTTTAAAAACCTTCCCTTGTCATTATAAGATGAAATGAGACAAATACATGAAAGACATTTGCAGCACAGAATAAGTAATTGGCATCAGCCCAGGATCACTTAGGACTTGATGACCCCCACCTTAGCAGAAACATATCAAAAAGGGACAGCAGCAAATCCTTCACGCTGTGCTGCACAGAGTCTGGTATTAATGACTCTGCCAGAAATGCTGTGAACAGATCAGAGCTTTCCAAATCAGACAACGTGCTTCCTGGAAGCACTTTTAGCCTTGATGGTAATAGGAGCTGTTGTCGCATTATCATAAAGGTCTCCCAAATGAGATCCAGCCTGACTCTGCAGCAGATGTTGAATAAGAATTTCTTGATCTTAACTTGCGTCTCAGCTGCAATTCTGCTGCTAGAACTAGGAGCCATTGAGGCCAGAAAACGACACAGGGGAGGACCGTTCTCATTTGATTTGAGACATCAGGAATTTCCTCCAGAAGCCTCCAAAGTGCCTTTCCCCACTTTAGTAGCAAACCAAAACAATCAGTTGTGCACGTGGCCCTGTCTTAAGAGGAAGTCAACTTCTTAACACCTCCTTTGGAGCACTGGTCTGCCTATGTCTGGAGGAAGAGCTACATCCCAGTTGCCACTGCTCTGCAGGTCAGGTCCAGCAGAGCTAGAGGGATGTAGCACCCTAACCTAACCATACACTGGGTCACCAGCAAGAAAAAAGTCAATATTTATATTATCTTTTGGAAAACAGAAAGGTGGTGATAAAATAACAGAACCAAAATCTGTTAACACAAATTTCAAGTTCATCATTTTTATTACCCCCAGCAGCCCATCATGCGATGCTCAAGCTAGAACTGTGCACTAGTACATCAGTGCTCTGTGACACCAGGATCCCATCCCCCACATTCACAGTCATATTTCACCAACAGGCACAGTTATCCCCTTTTATACAAACTTCAGCGGATGCCAAAATTGAATGCTTATGTCCCATACGAGGGGAGCAGTCAGTTTTAATGTTTAAGCCTCAGTCACTAGGCTTCCTAGTCCCATGCTCAGACAGTTGAACTACACACTTCGGTCTTTGCATAAAAATAAGCCCACAGTTTTCAGGAAGAAAGGATGTAGTGTAATTCTACAGGAACTAGAGCTTGTTTTGAGGTTCAAATAATGCTGATTGTTTTCTATTTTAGACAACAGAATAAGGAGAAGTAATTAAGTTAAGACAACAAAACAAGTCTTCTCATTTACCATCTGTAAAATATTTTAGTGCAAGGAAAAAATAATGTCATGACTACAGTTTTGAAAACTTTTGTTTGATTAGCGGTGTTGTACCTTGTCAGCAAATAGGGTGAGAATGAAGCTGGATTGTCCTGTTCTGAAAACATTGGCATGGATCCTCCCATTATCCAGAGACGGAAATACAAAATGAGAATCACCTTCAAAGAAGAACACCTAGGTTAGTAACGTGTTGCTAAGAAGAACTAAAGCCCCTGCCAAGTATTTTTTTTTGATAGTTCTCTTGGCTCTATGCAGTGTTCAGAAGATAGTGAGCTCAGCTGTTTAGGCAAAATTCAATTTTGTCACCCTGTGCAGGTAGCAAAATTAAACTCTGAGGCCTTTGTGTTCATTTTCCTGAGCACCTGAGGCTCCTAGGCAGAGGAATAGGCTGTGTCCAGGGCTTGCATGAGCAGGGAGTGAGACGTTTCTGCCAGGAGAAGACAAGCCCACGCTGGCTTCCCAGGCCAAAGCAAACCTCAGCCCCACTGTCCCCACTTTCAGCCCTGCAGCCACCACCTTCGTGCACACCGCAGGCTTGCTGCAGTGCAGAGCCTGAGGGAGCAAAAACTTGCAGAGTAAGGAAAGAGCACAAATCTTCTGGGCATCAGCTAGAGGACTATGAATATGCATACAACAAATGTGCCAGCTCTCAGCGTGCTGCCTTGTCCTTCCCACCCCTGTTCACGTGAGCATTACTCAGAGGAACCAGCGTACCGCAGCCACCCACAACAAAGGCAGGATTTCGAAGGACAAATCCATCACCCTGTTGTGGCAGTCTCAGTGTAGGTTAGTCATTGACCTCTAACTAAATACAGAGGAAAGTACAGTGCTCATATCTTAAAAGCTATTATTATTCACTCATGCTGGCACAGGACAAGCTCCATCGGTGTTTCTCATGCTGTGTAATCCTGATCTCTGGAAGGATTTCTGTGGGCTGGCATTTCACCACCTTTCTGGGAACCACTTCTCCCTGCAGGACAAGCAAGGGGATTTGGAAGCTTGAGGAGCACAGGGAGTTAGTTGCACACCCAGCAGGCCCACATTATGGTCGTGGGTTTCTCCCCAACAGCACGTCAAGTGCTGCTTGGAATGCACCAAGCACAAGATATTTGCAGGCAGAGCTGTTCCAGGGACTGACCAAGCCCTGCTTTGAAACTAACAGCCTGCCTTTAAAAGTCAGGACTTGCCACTCAGCCCAGGGTCACGGATTCCCCCTGCATTTAGGGCAGGAAAGGCTTGCAGATGATTACACAGTTGTAGTGGCAACCACTACAAATCAAAAGAAAATCTGAACCAAAAACACAGCAATAGTCTTGTTTTTGCCCAGCTAAAGTTTTCTAGACTATTTTCCAAGACTAACTTTGCTTAACATCCACCATCTCAGCTCTCTGACTCTTTTGGGATACTACCACACTATGTTCATTTTCATCATATACACAGAAATGGTCAAGTCCATTCATACTTACATAGCTTATTACCAGAGCAGCTCTCTTCAAAAATGGCCTTGCTGTATACAAGAAATTCTGGTTGTTATTTGCAGTCAGGTAGCTGAAATATAAGGAAACAAACATTTTTTAAATACTCTGAAACAATGGCTTATTTTTCAAACTGGAAAAAAGCTGTGTGTTGATTTAAACACCTTCAACTACCTTGCTATATCAATGACACCCTTTCTACTCTTCAAAGACCTTTCCAGGTGAGAATTACACCTGTAAAATAGAAATCACTTGAAATAATATGTGCTATAAGACATTGCAGTTTACCCCCCAGAATCTGTGGGGTTTCTTCCTTTTTGCCTTTTTTTTTCTTTTTAAATCATCAATTAACTCCTTAATCCTCAGAAAAACCCATGAGCCTCACTAAGACTGCTGTGTTCAGCCTCCCAAAAGAATATATCAAGGCACATTTTTAAAAGGTCACCCAAACACAGCAATTCAATTTCAGGCCATGATTAAAATGCAAAAACTCCTCATTTCCAGCTCTCTAGAGATGGGAAGATCTGTCTAGTAGAATCGAACTTATAAGTTTTTGGGTTTTCTTACATCTATTCTGCACACTTGTTTCATTACTGACAAGTCTACTGACAAGGTGTTATGGTAGTTACCTGCAGAGAGACAAACACACAGGTGGTTTATTGTTCTAGGAGTGCTCATGAAAGCCTTCCTGTTTCTCAATGAATAAAATTAAACCATATCTGGAGCCAAAGCTACACATTTATTTTAATGTAGAGTAGAAGCACTTGCCCAATTCCAAGGAGCTTTCTTAATGTAAGAAATGGTGCCATCCCTAAGACATTAATTCAACGAGAATTCCATTTCTACACAACCTGATAGAGTTTTTGTCATTGTAATAAAGCACTAAGAAACAAAAGGAAATACAGAAGAGATAAGAATATTTTAAGCAGAGAGGAACTGGAAAACTATTGGAAATTTGACAGATAATTTTAAGAAGTTATAAATAAGAAGTAAACAAAATAAATTCAGAGCCAAACACTTGCAGGTTCTTCTGTATAACAAATAATCAGTACCAGGATACTCTATTTAAATGATTTACAGAAATTACAAAATGAATCAACACCTGCACACAAGTTAGTTTTCCAAGCATGACAGCATCATACATTTCTCCTGTGAACATCTAGCATATAAACTGCATCTTATTTTCTTCCCAAATGCCTCAGCACAGTTTATCATCTGATTGCTTCCACCCTTTATGTCTCAGGAAAAAAAAAAAATTGCAACACTTCCTAATGCTGCCAGGAGTCTTTAATATCTGGCTTTTTGTTCAAATTTTCTATAGTAGGAAGTTTGCAATCTTGGTCACCATGGAAAGATGGAGAAAAAAAATTCACTACAGACAAAAGCAACAAGGACAAAGCCAGCAAGAAACACCGAGAAGGACATCTGGGTGCTCTCTAGAAAATGACCATTCTTCAGAAAACTTTCCCTAAGCGTCATGCCTAAAACTAGTAACCAAACCATACGCTGTAAAGAAAGTTGAATGACTTTGCATCTTCGGTGTCTACTTATTTACAAATGTTGACATTTAAGCACAGAATCTGACTTAAATGTCAGATGAGTCTTCGAGGGCTGAACTCGGCAAAGTGCAAAGTTTTGTGAGCTCCCACTGATTTTAATCAGGCTCCAGTAAGTACAAGTGAGATGAAACTAAGTCTTCAGCTTTCCCTCTGTGAAAGGTCAGGTTGGCCTTCAAGTGTTCACCATGGCCCTGTTCCAAAACCCACCACAGCCAAAGGGAATGGCTCTCAGTGACTTTAATAGCGTTTGGATCAAACCCTGGTCTTTTGTTCCCCATTGGAACCTTTTATGAAACTCAACCCCCTTGTGATTTTCAGCAAGAACAGAAGTGTTAGGTTGCATTTTGTTTATATTTTTTATGGGTGGAGGGAGGTGAACCCTCCATTAATCACACTGCCTGACTCTTTTCATTAAAAAGAACCTGTTTTCACTTGCTTGAAGTTTTAACTAGCTGTAACACTGGGCAGAAATTTTCCATTACAAATATTTGCTTTAGGTGGAATTATTCTGGAAAAGGAACAGCCAGAACAGTTCAGCTTCTTTTTTTCCAGGACTTCAGTTGGAGACAGAGGAGCACTTTTATCGGTGTTAACAAGTTTGCCAACTTTGTCCTCAAGGAACCGTATCACTTCACACCAGTGATCCAAAACTGCATGGCTGCCATCCATCACCTCCGGGCCACGTGCTCACCACCCACATCCAGGCAAGCTGCAGGGAGCTGGGGGCACACAGACCCCACCAATTTTCACATGCTGGGCAGGGATCTGACACGTAAGTGATAACATTTCCCAGTTTGCACTTTCACTCCTGGCAGTACAGTGCAGCAATGCTCAACTCTTTATGTCTTGGTTTTGACTCTTTTAAGTCTGCCTGCGAATAACTAAAACGATGCCTGCAACTCACACCTTCCTTGCAGCAAGTACAACACGACACAAGGTACCAAACACAGTTTCGAGGCATGAGTTTATCTATAAGTCAAAGTGCTCCACAGAATTATAGGGAGATCCCTCACTGTTTGTGTTTGTGGAGCAGTAACATCTTCAAAAAAAAAAAAAGAAAGAAACCTTTACACAGATGCTAACTGCAGATCACCACACTGTGCTGCAGAACAGATGAGCTGCAAGCAAGCAGGCACCAGAATGAAAGTAGAGGAGAAGGAAGAATGGGTGAAGCAAGAGAGCCCACAAGAGCCCTGAACTTTCTGATCCATCCTCCAAATATTTTTTATTACTTCGGTTACAAAATGTTTATTTCTATGATAGTTCAACTGAGAGCAAAATGTTCCATTTTCAGAAAGCTGCTGTCCTGAAGTCTACCCGGAAACCATGAAAGACAGCATTGCTCGGTGCTTGGTGTCCAAGCTGTCTGCCCTTTAAATCAGCCTGCATGAGAGGCATAAATGTATGGGTTCCCTCAAGGAATCAAAGCTTCACAAGAGCCATGTGGCTTTCCAGAGCACCTTATGGAGCCTACTGTTTGGTACAGGACAGTTAACATCGCAGGCCTGGTGTGGGTGAGGAACAACACATAGTTGTGTATTAAAATCAAACAAACTGCAGATGGCACCTGGATGAGGAAGTCTGCTAAACACCAGTGACAGAGAGCACATGCAACATATGCGTGTGAAATCTAGATGTGTTTGCGAGCTGCAAATTGTGCTGAACTTTGCTCAGAGAGCCCTAGGATCAACCAAAGCTCTTGATTTTAGACAATGAAAGAAATCGCTATTACAAAAGTTAAACTGTTTTATACCTGTTTAAAATAGTTGCCTTGCATAAAGTCATTTACAGGTCAGATTTCTGTGCATTTGCACACCACACAAGGCTGCCAAACATCTCTGTTAATGGGAACCACTCCCTATCACCTGCTCCACCCGACCATTGTAAGGTGGCTCCCAGTGCCAAAACACACACACACATTCCCACATGACAACAGGCATGGGACATACCTAGGAAAACTGTGCTGACGGTAGCCCCATGCAGCAAAACACTACCTCCAGAGCATCAAACAAGGTGAACATTTCATGACGTGGGTCTTGCAGATTTTCATGATGAAAAGATGAAGTTAGAGCAGGAAACCCATATCACCAGGCTTGCTGAACGGGTGTGAAACAAGCATGCTTGGACAGAGGTTCTACCTCCGCTCTGTGCCAGCTTTCCCACAAGGCAAAACAGCATGTAATTGGCTACTTGCTATCTTATAAAAACCTCTGAGGAATACTCCCTAAAGCAACCAGAATCACAACAAACAATAAATCCAAGAAGCTCTTAATAAGGAGGGAACTTCTCTCACGCAGTTCGAACAGAGGCCAAGACAGTTCCCTGGCAGCTCCGCTTCCTGAAAAGCACGGCTCATCCTGAAATCAATTACATCATCAGAGCACTCGGCGAGCTCGTAATTGAAGACAGCAGAGTAGGTGGCCTAGTAAAACTCAATACCGTGCAGTTTACAGGAATGTAAACTTTGCTGGTACCAGATGGACTTCATGTTAATCAAAACAAACTTCGCTAAGAAGCAGACAGCTTTTTAATTTGCCTTTACTGTTGAAGGCGCCCAGAGTTTACAGACAAGAGTGGGACAGCTTCTCAGCTGCAGCTAATTGCCATGACACTGAGCTATCGCAAACCGCTATCAGCAACACATTTATCCCACACTGCAGCTGACTCAGTTCTGGTGTAAAATGGGAACTCACTCGTGTGTTCTCTTTGAAAGCTTTCTCCAGGGAAAGAAACAAACAATTAGACGTATGATGGATGTTCCCGATTGGGGACATCTAAAAGACCAAGATAAGGACACAGCAGAACAAGCTTTGGTATTTTGAGAGCTTGTTTTGGACAGGTCCCTCTGCTGTGAGAAGATCATCACTCCCACTTACATTGTTCTCAGGAAGCAGATCCAACTCCCAGCAACCCACAGCTTCAGAAGCCCTAATATTAGGGAAGACATTAGAAGGATAAGTATAAAAGCAAGGCTGTTAAAATTTAATTACTGATAAGAGCAAGACACCTCTAATCAAGGCGTTTTTCAACTCAGGAGGGGCTACGTTAAGTGAATGCCCAAGTTTTAGATCGTTGGTAGATGTTCATCTGGTCAGTCAGACAGACTCCCCTTCTGACAAGGGAATTTTTTATTTCTCCCATAAAAATGGGAGCCATATTTTGTCCATCTTTACCTTTCCTACTTACAGACAATTTCCTTACAGTCTGCCCAGCCAGCTACATCTTATGTTAGAGAAGGAGCTTTTCAGCTTAGCTTGGCCCGTATTCCTCCTTGAGGAGGACCACCAAGGGGCAAGTGTATGTGACAGTCCAGGCAGGAGTGAAAATCTGTTATGGAACTAAAAATACAAACAAAAAAGAAAAAACAATATATTTTAAACGTCTTGATTTTTCACTTGTTTAAAGTAGTCAATGAAGGGAAATAAAATATCGGTCACAGCTACAACTTTTGCAAGTGAAAAGAAAGAAAAGCACTCCTGCTTCCCTTTTTACGAGGTCTCGACATTCCCTGCAGCGTATGTGCAGTATCCTTGCTTCTTATCTCCCCAGAGAGCCTTAAACCCCAGCCACCACTACCCACGCAGACCCAGATGCATAAACACACACAAACAGAAGCACTTTTACAGACTCTTTCAATGCCATGGAGAGGTTTTATGAAAGTCACAACTGTTTTAACTCATTTGCACTGATAATGGAACATAGACTTTGAGTAAGTTTTCAGCTGTCAGCACAAATTGTGGGTTCTCGCCCTTTATTTGACTTCCAGGCAAAGCAGAGCAGGGCATAACTGCACCGGCACGATACAGCTGAGAAGGTGGCCCCACATGTGGCCCTTCTCTGTTGTTAACCTCCACATACCTTCTTCTTTTTTGGGTGAAAGTGGAGGGAGAAAAAGGGGGAAGGAGAAGAAGAGGCACAGTAAGGGCATAAGGAGAGAAAGAGAAAAAAGGAAAATAGCAAAACACCCTTAACTGATCAAAGATGTGACCAAGAAGATGAAAAAGGGCTTCCCGTCATACCAGACATTCCACTGACGCGACATGCAGACAAGGTGGAGTGGGGCTAACATGAAAAATAAGACCTCACCAAAGCACAACCACCTTCCACCAGATCTCAGGAAACCAAAGCCCTGTGCCTGCCATTTAAAACTTTCATTGATTTCAGCCATTTTAATTCCTCTGCATCACACACACACACAAAGCCTTGAAATCCACCACTAGGCTCCATGTTCCCTGTCCTAGGCTGATTAAGGACAGGTACAGAGGTATTTTGTGTAGCTGCACTATAAGCAGCACTGACAGCAGTATCTAGGCTTTGGCTGCTCTGCATCTGCAGCTACAAACCCCTATTTTTCTTCTGCTTGTTCTTTTGACAGGCTTTATTCATTCAGGCTGAAAGTTTTCCATTCCAGGAGTTTGTGTCAAGCTGAATTTATTTTCTTCCCTGAAGGTCTCAGGTAAAACAGACCATTTCTGAAAGAGCAATTAGAGAGAAAAATCATTGCTTTGCCCCTATCGACAAATCATGCAGCCATTTTGCTGAGGAAACTTCTGTAGTTGTGTACTCGGGAGCAGGGCCCTGTCATTTAGCAGAGGGACTGCAGAGATGTGCCTGCTGTTGCTCTCAGCGACAACTCACTCTGCTTCTGGGCACATGACAAGCCACTGGGGGAAAAGAAATCTCCATCTGCACTGCTGACTAGAGACAGAGGCTTGTATCAGTTCCCCTCTCCAGCCCTGCCTATCGCCATCCAGCAGGAGCAGCACTGCTCTCCTTGCAGTTGCTCTGGCAAAGCAATTGAGATTTGAGCCTCTTCTCCGACATTTGTACCCAACTTGGAGGAGAGAACCTGCTTGGACTGCAGGGGACTGAGCATGTGTGGCTGAGTCAGAGGAATATTACAAAGAGAAAAGGCAGGCATGAGGAGGATAGGGTACTGGAGGAGCAAGGAGCCAGGACTGGAGGGAAAGGACAGAGATACAGGGAGACACTCAGACGTCTGCTCCTGTCAAAGATCCAGAGGCAGTATCCAGGGAACTTGCTGCCGCTCAGTTCATGGCATTCCCAAGCGAGCGCTGAGGAGCTGAGCTGTGACACGGGCAGCTGGAGCAGCCTGCCTTCCCAGCACAGCACCGCTTCAGAAAGCAGCTGTGCTTTCAGCTAACCAACCCAGCACGAGCAGATGGCCTGAAAACACAGAGGACAGCCAGGACTCCTGCAGCCCGGCTGCTGCCTCTGCGTCTCTGCACAGCTCTTTGGCTGCCCCAAAACACACCACAGCGCCCGAGGGCCAGGCTCACGGGCTTGGCAAAGGGGATGCTTGCAGACCCACCATGCACAGACCAGTGTGTGTGGGCTGTGAGGTATCTAAAACAGGCTCCCTAATCGCAAAAAATGACTTTAATGGGAAAAAGGGAGGAGGTGATCCTCCTGTCATGCATGAGGCTCCATTACTGCCAGTGGAAATTATGGAGGTGTCCCTGGGAAGCAAGTGTCCTAGTAAACATTTACAAACAAACCATAAAAGATGCGGAGGCCTGCTGCATTGCTTTGATGCTCTCCATAAAGCATTTCATGTCAATAAACACAAACTTTGGTCCAAGAAGTCTGCCAAGTTACAGAAGGTACCCTGGTGGTTTAACATTATGTATGTACAATCAGGGAACTGAGGCTCTAGCTTCTTGCTGCTGTCTTTGTCTGGGATCCCAGTAAGCAAGCCTAAAAAAAAAAAAAATCAGAGCAAAAGACTTCAACAGGGCAGAAGAGGAGGAACAAATCCCTTCCATCAGTAAAACACAGGAGAGAAAGGACACAGAAATCGATGTCTGTCAGAGGAAAGATGCACATCTCAGAGCAGGAAATTGTATATATCACTGCTAAGAGCAGCCAACCATCCCAGCTTCAAATAAAGTGCCAGAAAAGATCAAGAGAGGAAGGCAAAAAGGTGTTTAAAATAAAAAAGGATAAAAAAGCAGAAGGCACCACACAGGCAGCCACCTCCAGAACATGGGATGAGGACACAGTGAGCAGCCCAGGTAGGGATGGATGTGTTTGCCAGGAACTGCAGAGAGAAAATGCCCAGCACCTCCTCATCTCCTTATCAGCCCTGAACAAAGTGACACGCACTAATAGTAAGCAAAGGGGTAAGTGAGGTTCAGCTGGTCCCAAGGCTCAGAGCTCCTGAAGCAACTCTTTAAGGAATGTAAATAACTTGTTGGTACAGCTGAAGAGCTTGATGTGAGCAAGGAGGGGATGACACCAAACTTTTACAACTGAGCCTGCTCTCAGTCACGGTGAATGCTTGATTTTTTTTTTTTTTAAAACATATTTGCTGAAATGAGTTATATTTTTCAAATCATGTGGAGTCAATGCAGAAAGGATCTTTTTGCAATGCTTTGAGAAGCAAATAATGTTTTAGTTGTGAGCATTTCTGGTAAATCAAGTGAGCCTAGTAAGTGAAAGCTTTGGTTCTGGAACGAGACTTGGGCACAATCTGAAAAAAAATATGGGGAGAAAATAACCTGACCCCCATTGTAAATTTAGCCTGAAAAGTATTGTTTTATTTCAGAATCTATTTGTTTTGAGATTCTTTAACACTTCCATAATTTACTTGTAATCTGAAACTGCTTGTCAAATTCAATTTTAATGCACATTTTTCACTTAGTTGGAGAAGGGAGGGAAAACCACACATCTGCAGTTTGAGTCCTTAATGTTGAGATAAGAAGATGGAAAGAGGTGCAGTTACCACGCTGCTGTGGTCATGTAGAGGGACTGTGGATCTTTAGGACAGTAAAACAGAGTGTTTGGGGAGTTCATCAGCCGCCACGTCCAAGAATCAATTTATACAATGGAAATCTAGAAACAAACACCAAGTGATAATGAGCGAGTAACTGAACAAAAACATAGGCAAAAACCAGGGCTGACAGTCATGGATTTGTCAATCTTCCCTCCTGGCCCCATTGCCTTTGCCATAGGGCAGCAAGCTTTTGCAGGGGAGGTAAGGGGTAAGCAAGAGCCAAGTGTACGAGGTGTTACTACAGCAGCAGTTTGCTTATACATGGTATTAGATGAAGACCACAAAGCCTGCATGGATTCCCCAAAAGATTCGCTGCCAGTGACAAGACAAGAGGTTGTAAACTAATTGTTTACACTGAGAACTCTCCCAAACGCCTATGACAGAATGGAAAGGGATGGTCCTTGCTTGGATCCAGACCTTCTGTCAAGAGTCACCAGTGGCAGAGGCACTACATTCAGCTGCGTTGTCTGCAAGCTGAAGCTTGGCACATTTTCCACAAACTTTTCCTTCAAAATGAAACCCATGTACCAGCTTCTTAAAACACAGTTCACTGGATGTCAGTGCTGAATACTTCAGGAAGAAGGTATTTCCTTTCCGGAAAATTCCTAATCTGACATTTTGATCTAGCGTGTCCCTTTGCTTCTGTCAGATTAAATAAAGCAATCCGTAAGTATGTCACAGCCATCTCTAAATACAAAATAAATGGTACAAAAAAAAATCAAAAAAAAAACCCACCAACTTCCTCGCTCTTCTCTTGTTAGGAAACTGTCTGTTATTTTTAACAGCCTCAAAAATAGCTTGTTCTTTTTAAATATGAATGACATGAGTCTGTTAGCAATACAGAGAAGAAAAATAACATTCTTCAGAGATGGTATCCTTTCAGTGAAACTTTTTGATGTTCGCAATCAATTGCAACTCAATGCCAAAGTTATACAGCAACACAGAAAGAATCTGAAAGAAAACAATTCAAAAATTGGCAGCAAATGACTGCTTTTGTCAGAAGCCCTGTAAGTAAATTGTGCCTGTGCTATTACTGTTGGCATGAAATACCAAACAATGTACTTCCAACAACTTTCATCTCTGTCACTTTTCCACTCAATCATCTACACACAAATCCTTAAACTCTTCAAATTAAAAATGGACCAGCTCTTTCATCACAGACACTCGTGGCTCTGTTATGATACGGTTCATTCGTAAGAAGTAAAAATTAAAATCTGCAATAGCTAGTAGAGATTAGTGGCTTGCTTTAAATGGATTTCCTTTGCACAGCTATTCTTTCTATCTCATCTAAACAGATAATAAATGGTAAAAGCCAAAAGCACATCAATAAAAGAATAATTCTGAAACTTGGCAGAATTAGAAAAAATAATTATATTTTATCCTCTTCTGACCACAAGTCAGTCTCATCTACTGCCAGAAAAATAAGCCCACAAATATCCCAGCCGTCTGTAAGTCACTAAGATAATCTCTTTGAACTGCACTGGCAACTTCCAAAAATAAGTAACAGCAAGAAAACGACATCATTTTGTAGTCTCCTACCACCGCAGAAGTGGGCTTTAATTCTGAAGTTTAAAAACTTGGCAAACATGAAAGACCTTGCATAGTTGCTCACAAGAAAGCTTACGGGATGTCACACTTAGCCAAAAATATGAGCAACTTCTGCCTTAGGGAGTTTGCAACAGCCTGTAATGCATCCCCCAGCCACATCAAACTTTCATGGGATGGGACTAGAGCTGACACTCAGCAACGCTCAGCTGTGTATTTACACGGATGGCCAAACATCCCCATGTAACTGATGGCTTCTCCTCCCCAAAAACCTAAGGCTAGAAGGCATATTGCCCATTTGCCTTGAGGCAAATGCATGAAAATGCATCATGATGTTTGCACATGGCCTCCAATGCCGCCAGTGGTCTGGGTTGCTCCAGAAGGCCACGGCCAAGATATCTTTAGCAGGGACATCTCATAACAAATGTTGTGTCATGGCCCCTCTGCACAACACATTTCTGCACTGCCAAAGAGCCACTGGCTTTGGCATCACACTCATCCCAAAAGCCAACCGAAAGGAGACAGCAGTGCTCACCTCTAAGAGCCATAACATTAGCAACCTTCTCAAGGGCCAGGACCTGGCCAGGGAGCCCCTGCCAGGTGGCTCAGCTACACAGAGGGGCTGACTGGGCCCAGGGACTGAGCTGCGACTGCTGATGGGGTAAGGCCTCTGGTGGGAGAAAGCAGGCTGGCACAGGCAAGGAGAAGGAGCCATACATCATGGGAGAAGTTTTAGGTCCCTCAAAAGGATGCTCCCATGGTCTGTGCTTGTCCAGACAGACTCCAGTGGTGGGATCTGGACAAAAATGGTGCTGATGTCCAGATAAGATGATGCAGGGGATGGAAGAGGGGGAAGGTGTGAAGTGATATGGGATGTACCACTAACACATCTACTCATTTTTAAGGGACCAGACACCATACAGTAGGCACATGTGTTGTAGCAAGTAACAACATGCGCTAACCTGAGTTTGGACGAGGACCATGGTCACAGTGCTCAGCGGAGGAGAAGATGCTGCCAGCAAAAGCCAAGACAGGCCATGGTGTAGGTGCTGCTATCACATCAGCTTGCTGCCCAGCCAGCTGCGTGCCCTCCAGTGGGACAGGGATGGAAGCTTTCAACAAGAGGCCAGCGGGAAGGGCACAGGGTGCTGAGGCAAGGGAGTGATTGGAACCCCACAGCAGCAGCCCATGGTTGCTCACTGGACAACTGCTGCTCTGCTCACGAACAAAGACACTGCCAGAAACTCATCCTCAAATGTTTTGAGAGGAGTTGCCATGGAAAAACAGAGGCACAGCCTCTGCTCCTCAGCTCAGCAGCAGCCCCAGTACAGCTAAAACAGGAGAACTGGAACTCCCACATTCACTGGTAAAGAATCCGCAGGGTGAGTGATTCCATAACAAAGCTGATACCAAGACTCTTGCATAGCTCACAGGAAACACACGTTTTCATTACATTAACTGATTCTTTTTCTCTTCTTGTTACTTTCTAATATTTGCAGTGCATATGTTTGATCCCATTATTAAGCACAGTAAATAGGCCCTTGTTGAATAATTAAGAAGGAAGTATCAGCCGGTGTGGGTAATATTGCCAGCCATGACTGAAGACAGAAAGCTGCCGTTATTTCTGTATTTGAGTTATTGATTAAACGTAACATCCGTAAAGCAGCAATCAGAATTGCTATTCCACAGCCATTCCCAGAGAAACAAGGACTTCTTCCAAGTGCCAATCACATACACTCTTGCGGTTAAAATGCAATTAAACGAGGAAAGCATCCAATATACCCACAAGCTAAACAGAAACAAATCACGGAAACCTGAAATGTGGAGCAAAAACAAAGGCAATATTTTAAAGCGTAATTCAAAATGAGAAGTGTCAAGACAGGCTGTTGCTTATAAGCCATTCTAAAAACTTTTAAATTCCATATATTATTAACACACAGGAAAAAGGGTCTCTTTACAAAATATACCTCAGTAGGAAAAATTTGTGAAGCAGTAATGCTTTACTTATTCCAGCATACCGTTTTCTCCCACGTTTTTATGCTTCCTGGTTTACTTTTGAAGTTTTTTTAACCAGTAAAGTGTATGAGAAGAAAAACATTCTTGAATTAACTATGCATACCTCTTGCCCTCAGACCCAGAGGAAAGAAGGCTACTCTGAGAAAAACAAGATGAAGAATAATACCAAACAAATCTACTGAGTGAGCAGTCTCTGTTTGATCACGAGAGACTAATCCAGAGAGCAACATCCTCACTGAAGGCCGTCGGGCTCTCAGAGAACAGCTGGAGGCAGGGGAAAGCCAGGCCAGGGGACACCATCCCCTCTGCTCAGCAGACCCTGCGAGGCCGTGCAGCTCCAGGATGCAGACGATGAGCCCAGTGTGTTGCCATCTCCCACAAAGAAAGGGCCCATGCATCTGCACTGATCCCATCAGCTTTCACACCAAACTTGTTGATCCCAGCTTGTTAAAAAAGCAGCAATTCCCAAACAACAGTTTTGATGGAATTTGGCCAACACACGAGCCTTCCTGTGGTGGTTAGCATAGGAGGTGCACATGCTGCAAGCACCAGCCCTGCTTCAGAGTTTGCCCTGGTGGGTCAGTGAGTTGGAATGCTCAGGGCAGGGCTCTTCTGCTGCAGGACTTTCTGAGGAGCAGAGGCAGCAGGGTGGAGCTCACTTACGTGGCTGCTGCCTGTCAAAGCCTACTCTGGAGGGCAGAATCTCATCCAAGGGCAAGTACTTGAGCAAAGCTATTTCATCTCCTTCAGCTTTGTTTCCTTGACTTGATAGCTCAGGGCTAGCATGCAGGAGAGAGGAAAGGGTGCTTTTCACCAGGGACACAATGGAAAGAATTTTACAAGAGGGATGGAACGAACCGAAGTGTTGATGAACACAGTGTGCTTCAGGCAACAATAAAACTTGTGTCACGACATCACTACAAATCATCTGCATGAGTTTAAAGTCTTGACCAAATCATACATGTCATGTTACTGCATAGGCTGCTCGCCTCAGGTAAAAAGAAAAATTCTGCCAGATTCACCGGTACCTATTATAGAGCAATTATCCACTGCTCCCTTATTTTTTGTTGCTTTTAACCTCTAATAGGCTTGTTTTAATGCCCTGATCAGATCCAGGAGTCTGTTCCTTTGCAAACAGGCACCTGACAGCATGCCACAGCGGCTGCCTCCAGAATTAGGCCAGAGACGTCGAAACGCACACAGGCAAATTGATCCAATCGATCTCTAGGAGAGTTGAGAAGCCCATGGTCCTTGGAGACCTTTATTTTTTCAATCTGCAATGAAAAAGCCTGGCAGTAAACTGGAGAAAGCCAGTTTTATAAGCTGGGAGGGAAATGATTATAGAACTGTAGCAGTTAGGAGATCTTCCAGCTGGTTTAAATGATTTGGCCTCCTTATGAATGTACTGAAGGGAAAAAAAAAGACTCCTGAAGGTCAGCCATGAGTGCTATAGGTATTGCGTGAAGTGAACTTCCAAATTTATCCCCACACATTTAATTTAGGGATGGCGACCAGGAGAGACCAGGAGAGAAAGAAGGCAAAGACAGGAGGATCAGAGGTTACTGCATCCATATGTAAATACAAATTAAGGAAGCAGACCGTCTCCTGTAGTATTTTACACAAATTAATGATATCTAGAGAGGGAGCAGAGAGTAACACCATTTAGTTGGAGCAGCCAGGTGCTCTGGTGAGAGGGGAATTCAGATTCCCTCTGAAGCCACTCTGCCATGGCTCAGAAGAAGCTTTTACTGTTGGATGAAATAACTCTTCCCAAGGGGAATAGGACCCGATTCATTTGGTCTTTCTCTTTCTATTACACAGACTTTGCTGTTACATGTGCTATATTGATAGTTTCCCAAGGAAGCAACGCAATTTCTGAAATGCTTGGAGAAGGAGTGTTTGTATCAACTGAATCATTTTGGCTATGTCAACCCAGACTTGCAAGTAACTTTGCCTGCCCCACACTGCACAACTGTGAGCTCCACAAGAAAAGAAGCGGAGCGGCAACGGCCAGCCTTCAGCAAGCCAGGCTGGTGAGATTGGAGCAGTATCTTAATAGCCTCCTCTTTCTATCCCACTCCTGGGAAAGTGGGGCTGGTGTCGAATCTAACTCTTTTTCAACGTTTCTTATTTAGCAAACATCCAAAACAGAATCAAAGCATACTGTTCACTGAGAAATGCTTTTTCTTTCCTTTTGCTTTATGTTTTGTTTTCGCAGATGGTTAGGGTTAACAAAAAAAGTTTGCGCTAAGCCAAGCTTTTCAAGATGTCACCTTTTTTTTTCTTCATTAAGACAAAATCCAATAATATAACTTTCACCCTGCTGAAAGTTAGCAGGGCCCTGCTTGATCCCTCCTTCCTGCAAGGTCAGCAGACTGCACTCTGCTTTGGTTCCTTGCTGGCACGGGCTACACACCACTGTGGGCAGCCCCTGTGCTGGCAGGAGCGCTGCAAACCTGAGGCCACCCCACTGCCTGCTCGTCTGCTTGGGAAGGGCAGAGCAGGCTGGTGGCAGCAGCCTCATCCAGCGCCCAAAGTGGCACAGCTGGTTGCACGGAGGCTCTCCATGCCAGGCACAAAGCACATGCACAGATGTATTTCAGATATGTAGCTGGGGTCCTGCGGATACTTCTGCAGTAACATCTGCAGAATAAGGACTGTATTAGACAGGATGCCAACTCTTGCCCCAGCTAGCCATCCCCCAACTGCATACAAGCTGACTTTAAAACTTGACTGTGTCAGCTACCTCATTTAGTTCAATTTCTTTTTTTCTCTTGCTGACCTCTCTTACCGACTCTGCAAGGCCACATCTGATATAAATAATATCAGCATCCACCAGGCTACAGAAAGGGAAGCTGAAACCCTGTGGACTCCATCCCACTTTCATTTCTGTCAACAGCCGCCTCTCGCTGATTTCACGGCAGGAATCACGACTTCTTTCCACTTCTTTATTATTATTTTTTAAAACAACCTCTGGTACAGGGCCAGCACTTGATGGAGAATGAGACAATCCCACTGGGTGCTGTTGATCCGTGTCCTGCCGGCATTCCTGGCGCTCACCGACCCACCGCACAGGATTTACAACGCTCATGCGAGCACATCACCACCTTCCCAGCCTTCCTGCTCTTCCCCTGCAACCACTGCATGCACTGCAAGGCTGATGGATCAATCTGCTCCCCCAAAACAACGGGCGACAAGCCACGTGCTCAAGTCTTGGTGAAAGCAGCTGGAAACCTCTGCAAGAAGAGTAGCAGCAGAGGGGATATCCAGGGAGGCTAACTTTTACCAGGGTAAACGAGCCTCCTTTACCACCCCCTCTGCTTGGCAGTGAAAGAGAAGGGAGATGGAGGGCCCTTCCCTCTGAGCCATCCTCTTGGGCCCCTCTTTCTCTCCATAGGCTACAGACAGAGTTGACCTCCCTCAGACACAGTTCCCTGAAAACCCACACAGTCCAGATACAGAGCAGGCTCTAACACAAGGCCCTAACAAAAACAATTAGAGCTGCTGATGGAGAAAAACCACCTTTGAGATCTGGTATTTATTGTGCAAAAGACTGCAATATACCTTCACCCTCCTGGCAACCCTGCCTTTTGAGTTCCTAGCAAGCGACACCAGCTTTGATGGAAAAATAGGCTGCAGAACCTCAAAAAGCATGGAGACGGGTTTTCACATGCTGCTCTGCAGGTCGGTCAAGGAGCCAGATTCACAAATGGAAAAGCTTGTGTCATTTCAGAATAGCAGTACACAGACAGGCTGCGTCTTGACTGGTTAAAAATAACTACAAATAATGTTGATATGGTAACATATGTTTAAAATCAGCAATGAGATGGCCAGAGAAGAGTTTATCCAGAGCCCCAAGTGCCAGCCAGTCTTACAGCACTTTGGCAGAGGCAACTCTGGAGAAATGAGGTGGGGATATCTGCTTTATGGCTTGCAGATTGTCTGTGTCAGGGCAATCATACTTCAGTCTCTGCTTTAGCCAAAACCCAGACACCAAACAGATCCCGATGTGCTGAGGTCAGACAGACTCCTTGGGTGTGAATGGGGGCACCCAATGGCCCCACAGCTGCAGGGTCCCACCAGAGAAGCCATCTCGAGATGCTCACTGCAGAGCCAAGCACACATTGTGCTGCTTGGCTCCTCCACAGGATACACACAGCCATTACCTGTGACTCTGTAAGCAAAGTGCACAGCCCACATTCTATCAGTTGGTTCTGCAGAAATAGATAGCCCATAGTCACACTTTGCATCAGAAGTTTCAAGGACTTAACCTCCACAGAGTGGATTAAATGGAGCAATTCATTGTAATACCTAACATGGAGAAGTTTAGAACATCACCACCACTGGAAATGAAATGGGAAAACATGGGATGCAAGTTTTCTTGTACTCTCAAAAAGAAGACTGATTGCACTTGGTGTAATGCATCTTCACTAGCAAATTTATCAAACTGTAATGCACAGCTTTCCATTTTGAGTGACTTTCCTGCTGTTTTCAGGAGAACCAGTTGCCTAACCTTCCAGATGTCCCCAAGCTCCTCCATGGCCAGCCTTTGGAGTAAGCGTGTGGAAAATAAATAACTGTTTCCAAACTGTTTTACAGGAGCTGCAGATGTGACTCTTAACAACACACAACATGGGTTTCCCTGTGTGCATTTTGTAAGCAATCACTGTGTTCAAGTCAATCATGAAGAAAAGCAAGCAAGCAAACAAAAAACAGCAGCTCCGTGCTGCTGGGACACGGCAGGATCCCGGCCCCCCAGAGCTCTGGGATGCGGCAGGAGCCTCCCAGTAATGCACTGCAAGCTCCTTTTTGAGGTTTTGGTTTAACACTAAACCGGTTTGTCACATTGCTAACTTTACAACTTAGGACTCCGTTTCAGATTCTGGCACAGAGCTGTTTCAAAGCACTGACAACGGTGATATTAGTGAGAAAGAGGGCTGACACCACCAGCCATGGCCAAGAGAATGTGGGATACCTCCTGGGCCTTCACCCCTCTGTGGGCTGACAGCAATCCAGAGAGGTCTTGTGCTTTCTGCTCCTTTGAGTGCTCCAAAAAGGATGTGCTCCCTCTTTTTTAAGACAGCTGACAAATTTCAAAGTTTCCCTTTCGTTTCTATCCCAAGAACAGAGGAGGGGAGGGGAAGGCTGCATAAGGAAATACTGTTTCAGAGACAATGCAAAATGAACATTCCTCCAAAGATTTCAGCAGGGATGCCTCCCAGCTCCAAGAGGAAAGAGACCTCATTTACTAAAAAAAAATGTGCTGTAATGAGACCAGAGCTTCAGATTACAGGACTCAAAGAACAGCAAATTATTTTAGCCTCTCTATTTTCTATTTTTCAACTAACCTCATTGCCCATTTTTAACCCTAAAAACCTGTGTTTTTGTTCCTGTTTCTAGACTCCAAGGCATATGCTTTTCTCCAGGAGACTGAACCACTGCCAAAATCGCACTGCTAGCCAAGGATCTTAACACTCCTTGCAACAACCTTAATTAAAACTCACACAGCAAGAAGGCAGAAGTAAGGACAGATCTTTTGTTTCACAGCAAGGAAAACAGAAAAAAAAAAGGCACAAAAAGATTTTACGACATACCAACCACAAAGAAAACCAACTGGGAGGGCACAGAGGTGGGTGAGTCAGAGTAAATCCCAGTATTTTATCTCTTGCCGGTGCTTTTACTAGGCTGTGCTTCTACTACGCACTACTAGGTTGGCTGAGATTGAAAACTGAGATTTAAGAGCCAATTCCCTTAACTCTGGCCCTCTCCTGCTTTCTCACCACACCTACACAAATGCTGCATCAGAATATGCTGCCCGTGCCATATAAAAAAACAGCAGTTGCTAATTATTGTATCTCATAAGGATGCCTCATCTGTACTTCTCTGAAGATTTATTACAAGAGTTATTATTTCTCTCTGCAGCATGATTTCCCACTCAAGTATGGGAAAATGAAGGCAATAGCTATTTAAAAGCAATTTGCAACATGGTCTGTATGTATTAATTTCTCACAGTCTTCCGGGAACATTTTCTTACACTGGGTACCTAATTCATGAATATATATCCATTTACTTAACAAATTTATGGACAAAAGAAAAGTAGAGCGAAAGCAACAATTTAATTTCTACTGAACAGCACATACTTATTACTTTAGAATATACAAACACCATTCCATCAAAATGAAGTAAGGTTAGCAAAGACATTAATATATCCCATCAGCATGGTAAGGCTAGGAAGAAAAATAAAGGGAACTAGAATTCACATCAGTCATTATTTGCTGGCTTTAGAATGGTTATTTCCTCTAAAAGTAACAACTAAGACCAGCATCTCTAAGTGCAGACAGAAAGAACAACCTGAAAAGCTGCCAATTCAACAGCAAAATGACAGTGATTTCAAGAAAGCAGCAGGTCAGAGTGCAGGATGCCCTTGAATGGCATGTGGCAATTCACCACACAATGCACAAAGGCTTCATCTGAAAGGCCAGCACACATTCAGAGCAGATCCTTTCTGTTTGAGCAACCCAGAACTACAACATAGATATCTTAACACAGATAGCACCGCAAAAAGAGATTTTACAGAACCAATCAAATAGAAAACTGGAAAGGAAATCTGAACACCCCCCCCACTCATACATTTTCAACTCTTTGGATCCCAGCACAGAGTTGATACCATGGATGCTACTCAGAGCGGAATTCAGTGGCATCCATGCACAGAGCCATTTACTGCCTGATGCTAAGGGCACTCCTCACCACAGAAACGTTTAGTCTTCACATCAGGTCTAGAGGCTGCCCTCCACAGCGTAGTTTTGTCATGAAAATGAATGTTTTAAGATCAAGTTTGTTTCCCAAACAAAAGAATTCACCTCCCAGAGTGTGGCTGAAGGAGAGGAGAAGGGGGGAAGGTCAACATTCCCTCCTCTGCTTTCAGGAAATTAAAGTTACCCGAGTACAGGGAGGTGTTAAGAAGCCTCAGTTTCTTCCTGATGCCAATATTGAAAGGTGTCAAATGCCTTCACCTCACGCTGCTGTCAGAATATGGTGAGGGAGTAGAGCACCACACATCCAAGCTTATGCAGAAAGTTTATTTTGTCTCCTCTGAACCAGAAACACTTCAGACCATTAATTTATGCAGCTCCAAGTTATTTCCTCTTCAGCTTTTTTTTCTTTTTTCCCCTTTAGCTAGCAAGGAGTTTCTACTAGTGCTGAGTGATGGCTCTCCAGCTCTGCAGCCAGTCTGAAGACATCACTCCACTGCTGACAGGCACAACAACCCAGCCCATAGAGGCTTTCCTTCATCCAGCAGTGGCCTAAACAATGACTCACTGACCAGCAGCTGCAGTACTGTCTCATGTGTCCATAGAGGCCTGCTGTAGCTCGAAAAAAAGCCCAACTTCACCTAGTGGCTGAAGAAAGGTCAGTCAGCTCTGGGGTTGTGCCAGAAGTGGGGATGCCTACTCACCTGCCAAGGAAGACAGAGGTTATGGAAGTGCCTGCCCTTCCCCCAGAGATTCCAGCAGCCTTTTTAAACTGTCTGGCCCAAACAGAACAGGTCACTCCTGCTCAGTAAAAGCGCTCTTTCTGTGGAACTTCATGGATGGAAATGCATGGCAAAGAGAGCAGAACTTCCTCTGGGAAGTGCATTGCCATGCTCATCCTTTTCTTAAACTCATTACATCATATGAAATAAGAAAAAATCATATTGCCTTTGCTTACCAGCTGCATCATTTTCACACAGTCATTCAGACTTTTACACGACGGGCAAGCACCACTCCAGAAGCATGGCAAGGGAACCGTATCCAGCATGCTCACAAGAAGGGAGCACAAGTCTCCAAAGGGCCTAATGCAACAGGAACTTACGCCTCTGGGACTCCAGAAGAGCACACAAAGAAGGAAGCTTCCTGATTAACATGAAAGGAAAAAGTGTTGTTATCTAAATTCTAGGTCTAGTCCAAGTTTCAGCACTCCCCACGCTTAGGCCAGTTTTGTACTAGCATCCAACCAGGCATAAGCAGGAGCCACTACCCCAAATAATTCAACTTCATTTTCCTCTTTCTCCAGTTGCCAAGATAATGCAGGACGTTCTCTACTGCTTCACTCTCCTATAAAGGGAGTTTAGGCTTCATGGGGATACTGGTGGTGTGGTTTTTATCCCATGCATTTTTGTTTGCTGATGGTTTTTGTTCTGTGTTTTTTCAAAATGGCTACAAGTCAGAATGAAAAGCATAAATTGCTGAGTATCTTATGGCATCTAACCAAAGGAAATAAATAAAAATAAAAACAAGCACACCAAACATAACCTTCTGATTGGCCAAAGTGAAGGCAGCTGCTCTGGAGAGTCTCAGCTATTGTCACTATGAAAAGCTTGCCTAGGCAACACCAGTAAAAAGGGTTTTAAGTGTTTGATTTACAATTAAATAATTTAATTATTTAGTAATCCACAGCAATCCTCCATTTCCCCTCTTCAAGAATATTCAGGAAGTTACCATTGGATTCTCAAACTCCAACACCTTTTCTTTTTCTTTTTCCTTTTTTTTTTTTTTTTAAAAAAAAACTTCCTTGACAGTCTCCTTAGTTTTATGTGTCTGCTTCACATATATATATATTAAAACACACAGACACTCAAATGAAAGAAGCCAAGGCAAAGAAATGCACGTATCTTAAAAGACAACACCAACGTAAGAGTAAGTGGGCATAAATTGACCACCAATGCATTTAGGCTGGGAAAAGAAAGCTATCCAGGCAAACTTGTCAGACTGGAGCAGCCTTCCAACGGGAACCATGGAGATGACCCAACACACACAAGGCAGTGCTGAGCCACCTCATGAAAGGCATTAGGTAACTGTCTGTGCATGCTAACAGAGGGCTACATCTAATGAGCTAACTAATCCCTCACCATCTGATGTTCCTTTGACAGAATGATGGGCACTACTATAGGAAGTCACCACTTGCAGCCCATCATCACTGTTGGGTTGGTTTGTTTAGTTTCTTCCCTTTACTGAGGCAGAGAGTGTACGTCTCACTAAAAGCACAGCAACTGCCATCAGACAAGGTATTGAAGGAAATAAGCATCAACAGATTGGAAAAGGTTTTCAACACTAAATTGTCAGAAATACTCCAATGCTTCTTAATTAAGAAGAATCCCACAGACGTCAGCTTGTACGTAACACTTGATTGCAGGCAGGCCTAGAGAGCCAGCCAGATCTGTACTGTCAGCCATCCCATTCACTAAACTTGTAGGGCCCGACTCATGTCATGGAGATACCAGAGATGTGGAAACCTCAGCTGTACTCAGTACAAACAGAGCTACAGCAATCGACACCAGCTGTTCAGTTCCACTGACCCAGTAATCTTTGTGATTACGTGTCCCAGTTACAAGGGGACTCTGCTGGAAGGATTAGCCGGTTGTGTTATCACACTAAGCTCTCTGCTCAGAAAAGCATTAAACACAAGGACTAAATGTTCAAAATAATTTCCTGCTGAAGTACCTCAATGTTTGCGAGCTTGAGACAAGTCAAGATCTAACTGGCTGAGAGCATTACCGCTTCAAGCGAACGCGCCAGGAATCAAATAGCGCAGGAGCAGGCCCCAGGAGCACCATCTGGACTCGGCTCAAGAGCCCTGAGACTCAATCCAGATGAAAACTAAAGTCTTCTTCAAATGTAACTTGGGTGACAACCACATGTGAACTGTAATCCTAAGGCTCCTGCCTCTCCAGAAGCCTCCTCCGTGTCCTGGCAGAACTATCAGAGGGCCAGTATTGTGCCACAGCGTGCTCTGAATCACTGCACGAAATCCAACTCAACCTCAAGCTCAGGGCCATGGCAGAGGGGCATCTTTCATGATAACTCAGAACATCTTTCTTGAATTCATTAAGGAAACAGCTCCCTTTTTCAAGACAACTTTCACAGACGTGTTTTCCTGTTTAATAGTTTTCAAAATAAGATAAAAGATTTACGCCCATCAAAATACAAGCTTACTGATTGCAGGTAGAAAATACTTTTAGAAATTATCTTGGGATTCTTGCTAAACTTTATCATATTTGGAGTCATCATTCTTTCCATAGAAGTGTGCACTTCATTACTTAGTAATGGAACAATAATTGCTCTTCAGTTATGCAAGCTGCATCTCTGATTTGTAAAGGGTTTCTGAAGAGGTAATGACAGATGCTTAAATAAATGAAATGTGAGAATACGAAACTTGTTATGTAAAAGATAATGGCACCCACAGAGCAGTCTACCAGCTGGGCCACGGTCTCAGCTGGTACAAAGAAAGTATCCTGATGTTCTGCCTTGTGTACTCTTAAACACCGAGCCTGCAGCCAAATTAATCATATTACCTTGTGCTTTGATCTGACTAAATCTCACAAATGAAGCACTGTCAACATAGGTCAAACCCTGACATCCCCACTTTCCTGAACGCTTCTAGGTGAGACTGCCAGCAACTCAGCAGAAGGCATTTTTCCCCTCTGAAATTATACTTCCTGAGTATAAAACATACAGAGTGTGAAATAAAGATATCAATCTACATCTTGCGTTGTTTCTAAAACTACATTGAATAAAATCCTACCAGAAACCATATCGTGAGGCATAATCTTGCATTAAAAGGGGAAATCTATCCGAATTTTCTCCACCCCCTTTTCTCCAACTCTACTCATGTGATCAAGGGTTCAATACAGCTCTTCAAAGATAGCGTTTTCACTCACAGACCTTGCAGACAAAATGTCAAATCCAGACTCTGAACACTTGCATTTGTTAAGGATTCCATGGCAATGCTCACTAGATCAAGAGCAGTGCACTACCCAAATGTCATCTGTGTGTGCAGATGCAGTACCAAGTGCACTTCCTCATATGACTAATTTTCCAATTAAGATTCAAATACTGTTGTGCTAGAAATACAACAAACATATGGGAAGATCTCATTCTTACCCCATTGGGATTTATCATCAAAGAGATGCTGATTTTTCTCTAATCCACTTGTTTTTCCTTAGGAAAGTACTTATTTTACAACACAAATTCTGTACTGCAAAAAAAATCAAATAACTATTTTACTGTTTTGAAACTGTTTAGCACAACATTCATATGAAAAATATATATATATAGGTATATGCTTAAAAAGCTTGCTTCACTTACCCTGATCTCCCTGCCATTGCAGATACATTACCAGCAGGACCCGAGCTGTTTAATCTGAGACTCACTGATATCTAAGTACATAAGCTGCACCACAGCAGTGATTGCTGAGTAGGTATCAAACCTTAGCAAGCCCGGCCTTTCAGTCCACTTGGAAAAGCAATAAAGCAACTATCTCAGACTGCAGAACTTCAGCTAGGAGAGCCCTGTTTAATCTAGTGGAAAAAGACATAATGAGATGCAGTGTTTGGAAGCTGAATTTAGATAAATCAGACTAGAAATAGGCATACCTTTACACCGGTGAGAGCTCACCACTACAACCACCCACCTAAGGACACCCCAAACACTCCATCACGTCAAGTATTTAACACTGACGTGTGCGACACAGCTCAAAGAGACATCAAGGCTTAACGCAGTAATTCCTAGATGAGGCTCTGTCTCTTGCACCACGCTCCAGCTCAGATGAGATGATCGCAAATGGGTCCCTCTTGACCTTAAAGATTTACAGTGACACTTGCAATAACATTAAAAACGCCTTCAAGGAGCTGTGGCTCTGCACAGCCCAGAGACTGCAAGCTGCACGACACTTTCACGCCAATAGCCCGTGTCATTCTCCTCCTGTACAAACTGTCTGAGGTCCATTGGCAAAGCCCTGCTGGACAGCTGGCATTTGGGAACCAAACTGACTCTCGCACCTCTGGGCTGGCAGCAGCTGCAAGAACTGTAAAAGCCTTCAGATACCTCTGTGAGGCAGCTTCCCCCAAAAAACATCAGCTGTCTGACAGTGTCAGGGACTTTGAAAAGAGAAACAAGAATGGGTCTAATTCACATTTCCCAGTGGAGAGCTGCTACCGTATGGTCTTTGTAAAGATGGCACAGCAGGAAAAGCAAAAGAAATTTTCCCCAAATAAGTAGGCAATTTAAAAATAGTTAATCCTGGAAACACTCGGAAGATTAGCTGTGGCTCAACAAACTTTAAAGATGATCACTTCTAATTTAATTTAAAGTTGAACATCCTTGTGTAATAATGGCAAAGATGAAGGACTATTAGGGAATAATCTTGTTTACGGATCAGTGAACTCAGAAAATTGCCAAGGCACTGTGAAACATATTCCTTTTTCACACCTCATAATTAACTGACTGCTCTGTGGAGACAGGATGCTGCAATATTAAAGTCGTCGTCGTTATTAGAAAGCTGCTCGCTTGGACTGAGATGCTGCTGGGGGTTCTCACTTGGCCCGGGCATTGGCAAGCCCCTCAGAGACAGCACCTTCAGCATATCAGGAGATCAGACTCCCAGAGGGTAATGAAGGATAGAGAAAGCCTTCAGCCTACAGCAAAAGCACAGTTTTTGCTCAGTGAAAAACATCTCCCTCCTAGTGCCATCTGGGAACGTGTCTCTCAAAGGCGACTGAAAGAAGAAAAGACAGTTCTCTTAATTAAACCACATTGAAAAGTGCTTTTGGTGGAGTCAAGAGGCCAGATCAGATCAAAATAAACACCGTGACAAATGGTGATGTGCAAGCCCTGGGACAGCAGCTACCATGGCCTGGGCTGCCTACACCTTCCTGCTTGAAAACAGCAAAGGCTGAAGCTTTCAGCTTGTGGGAAAGGGGAGGGGGAGACACAATGGGCTCTGTCTTTTCAGGAAATCAAGAGAGAGGTTGTCAGTCTACTGGCAAAGCAGGAAGGCTTTTGCTGCAGTAGATTTCCTCAAAGTCTGGGAAATCCTGAATTTAAGTCTCTGCTTTATGTCACATTTTCTTTATGAATTTGAGCAAACAGAGGGAACTGCTGCCCTTAGGCTTAAGGGAGTGCAGCTTCTCCCTACCTGCGGGAGCACAAGCACCCTGAGAACAGAGGGGACAGCACACTGCAGGTCCCAGGCAGCTGACAGAGCTGCTGCAGCCTTGCCATGCTGCAACCACACCACGAAGGAGAACAGGAAATTGCTGAGTTGAGGAAAAGCAGTGAGAAAGACTCAGTGTTGTGAGTCCGTGTCTGTGAAAACGTGAACTTTACTCACCCCAGGTTACTTTGAGTCATTACTTACCCTCAAATAGTAGTTAAAAAGTGAAGAGGCATCTTAAACCTATACCAGTGTGTAACTGAGGCCCACATGCAGCAGCTATAGGGTCTGACAGTTCTCCCTCCGGCCCTGAAAGCAGCCAGGCTGAGTTCAGCGCCTTGCTCCACCTTTTTCCCTCTACTGGGAACAGGCTGGATGCTCTCCAGCCACAGAATCCAAAACATGCTAGTAAAAGATACTCAGATTTTCCATTCAGGTTCTTACTGTACATCTCATTTATCTACATGGACTGCAGTGCTTGCTGTCAGAGCAAAAAGAATAAATAATAAAAAAAATTTTAAAAAGGGTGGTGGCATAAATCAGCACTGAACATGCAACTTGTGAACAGTGTAAGGATCCAGCAGGTTTATAAAGAAACAGAACAGAAACAAGGAATAACAGACTCAAAAACAGAACATGCCCCTGCATCTGGAGTACTGCATGTTATTCTGAGATCTCCCCTTATTTCTGCACAATTTTTAAAGGATCAAAGAGGGTTAGAAGAGGTACAGAGAAAGGCAGCAAGGCTCATCAGATGCATGGAATGGCTTTTGCAAAAGGAGATATGCAACAGAACAGGACTGTCTACCCTGGAAAAGGAGCACATGTAAAGATAGCACAGAATAACAAAAAGCTTGGCATAGTGAACCAGAAAAATTACTTTCTACTTCTTATCCCAATGAAATTATCAGTTTTCAAGCAGAGGGAGACTTTTTCAGACTGCGTACAATCAAATCACGGAACTCACTGTGATGAGATGTCACCAAAGTCAGGGGAGAAATCGGTCTAAAAGGAAAACTAAGTGAGTCCACAGAGGACAGGCCCATGGAGAGTCTGAAACACAGTGCTCCAGATAAAGCCTCCATGTCCACAGGCTCTAAATCTCTGACTGGCGCGTTTTCAGAGTGTATGCTGAAGAAAGATAACCCTGTACTGGCCTCCTTCCCATTCTTTTCTGTAAGCATCTAGAAATGACCACAGACCGAAAATAGGTACTAGAGGCAGATTGATCACTGGTTTGATATGGGGTTTCTATTGTGTTGAATCTATTGACACGAGTTTAACAGACAAATCTGAACGTAAAGAGAGCTCTAATTTTTTTTTTTTTTTTGAAAAAATACCGTGCAAGAATTCCTATATCCCTATTCATGCATAGCACTGAACCAAACGCACGAACCAATGCCCTCTGGGTGGAAAGTTATCCATGGTCTCCAAAAGCACATATGGGCAATGAGCGAAGGAATTTGGTTTTCCATGTTGAGCAATTCCGTGATGGAGTTACCACTCAGGATCAGGGTAATGGCAGTGAATCCGCAGTATGTCAGCCAAGCTCAGCAAAGGAATGCTGGTCTGTAGCGCAGAGACTAGAGAGGCAGGAACAGCCATTCAGATCACAGAGCAAGTAACAGCTTTCTGAAGATGAGAATTCCTGATGCTTGTATCAAAAAGGCTTGTACTCTAAGCAATTCATCTCCTGAAATAAATGTGTGACATAATTAACTCCAGAGAGAAGGGGGGGAGAAAAGGGAGAACAACAATCGATGAATTGAGCTTATTACCAAAATACAAAGGAAACATCTCTGCTTCAGACATTTACAGATAACTCACAGGCACAGCAGCGATATGAACTGCTATCATGAGATTAGGCAGAGGTTATTGTTAAATGCAATTAAATCAAGCAAAGTCAAAATATTGCAAGAGAACCAAAGTGCATAATTTTACAGCAGCTTTGTCTCTGTGGAAATTCCTAGCATGGCTTGCAAAAACAATACACGTAATGATGTTGTATGGTGAGACAAAGCTGCGTTTTATGGAGGGAAATAAAAGCATTGTTTCCTCTCCCTCCATCCTGGACTGATGATTACTCTTTCCCTGCGCTTTATGTTGAACAATTAATACAGTCTTTACCTCCATGGAAAATAGAGATAAGACAGTTTTTCCTTCCAATTTTCTTCTTATGAGCTGAAAGCCCAGCAGGTTTCTTGTCATTTTTCACAGATCAGAAGGAATTGTATTATATTCCATAGTTGCTGTAGTAGTACAACCAAAGTGCAACCACAGTTAATTTTGCCTCACTCTTCAGCTGATTTGCAAGAACAAGAGATTCATAGGTCACAAAAGGAGAGATTTTAAGCAGACTTCAGCCACGAAACAAGAGGACCTACAGCAAACACACAGGCATGAAAGCTTTAAACAGAGGAAACTGCATTATCCCGACGGTAAAAGGATGATACTTCAAGACAACCAAATCCAACATTTAGAAAGGAGGTTACAGAAACAACAACCCCCACCACACACTTCAGTGGAAGGTTTTCTTTTAAGCTGTCTCATCATCCGCTGCAGCAGGTAATGAACCCACAAGGCAAAGCAGAGCTCCGCCAGATGCTGCGGGACCTGGCGGGCCTGGGGAGGTCAAACCACTGACAGCAGTGCTCCGGCAGCATCGGTGGAAGCGTTGTCTTCCAGGGCTCGCTTCAGCCATTATCTGAATTTCAGCACGGATGTTTGGGAACGTGGAATGCATTTACAAGGTCCCCTCTGCGCTACAGCTTCCTGGACGGACATTCCCATTCTGCTTAAAAGAATAGCTTAAAAAAAAATACATAAAAATCTGCATTTCAAAGATCTGCAGGCGGGAGAGTAATGTGTGTTCCACCATTTCAAAGCCAAGTATAGGATTAGTTTCTAATGCACTAGTTGGAAAAGGATATTGGGATAACTGAATTAAAACGTGAAAGTGGATTTACTACTCTTCTTCTTTAGATTGAGTTGAAGATTAAGTTTCTAGCCAGTGAAGGATCTATTCATCTTAGAAAGCATACTGGGAGGATGAGAGAAGCTTTAGACATTCTAACAGATTTTGTCTTTTTAAACCAAATATTAAATCTCAACAGATACTTCACATTGAAAATCAAAGTAACCCTTGCCACACAACTGTAGCCATCCACCTAATGTCAAATTTGATGGGATCGTTGGCATGGTTTTGAGCAAATGATTGCCTGTGAAAGCCTAAAGCCATGAAACATAAGTCACCAGTGTCTGCTGTCCTTCACGTAACGCATTCTGTGATTATCAGGTTCTCGAAGAAGGCACAGACCAGCAGAAAGTTACAGCTGAATCTGTCAATCCTGAGAATGGCCTAGAAGTTTTGTTAGATGTCTAGAAGTACCTGGAAGCCAAAGATGGAAGAGAGAAACTGTACAATTGGATTAGGGCTGGGGAAATGCCTGTAGCAATCTGCATTTCCCCAATCTTTCTGTGTTTTTTTTCTTTTTTCTTTTTCTTTTTTTTTTAATTGCTATTATTTTCTGGGTGACTGGAATACCATTCTGTGTCAAACTATCCTAGATTTTCAGCAAGGAAAGTGACTTGGCAAGGCATTACGGTTTTTCTGTTTCTCAGCCACCGTTAATTCCTTGACATCAGTTTACAGAGCTTTCAGAGAAAGCCAATGAACGCAGGCACGCTGCTGTTTCAAACTCCAATTTAATGAGACTGCCATGAACTGTGAATAGAAAGGCAGTCCTGTAAGGAAGGGGAATGAACAGTCTGCTGTGAGTCAGCCTGGGACTCAGGGACTGCACCCACAGATTAGGGATTTCCAATTAGCAACACAGGGAACAGAACAGGTCGGCGCACAAAGAGACAGCAACTGCAGGGTTTCAACAGAAGATAAAAAACCCTGCTCCCTCCGCACAGGGATGAATAAGTGATCAGCATCTTTCAGAAGATGGAGAAGAAAAAAAAAAAAAACAAAACAGAACATGGCAGTCAGCTTTTCTTTCTGCTTCTGTCTTGCTCTGTATGGTTCTTTGTCTCAGGTTTACTTTCCAGGTCTGAATTCACAAAGATGGATTTCCATGGACTAAATGAAAGTCTAATGGAACTTTAAAAGACAGTCTTTCTTAAAATAAACACACAAAAAAACCAGCAGATGTTAAGTCATCATCAACTACAAAAACTAACTTCAGTCTCAGTCTTGTCCTCTATTCTGGTATTTAACGCACATGAAGCCAAACTACTTTGGTTTATTTGCTGCTCACTGAAATAAACAGGGCCTCTTGAGCACCGTCACACACTAATAATCCCAGGGATCTTATATACTTTTCACTTCCTTCTTGAAAGGGTTTAAAAGGAGGAAGAGAGGTTTCATACTGTACCACACGAGAAAAGCCACTATCCAGAATAGCAGCTAAAACGAACTAACAAAGGAAGTCAAACTTAAACCAAGCCTCTTCTCTTCTGATGCCTGCTTTTCCATGTGCAGAGGCCAGCAATGCAACCAGCCATGGCTCCACACCACAGCAAGCTCCACACAGCAGCTCCTGGCTTTGCACAGCTCTCTGAGCTCCGTTCCTCTCAAGCCCAGGGAACCAACCTCCCCCTCCCCCACCAGTGATGCCATGAACTCTGCCAACAAAGATGGAAAGATCTGAGTGGAAAAGTCCCCCATCTCCTCCAATACTCGCTCCTGTAGAGCACAACCTACTGCTGCCACCAGCTTGTCTGCTCCAGTAGCAGATGTCGATGAGGTGGATCCAAAGGTTTCAATCCAACTGTTCATACCCCCGTGGCAACCCTCTGAAGTTTGTTTATTCACTTTCATTGTTTCTTCTAGGCCAAGATTAATTTAAAGATTACAGATAGAAGCAACAAACTGAGGAAATACCAGCACTTGGTAGTTTGTACACAGAGAAATTATTGAGAAGTTAATCTGTATCAGAGCAGGACTTAAATGACATGAAGTAAACAGGGCACGGGGCCATGCTCTGGACAAGGAAGAAACAAAATACTGAACAGTTGCTCATTAAGTGAGCACCATCCATTCTGGGCACTGAATAGAGACGGATCATGCAGAAAAAATGGCATGATTGTGCAATTAAAAGCTGTCATAATATAAACACAATGGAGCCAAAAGTACCAGGCTGTTACCTGGTAACTGCACAGTTTTGCAACCCTCATGTCTTAATATGGTTTTTTGTGTGTGTATGCAACAGCAATCATCATCATACCAAAGCAGCACTGTTTTTAAGTAAACTTTAGTTAGCAAGCAATGACTTCAACTACGTGCATTGAAGTAGCACTTGCAGATTTCAAAGATTAAGACACAGAAGACCACAAGCACGCATAAGAGAGACAGTCCTTAGACTGACCTATGAAATTCACAGTCTTAAAACAACAACCACCACCACACAAACAAATGGAGGCAGAAAGGAAGCATGTATCACTCTGCCTCAACTTCCAGCACACACAGTGGGAACAATTTTCCCAAGATTATGCAAGGGTTCTGTGGAAGACGGTCACGAATCAGGGCACTGAATTCCCAGGCTGAAGCTAAGGCTTTAAGCACAGGGACGCCGACCTCTCATGTGATCTTAGGCTCTAACGAAGCCTTCTGGTGGCCTCAGGTACTATTTGAGCTCGACAATAAATATCATCACTGACTGTAGGCAAAGAGAGGAACAAGATTCACATGTTACTGTTAGGGAACGTTTCCTGAAAGGACAGGACACAGACACAGCAGTAGCTAGCACTAAAGCTCAGATTCACAATGGAAAAGTGCTCTGAAGAAATGAATTCAGATAAAAGCAAACCGCTGGCCAAATCCACCTCTACAATACACCTCCCCTAAGGGGTCTGAACTTCATTCATAACTTAAGCTTACTAAACAGTAAGAATGGCAGAGCCTTAGCGAGCCTGCTACAACTGAAAAAGCAGCTTGCAACACACACCAGAAGCATTCCACAGCTACCAAGGTAACGATAGCACTTATCTAATCTGTTCTTTCAGCATGCTCTATGCCTTCCCAGGCCTTGGGACTCCAAATCCTACTTGTTTTTTGGGGTGAAATTGGGTCATTCTATTCTCTGCTCAATTTTAAACCTCATATTCCACCTCTTCCCCTCCCCCCCCAAAAAACACAATAAATCTGTGTATAGCCAGTAATCATTCAGCACTTACTCTTCACTCCTTTTACACGAAGACAATCTAATCATTTTGACTGCTAGATTCCCAGACCTTTTCCACCACAGACTAAACTCTAAACCAGGTCACCATCCTCAAGTTTCTCCACCAACTATTGCTTCGGTGTTTGCAAAGTCAGGCCCTGTCAAGCATCCGGTCTTTTGTTGTATGTTCATCTGACAAAAATAATAATAGTTAGGCCTCAGTGTTTTGTCAGAGGAATGCAGTGCTTTTTACATGTTGTGCTTTGTGTATGAATGCAACCACCACTGCCTTCAGGCCACGTGAACACAAAGAACGGCTTTCTGATGATTGAGAAAGTTGTAAGAAATCTAACAGAAAATGTATTTCTAGCACTTCTGTAACCCAGGCAATTTCATATTTTAAGCCATGCCTTGCTATAAAACTCCATCTGACAAATTGAAGAAAATTCTGAGTTTGCATGAGAGAAATCTTATGAAACCCAGGACCTGTGCACCTGGGAAACACAGTACACTACGAATCTAGGGAGTATCATTACACTGAATTGCAAGGAAAAGCATTAGAAATGCAGCTGAGACTTCTGCTTTTTGAACAGAAATTTCATGTTAAAGCAGAAATGTGCTATACTTCCAAATTAGTAGTAGTGTTGTTTTTTATTTTTTTTAAACTCATTGCTACACAAGAATTAGAAAAAGAAGTCCCTTTAGCACCCAGCGAGCAAAAGCCAAACCAAAACCATGCAATTTCTACCCAGTTGCAGGTCACATATGCCTCCCTCTATAGTCTTTCATGTTGGAGAATAGCATCTGTTTCAGCTCAAACGCTGCTGACCGCACACACTGTGCTGGGACATGGGGAAGATAGATACGTTATGACCTCAACATACTTTCCCTCACACTATATCAATCTTTGGGCCAGCACAGTCATCTCTGGAATGCGCCATGTTCTGCCGAGCATTTCCATTTCCCTTCCCCTGCTACTGCACAAGGAAACAACATTGCTGCCCATTTAGTCATCAGATCACATTTTATCTGCTACAACCTTAAGGATTTCATTGAATTTTCGATCAATGGGCTTTCTGCTCGAATCCCATAGTGCTAACACACAGTGAGCTCCCTTGGTCTCTTTTGCACATACGCAGGGATTTGAAGTGACACTACTGGGCATAGCTCCAAGCGCACCTGCTTCTTCTCTTGGTCTGTCACTTGGCAAGAAAGTAAAAAGGAAACACAAAAAATAAACTAATTCAATGGTTTGGGCTCATAGAAAATGAACACACTAAGAACTGGTCTGCTGTCAATTCTAAAGGAGGAGTCTCCCCAGATAATTCACCAACAGATGCAATAAAGATGAGTTTCTAGATGGCCAAAGACAAACAGAGACTTCAGTTTCAAAAGCATCCAAGTCATTGAGGAGTCTTGTTTTCCAAGAATGCCTGAATCTTTGACTGTGGTCCCACTACAGACTCATTTACAAAGCTCAAAACCATCAGGGTGACTAAGTGGTATGAGGGAGAGGTCATGGGCTAGGCAGCAGTTAGCAGTGATGAATGTGAGGCACCTGTGACGTGACAGGACTATAACTATACATGGCTTTCCAAAGGAAAATAGTCAAAAAACAGTTCTCAATTTTCATTTACCAGTGGGTTCAACAAATCAAGAAGAAAATGACTGACTATGCATGCAACTTGCACAAGGAACTATGATGACTTGTTTCTTCACACATACCGGTCTTGTTAAATGTATCAGAGTGTCACTATGGTGTGCAATGAGGTACTGGTACTGACAGTGCTCAGTAACAGGACTCTGCTCTTGTGAGACCCCACCCAGAACACGGTGCTCTGCTGTGCAGCCTGCAGCATAAGACAGACATGGATCCGTTACAGTGGGTCCAGAGGAGGGTCCCAAAGATGATTAGAGGACTGGAGCACCTCTCCTGTGAAGACAGGCTGAGAAAGATGCTGTTATTTAGCCTGGAGAAGAGAAGGCTCTGGGGAGACCTTAAGTGCCTTCCAGCACTTAAAGAAGGCCTACAAAAAAATGGGGAGGGACTCTCTATCAGGGAGTGTAGTGACAGGACAAGGGGTAATGGCTTTAAACTAAAAGAGGGTAGGTTTAGATTAGACATCAGGAAGAAATTCTTTACTCAGAGGGTGGCGAAGCACTGGCACAGGCTGTCCAGAGAAGCTGTGGATGCTCCATCCCTGGAGGTGTCCCAGGCCAGGTTGGATGGGCCCTGGGCAGCCTGCTCTGGTGGGTGGCAACTCTGCCACAGGGATATTGGAACTGGATGGGCTTCCCTTCCAACCCAACCCATTCTGTGATTCTATACTACATAATTATATGCTTTCAGCACAGTGAAAGCACTGAGGTTCTGGTTCATCCTACACAGAAGTAAAGGTTGATGTGAAAGTTCCTCTCTTCTCTTCTGTTCTCTGTCTGCATCATGTGGAAGGGCACGGATGGTCACTAGCCCTTTTCAGGCCTTGAAACTCAGGAACACTGATCAGACTTGTAAGAGATCCTAGTTACTTTTTGTGCCAGCATCCTCCAAAATTGTAATAAATCATGGTAATAAGACCTGCAGTTTCACCCAGACTAACTCACTCCTTACTCCTGAATGCACCCAGGACTGCAACCCACACATTCCCAGTGAAGAACGGAAACCTCTCTGTACCAAGAATTTACATAACTAACTCCAGTTACTGCTAATTAGAGTGCCTTAACTCCTTCATTACATTTTCCCGCATTTCTCAGTTAGCTTTAATAGGAAGGTACACATAGTAAATTATTATTAAATAGAAACCTAATTGATCACATGCAAGAACAGATTAAGCAGAACACAACTATTTTATTCTAATGAAAAGCTTACAGCTAGCAGCCTGGTGCACTAAATAAGGTACCTGGAGCCACCTGACCGTACCCAATCAGCCTTCCAACTTTTTAATATCATTTCTCTTCCCTGTTGCCATGAGACCTACACAAATCAGAGAAACATCAATTACAGAGGATAAATTGTGTAATTAATTTTGCACATTTGACAGCAATTTCAAGTTTTTTCCTCCTATCTTTTTTCAGTGATAGCAAGGATTTACTTTTTTTTTCCTTCCCCCAAAGATGGATCATCTTTTAATAGAGCAATTGCTTTGCCTGCTTCCTATTTCACATCATATAATATGCCAATAGCAGTAGCAAAAAATTGCATACAGATAGTATTTAAATTATTTTAATCTGTCCTGTGACAGAAGTCAGCAAATGGAATTAAGGGGAGGACCACAGGTGCACAATTAGGTAATGGTCCCCAGACCTCCAGGTGACGTGGGTGTCATTTTGAGTTGCTGAGCTGCAAGACATTTAATCCTGCAGTTCCATACAACTGCAGGCACGCTCCACGCGGTTAGTACTTGAGATCTCTTGAAAATGCTGCATCTTTTTGATCTATTAAAGGAACAAATGCTGTAGCAGCACATTTATTTCGCAAACTTTGACAGCATCACAGAACCTGGACAATCTGACCAGTGCCTGTCTAATGTCATGCTGTAAATATAACGCAACTCCAACAAGAAGATATTATCTGGCTTAATGCTGCCTTGAGAGAAATTAAAAGTATGATTACTTTGGAGAACAGACGCACCAAGAGCAAAGCAGCCCCTCATTCCTGTAAGTCTGAGAGCAGGAAAGTTCTTGACTGGGACTCTGTGCATGTACAAACACTGGGGGAAGCTCCTCATAGAACCCTGGGATGCACTGCATCACAGCAGCATCCCCAGGCTTTCTCCCAGAGCTCTCAGGCACAGCTACCACAGGAACGAGCTGCAGCAGGCTTCACTCTCAGCCACTGGGTCCAAGCCACCTCCACTCTGGGTGTTCCCCAGCGAGCTGTCGCACAATGGGTCATCACAAGCCTGTTGGGCGCCAGCGCTTGAAAAGGGGAGCTGAGAGGCTCGTACCATGAGAGCCTCTTCTGAAAAAGAAAGCAGCTACGTACATGCAGAGCTCCATTTCCCATGTGCGGAAATCCTTTACACCACTTGAAGAGGCAGCTGCTGAACTGTAAGTGCCAGTTGGCAGCATGGACAGGCTCCCTTTGAAGCCATTCTGTGTGCATCGTCCCCGCAACACAACTTCTGCCTCTCCTGAAAAGGCCACATCAGAAGCTTTCCCTGGGTGTAAGAAAGGGATGCTCCCAAAAAGGGCAGGAGTATGGTGCCTGGAAAAGGTATAAAGCAAAGATGGGGAGACAGGAACAATAGGAGGAAAGAAAGAAACAAGGTTAAAAGAAACAAGAAGATGGAGCAAGACAGAAGGTATGTCTTACATTGACAGTCTCCACCATAGTATCTGTCCGGGAAAATGAGAAAGAAATACAAAAGAGGATGAAAGCATTTAAAGAAATAGGGAAAGAAAAAAGGTCAGAAATAGCAGTTGTCCTAGTGTCTATGCTCAGATTAATCTTCCCCACCAGGGATTGAACTTGAGAGGCAAGATGTTACAGGAGGCATTTGGACAGCCCGTTCTGGCCTGGACAATCAGATAGAACAGGGGTCATTCATGCTTTTCTAACAGTTATACTCACTTGGGGATACAGGAGAAGAAATGAAAACAAACAAATGAAAAAAACCAACACACACTTTAGAATCTGCTCCCAGTGCCAGAGGAGTCTGGGTGCCGGAACAGCTGGCACTGAGCCACTCTGAAAAGTCTCTACTTCCTCATCATTCTTCTGTCATGGGTTCCCACACAGAGAGGCAACAGAGCCAAACCCAATCCTCTCCTTGTTAAAAACAAAGCCAAAAACACAACCACAAGTCAGACCCATCAGACTAAACACCAGGACGATCAGTCTGCATCTTAGAAGCTCTCGAGTGGGCTGAGCCATTTAAACTAAATATAGAGCAAACAGATTCTGCTATCTGAGGAGGCAAGGATTTCGTGTAGCAGCCTGTATACCATCAGTAAGAAGATTAAACGAACAAAGAACTGCAGCAGATAATTCCTCATCTATTCAAGGAACAAAACACTTTCTCCAAGAAGTAGGTAGCATGGAGCAATTCATTACTACAGGTCTCCAGAAATTATATCATACTGTGACTATTCTGTACCTAAACACAAAAATCAGCAATAAAGCAGTATGCTGAAGCTAAAACCTGGTGTTTGCTCACTGGCATGGCTACAGTGCTAGTAGAAATGAACAAGGGCACTGAGCACTGCCCCCTGTCAGAACATGGCCCTGAATTAAGGGAGAGTCCTTTCTTCCCAAGCAAGATGCACAATGAGCACATTGAGAACTACTGGACACTGCCAGTAAAAACCATCCTGCTGCTGCCTGAACCCAGCTTTCACCACTAAGTATGAACTCTCAGGAATAAGACAAGCATGGGCATCACTTCTACTTTCATCTGCATCCATAGGTATACACATCCACCCACATATGTATGCATACACACATGTAGAAATTATACCCACAGACATGTCCTTGGGGATACATAGCACCTTCACTTCAGGCACTATTTATTGTACTCATGCTCCCACTTCTCACATTCAAGCTGGCATTACAGTTTTGACTTCACACATGAAGAAGCTGGGAACAACAGTCAACATCATGTTAGGACAGAAGGTCTCAGGACACGAACAGTCCTCAGATATTCTCCTTTTCCAGGCAGAAGAAAGGCACTTTTTGACTCCTTCCTGTTTCTTCCCTTGTCCCTCCTTCCTGTTCTCTCCTCTTTTCCCTGCCCAGTAGCACAAGAGAAATTACAGCAGACTTTGTGCCCCAAGTGCCTAAACCAAAGCACACAAGCTGACAGGGCAAGGGGACGAGCTGTGAGAGGAGGGTGAGGTGACAGGCAGTACCTGCGGATGGCCCAGATGGCTCTGCTGGGCACAGGAAGGCCACCGCTGCGCGGCTCCTCGGGGTGGCAGGAGCTCCAGGTGCCCCTGTGAGCAAAGCGATGCTTCCCGTTCTCTCGGGACGGTACCGGCAGCGAGGTGGGGGGTGAGGCCGTGGGCTGCCTGGCAGGTCTTGGGTGGGTGCCCCCATTCCTCCTGATCAGGCGTTGGAGAGCAGAGACAAGGGAGAAAAGAGGGGAAATGAGAAAGAGAAGAATTAAGCTTTGGGTTTTTTTTTCCCCCCATGTTTATCAAAAGGCTGAACATTATGCAAACAGCACAACAGCATATCTAACTGCGATATACAACATTTCACTTAACCTAAAGTCTTTATGCACTGGGAGGACAGGACATGACTTTGGTTCCTGTCTAGGACCAGACGAGGATGCCTGAGAGCAACAGGAGAAAGCATGCACCTATGGAGCTTCTCTCTGGAGCTCTGGTGTGACGGGAGGCACTGTGAGGATGAATATGCCACAATCCTCAATTTTTTGTTGCAGAAAATGACTGTGCTCTGCCTCTTTTAGACAGAGATCAGATTTGTACAGGGTGGTAAAAGGAGAAGGAAGAGACGAGTTTCAGCAGCACGTAGAAGGCTGCTTTCTGCTGCCCCTTAAAAAAAAAAAAATCAAATCATAAAACCCTGAGTGTCAGACAGACAGAGTGCACAATACATGCAACTAGAGCAAATATTAAAAACGCAGCACATCTGAACTGCAGAGCTCCATTCCTGCAAGCTAAATAGCTGCCATATCTAGGCAGCTGGGTGCCACTGGAGCACGGGGAAAAAAACTGATGAGGCCACTGGAAAGTTAAACTAAGGGAAGGTGGATACTGAGGGGAGGGAGAGAAGAGAGGGCAGAGATTTTCCCAAGATGAATTAACACTTGTGTCATCTGCAGCCAGGCAGCTCCTGGAGCACCACCCGGCAGCCTGCAGATGCAGGCACTGCGAGCAGCATGCCGGCTGTCAGCCCCCAGAAAGCTCCTCGCTGGCTGCCTGCCCACCAGTGACATCGTTATGACTTACTCATCAGATCAGAGCAGCAGAAATCCCCAGCCAACTCCCCAAACCCTGCCGGGAGCCGACTGAACACAGTGCTGCGGTAACACCAACCCGGCACCCTGTTGTACAACCCAGGCATGCCAGCTCCTGCTGGGGTGTGACGGGCTCCATGGCCCAGGGAACAACGCAGGTAGGAATGTGGGAAGTGATGGCAGGAGCAGGACCTCCCAGCATCAGGGGCAGCAAGCTTGCACATTGGCTCACTTGTTGACAGAACTGTCCCAGTAAGGCATGGGAGAAAAATGTACAAAAGACAGCTTTTATTAGCTGACAGACTTCTGCCTTTTAATGGAGATGCAGTTATATAGTTATTGCAAACTAAGTGTGTGAGCAGTCTTCAAGGAATTGATTTTTCTCCAGTAACTGCTAAGAGTTGCTAATTATTCCAATCATTCCAAAACTGGCTGGATGTTTTTCCCTTTCTCCGTTCTGTAAGTACGAGAGGGATCAAACCCGATTTTGCTACCAAAGTATCATAACATATTTCAGCAATGCTGCTAGTGGAAGGAGTTAAGCCAGAGAAATTTTAAGATGCTGATGCTTCAGTGTGAGTTCCCATGTGAGAAATAAATATTGGTCTTGCCAGAGTGAACGGAGCACTTTAGAGATCAGTTCTTCACATCTGGTCTATTCACCCAGCAAAAGTTAACAGGGAGCTATAACAATAAACAACCAAACAACAAAACCAGAATGAAAACTTGGTGCCTTCCAAGTTTGTCAAATCTAATTCAGTTTGCCATCTAACTCAGCAGAGCAAGTCCACCTCCCGCAGTGCTACACCTAACGAGATATATTCTGTACACGCAACTGGCAACACTGGAAAGCACAGCAAGCATAGCAATTACTTACAGTTTGAGGCCATTACAGGAGAGGGAAAAGAAGTCATAAACCAAGCACACACCAAACACAGTGACTCCAGTTTCTTTCACGAGCATTGCACACGTCCCAAGGAATAAACTAAGCAGCAAAAATAATGGGGAGGCAGTGGGAGGGAAATGTTCCCCAACATAAAGCTGATCCACACTCCTGAAAGAGAGATTTGACACACATGAAAATAGCAGAAAAGTTAAAATACATTTACTACATTCATACAAATATTGATTTCTTGAGATCTTGATAATAAGTGATGTGAACAATCTACAATGTTTGTGGATAAATGAAGAAAGGTTTAGACACTAGGGCACGAAGGGAAAACACAAATAACGAGAGGTGCACCAGGAACTCAAGCAGAAGAGGAAAAGAAGACAAGCAGAAAGATAATGTAGACTTTAAGTAGTCAGAGGAAGGCAAAGTAAGTACAAAGACAGAAAGGGCAGAAGAACACCTGCTTTCAGTCATCTAGAACACACATGCTTAGTTTTCCTGATGTGACAAGACACAAAAATGCCCCCATCCCACCCACACTCCACTGGGTCAATGTGTGCCCTAGTCCTTAAATACCTGGGCACTAAAGCCTATATGAAAGGGAAGATGGTAAGAAGGAAATTAGAATCAAACAAAACAATTCGTACAGGGTCACTATCAGTTTTACACCTTCAAAACCTTCAGATGAAAACAGAGACACAAATTTGTAGCAAACAGCCCCAGAGGAACACAAGCAGCTTTCCCATAGGATCATGATGTCACAGTGTTACTCCCAAATGAAACAGCAACACAAAGGGGCAGAAACCCCATCCAAACAAAGCTATTCCTTATCTGTCTTTGTTCAGCTACAGTTTTAGAACACAGACCAGCAAACAGTGCCAAGTTTTCATCTGAAAAGGACAACTAATGTTCTGGACACAATCCTGAACTCTCATAGGCCGGATTCTTCCCTCTCCATCCAGACAACTTGCCTTCAGCTGAAAGCATTTTTTTCTAATTTCAGGTCCAGCTCTACAAACACTCCACTGGTGTATGGTCATCTAGTAAAGTCAGTGGAAAAAGGTATCTTAAATGCTGGCTTCTCTTTTTACACTTCTTTGTTTTCGTAAGTGTCACTTATTGGGCACTGTGGCTGCAGCGGGGACCACAGCACGGCTACACAGCACCTCTGCCAGCAATGACCAGAAACAGATGGATTCCCTCCTCAGACAGAGCATCTCATCCAATTATAACAACTGAGAGCAAGGAGCCATACCTATTATAGGAGAGAAAAGCCAACAGAAAGAGTAGACAGGCTAGGACATCCGCTCTGCCTACTATACCTGTTACCTAGAAGGAAAAGAGATGCACAGATGTAAAAGCAGATATATAAAAAGGCATGTACATTCTGTGACTGGTTCAACAATCTGTGCTAACTGCTACTATTTTAAGCTTTTTAAAAAAAAATTGTTTAAAGACTGAAGTGTTATCCTCCCTCATCACACCAAAATGTTACTTGCTTAGTGTAGGGTACAGTCAGTTTTGCCTACTGAGTTTCTCACATGGCAAAACAAACGAGTAATCCAGCTGGGAAGTCATTAAGTTCTCTTTAAAATCTTGATAAAATTGCATAGAAAAATGCCAGTTTTAGAAACCTGTTCTAAGTTAGCATGCTAAGACTTGAATGAGAAACAGATCAAACTCCCAGAACCGAGATTTGTAAAAGAAAAGGACTAATGAAAGAACAATTCTTTGGAGAAGACGTATTATATAGGAGTGAGTTCATAATTAACATCTGAATAAACTTTATCACCAAAAAGCAATAGAGTGGTATGTAATTTATTCTCTTTGAATAATCTGAGTTTATAAGAGCTTTTCCACATATCAATTAACGAAATCTTTCTGTAAGAAAGGGAATATTGAAGAAGAATGTATAAGCATTTTCTTACAAAATATTTCAACGTTCCATTTCGTAAAGATCTAAAGTCGACCATAAAGCAAGTAAAAGGCCCTTTGAAATTTTGCCTCTTTTGAGCTTACATAATTAATCTATACGCAGTGCTCTGGCATTTATTTTAACCTTTTTAAGTTCTGACCCAGAGAAAAATAAATTCAAAGCGTGCCTCTTTAGAACCTCCCCTGTACTACAGGGCTGCATTATCCAAAGGGGCCCAGCTGATTAGCACACCCGAGACAGCGCAGGCCCTAACAGTAAGGCTCATGGCTTTTTGTTATTAAGGTAATCTCTCCTCAAAAGTTCTCAGCCGCAGCAGCCGTTTCGCTCGCTGGTTTACAAAGGCTCCTTAGAAGCCTGTGATGTCAATGGTATCTCGGCTCACAAGCCCGTCTCCTTTTTTAAGCAGAGACAGCTACACATTGCATTTCCTTTGCGAAGACGGCAAGACTTACTTTATCCACAGGAGAAGTGACTCCCCATGATAACAGACTGCAGTTGTAGCATGAGTACATCTTCACGTTTTCACAGAACAAGCAGAAGAAAGTGCAGTACGAGCTGTTGCTCTGTGCACTTCCCATGGCATCTACGCTAACACGTTTGAAGATGATACTCTTAGTTTTTAATTGAAAACACTATAAATCATTCCATGGGACACAGCACCTCTATCCAAGCGATCTCATCCAGAACACACGCTAATGCTCCCTTCACTGTTTCTCCCTTAAATTGACGACTACAGGAGAGTGAAGGCGTGGAACAATGTCCCAGCAGGGGACAGCGGCCTCGCTGAGCTCTTTGGTTTCGGAGGACTCGACATTTTCACCGAGTGGCTGACTGCCCATTTACTGCTGGCACTGCTGCCTAGGACCCCCACTTAGAATGCAGCGGGGAGACGGCAAGTCTGAATGCACAGCTTCCTTAAGGACTCCTGCAAATTCTGTTAACTACGGCGTATTCTCATCTTTGATCCTCCAAAGCAAACATCACAACTACCGCATTCTGTATGACCCCGAAGTTTCCTCAAATAAATAAATACATAAATAAATAGAGCGTACAATTATTTTTAGCTTCTGTGTCACCACTTCTTTGTGTCACATACTTACAGCCTCGGTGTGAATGGGATGCACGGCGAAGAACAGCGCTGTGACAAAAGCGAGTCGACAGTCCTTGAAGACAGCTTTGTCGCAAGTGTACATCAGCACGAGAGTCACCAGACAGTGCAGAATTACATTCACCGCGTGGAAATAGAAGGGGTTCATACCAGCCAGCAAAATGTTTAACCTGAAAGAAAAAAAAGAGAGCCATAACTAGGCTGAGGTGGCCTCGTAATAGCAGGACAACTTGCAAGTGCTCTAAATTATGCTTTTTGCCTGATTTGCAGTCTGCTAATGTAAGAGCTATTAAACTAATTAGTGAAAATTGCTCTGAACTTCTGGTTTATCTGATTAAAGAGAAGCCACTTCCCTAATTTTCCTCCTAAAATATGTGGTTGAATTTGGCAAGCCCCATGACACGGAGAGGGGAGAGGCCTGTGCCTCCCATTAAGTTAGGCTTGCCGCACTGAAACGATGGCTGTGCTTCCTCAGCAGCCACTAGCAGGGTCCCACACCAGAAGCACCGCACTTGCCCTATTTCCCTGCCTTACTGACAACAGGACCACACTCAGTAGCCGCTCTACTAGTCAGCACCACATTTAGGAAGACAGTGATGTTCAGGATAAGGTAGCTCAGATCACCCTAGACTCAAAGAGTTTTATTTGTGTCTCCCGTGGAAGAAGCGTGCAGCTAGCTGTTATGGCATTTGTTCGACATCACGCGTTAACGCATTTTTCTGGTCAGTGTTTTTACAGCCAACTTGCTTAACAGCTGCTGACAGGCTTTGCTTTACGTGCAGTTCAAGACAACTAGATTCTCTTTAGAATTAACTGCATCTGTGCATTTGGACAAAGAGACAAAGATACACACACACACCCATATATGCACACATACACGTGTGTTGTTTGTATCCAGTGAGGATTCCATACATAAACAAGGAATTTGGAAGTATTAACGTTAAGAGTAATTTTAAAAGAAAAAAAGAAAAACAGATGACACCCAATGCAAACATGACCCAATCTAAGTATTTTAGATGTAGCTGTAAACACATGAAGGGGAAAACAATCCTTCTTCCCGTTGTCACTAACAGCCATCAGGCTTCCCATGACATACATGATTCAGCAGCAATGCCACCGAGCTGTTGCTACCATGCAAACGCCTTCATTTTCTGTAAGACAGAGGAGGTGTGGTGTGTCTGCAAGGGCCAGACAACACATGGTTTTTATAAATAGTCTCTGCATTCCTTCCTCAGAAGCAAGTGTGCTGCTATCTGTCCTGGGCCACATTTTCCAGGTCAACCCAACTTCAACAGAGCACTGGAGTCTTACATGTGCATTCCTCTTCTGCTCCCACTGGGGTGTTTGTGGAGGCAACAGCTGAAAACCACAGAGTTTGGGAGAAGTGGTGTTTTATCAGGACTTGACCTTTCCCTTTGAAGCATGGGTTGATGCAACTACATTGTGACAAGGCATCAGTCCGCATGATTCAAATATACATGAAGAGTTGGGTTGTTGGGTTTTTTCCAGCACTCCCACAGCCACTGCAAGGCTGCAGCATACGTCCCTTTCCCTCATTTCTACCAGAAGAGAGCAAAACCCACAACAAACAGCAGCAAGGGACATGCAGGCAGAGTTTCAGCTGCAGCCACGTGAATCCACAGGCCCAGGTTTTGTTTCCAGCACACATGATGAACAAGGGCAGCACAGGGCCAGCCTGCGCAGAAGGAACAGAGGCAGCAGCCTAAGCAGCATTCCCACCCAGGCACCTGCAGGTGTGCACAATGGCAGGGACCACCTGCAGGACCAGTCCTTCAGCAGCATGAATCATTTCTGGCTGTAAATCAGCCTGACGGAGCACGGCTCCCTCCAAAAACATCGTCAAATGGTGCCTTCTCCAGAAATCCTGTTGCCAAAGCAGATGAGGGCAAGAGAGGACAGTGGGGAGAAGCGCTCAGGTTCAGGTTATCAGGACAAACCCTATACCAAACATAGGACAAATATGGACAAACCCTACACCAAAAGTGAGAGATTCCTGTTTATTTATTTGGCTGAGATGCGAGGACCAATCAACTAGAAGATACAACATCCGACAGAACTCTCAGAAGGTCTTTCACAAGCCTACACGGACAGTGTCTGATCACTTCTCCCATCCCACAAAGCAGTCTATTGGCAAGAGAGGCAAAACCTCACAGGGGATGAATCACATCCCCTATCCCAAAGGCAGGGGTGCTCTTCACACCTCTTCCTGGGGAAAACATCAAGTCAAAAAGGCCGGTAAGCAGAAAATTATCTGATCTAAATTCTTGATAACAGCTATGTAAAAGCATCAGCCTCACGGCTCGGCTATTCCCCCGTGTATTCTTTCAATAAGAATTAAAAACCAAAAAAAATCAAAAACATAGAAGCAGAACAAAACACAAACATAGCAGCACCATGCTATTCAGATAAGCCCTCCATTAAACAGCAAAACCTGGGTGCAAGCATAACTCAGTGTATGTTTTGAACACCATGTTTGGTGGTCCATAAACACTAAGTGCAATTGTGTGCAGGTGTTACACTCATGCCAGTGTTTTTGCTGCAAAGCTCTTTGTCATAAGAAATTAGGCCACATAGCAACAAAAGAAACATTCTTTTATCCCTAAACAATCCCAGCAGAATGATTTTGAAACGTTAGCAGTAGCTGAATTTATCACACGTCAAATGAGTGAGCAGATCTGGGGCTGCACACAGCTCCTCTAATCCAAGTCACAAGAACTTTGCAAAGTTCCCCTGCACACTCACCCACCCATGGGGAAAAAGGCACCCTACTGGAGAAAGCCAAATCTGCCCCACTGCAGAGCCATGTCTGGGCAGGGGAGAAGGCACTTATGCTTCCATATTTAAGCTAGCACACAAACACATGCAATATCTTTTTTTTACCCACCAATATTTCAATAATTTCTAACTTGCAGAATTGTATGGGCTGGGACATCTTAGCCACGTTGGCATGAAGATCACAACATCTGTCAGAGCTAAGGTACAATTGTTACAATCGTACAACCCTAATATAGCTTCAATCAAGACACTACCGAAAGAAAAATTCATGACAGAAGTCCCAGCACTACTCACACAGAGCACAGTAACATGTATTCATCGAGCACAGACACTGGTCCCAACACCAGCCTTTGTGCCCAAGTGTTGCAGCGTATGTGCTTTGGTTCTGCTGCATTTCACCTCACCATCTACAGCAGCTTTTCCTCTCCTCCCCTGCCCACTCTAGGGAGAGGATCTACAGAGCTGCGCTCTCAGAAAGGGACTACTGCAGGCCATGCTATGCTCCAGCCAAGGTGCCTGTTCCCTAGAGAAGTCGGGCAGGGACACTGCTCCTTGGGTAAGGAAACCACTGTAGAAAAGGCCCGAAAATCAAGTGGCATTTGGCAACTTCACCCTCACAGACTTAGAGCTAGAGGGGTCTATGCTGCATGAGTAACCTCACATCAACAAATCCCACCTCTAGAACTTAAAGCCAGTTATACAAGGGTTGCTCTGAAAGTAATGCCTCCTATTTTATTATGTTGGCCCATGACGTCAGAGGTGGATGTTGGTGGTATGGCAGCAGAGGTTGAACCTTCCCATCAATAATCCCTCACATTTTGTTGCCATGTGACAGATGGCAGCAAAGGGGCATTCTCACACAATGGCGTCTGACATGGGAGTGCAGATAAAGCAAAGGTGTGGAACTGAATTCCTCCATGCAGAGGAAATTGCATCCATTGACATTCACCAACACTTGCTGAATGTGTACGGAGACCAAACAGTGGATGTAGCACAGTGAGGGGTGCGTGGTACATTTCAGCAGTGGTGACAGTGGGGCACCTTTGCTGGTGCAGATTTCTACAAGCGTGGCATACAGGCTCTTGTTTATCACTGGTGACAACATAGCTAATGATGGCAAGTACATTGAAAAAACAGTGTTTTGTAGCTGAGAATTTACTCTATCAAGTCGTTTTATTGTGCTCTTTGTATCTCTCGTCATTTCCATGGAATTAAATAGGAGGCATTACACCCAGAGCAACCTAGATAACCACCAGTAGTTTTAGGCTCTGACAAAGCACTTTTTATCCACTTGTACACACAAAGACTCATTCGACCTTTTTAAGACCTCTTATGATTTAATAACACTGTAAACTATAATTTGAGAGTTTCTCTTTTTATAGACTTCATTATTATCCCTGGGCAGCTCTTGTTTAGTTTAATCTGTTTTATTATTTTCAACAGACTAACAAAAACCACAACATGTTATGAAATAGAAATGCACAGAATAATAATGGTAATTTGTTATAGCAAGTAATGCTTAATGGAAATTCTCAGAGCATCCCATACCTCATAAAACCCCCACAGTTTTTACAGAGGAAGGCTCACGTGCAGAGTTGTATGAGTTAATCTAACGTACAAGGGTGGATTAAGCTTCCTATGATCTTCCTTTCCTTTTAGATTTGTGTGATATATATGACACACTTTATGTAAACTAATGCACAATTTCAGAGTGCAGTGAAATCTCATAATTGCCATGGATGCATCTACTACATGCCAGGAAAAATGAACATCCATACTCCAAAAATGGTGCAGCTGCATCAGTGGCAACAACAGCTGAAGTTCTATGTGGAAACAGCTCAAAGATTAAAGAAAAACCCACAGCAGTAAAAAGAAAATCAGCTCCATTTGCAGTAGTGTTCATAGGATGGCCAGTATGAGTGCAGCAGAGTTCCCAGGCACAGCAGTACTTTGCACTGGTAATCTTTCATAGCGCAGTACAATGCCTCGGAATTAAAGGGACAATTAGTCTTAAATGGTTTGTTACCCCATTTTCTACAATGGGATGGGTGAGAAGACAGAAGCCACATCAATTCCCAAGTGATATCAATTTCCTTAGAGCACAGCCGATACTTACAGGAGGCTCAGTTAAGTGTTGGCATTCAAAGCAGGTTATTGCTTTCCAGCAGGGTTAGGAAAAGAAAACAGGAATCACAGTTAGACTGAGAAGCAACAGCACCTTGGTAGTGGCAAATATGTTACAGCAAGATTTCCTAGCGCAACCCTAGAAAGCGTGGCCTGACAGTCATTCCCTCGCTAAGAATACTGAATATGCCATTCACCTGGCTTGAGATTCATCTCCACAAAAACAGCCAAGGCGGGGAGGGGGGGGAAGGGAGCCAAACTGGCGATTTACAGACTGATGGGGTATCATTTTATCAAGATTTTGAACAAAAGAGAGTTTGTCTTAAAAATTGTGCTTAACTATTATCTCCGCAACAGCAATACAGAGAAAGAAATAAACATCTCGCCAAACTCTTCACCACCTCATACCAAACCGACAGTCCTGTGATGTGCACAGGACTCTGCAATGCTGTGCAGATCCACACTGATTTCCAAAAGTATAGAAGAAGAGGTAAATGTGTTCCAGGGTTTGACAGTGGTATGGAAGAATGACTTGGATGTTTTAACCCCAGCTGTCCCCTTCTAAGTGCAACAAGCATAAGAGATAAGGTATTCCAGAACCCTGCTAGGACAGCTAGACATGAAGAAGAGAAAATGGCACTCGTGGAAATCTAGTCTGAAGTTATTAGGCCTAATTAAGAGCACATTTCAAACTGGATGTGAAGGTTTTTCATCAAATTAGAAGTAAGTTTGGTAATCTTTCAGCTCAAGATGCAGACCATAGAAGAGATGCCACTTGAATTTATACGGAACCAAGCAGAAAACCAAGTTTACCGTAAGAAAACGGAGCAACACCTTTTCTTTTTTTCCTCTTAACTCTGAGAGACAATAAATGAAAAAGCCTAGGAAAGCAGTCACAAACACAGCGAGCAAATGCAGAGAAATGCCTTTAGCTAACCAGCAGCAGCCAGAGCACTTTATTTTCATGGACTCTAAATAGCATTGACAGGGATGCTCCTGTGGGGAGGAAGGCTGGTCCAAGGCTGAGCCTTTTAGGTAAGAGATGACAAAAGAAAATTAAGAGTGGCATTGGTGCAAGAGGAATAGGATGCCAGATGAGACAAAATCTCCAGGAGTCTGTAGGTGTTACACAGGCAAAACAGCAATGACAAAAAGCAGCAAACACAGATGCGACTGGGTTCACCTCAGCCACATCTTTGAGGAGAACCTGCCTCGGCCTTTTAGCGAATGCTCCCCCTCAGAATAAAAGGCTTTTCAATTCAAGGGAGAAGCAAGCTTTGTTACGAGTTTGAGCCACAGAGAACATCTTGCAGCTAGATAGAAGTCAACACACTGTGCACGGCTCCTGCTGCCCACCATGCAGTGAGGGCAGACCCTCACTCCAGGCCCGGCCGCCAGCACCCACAAGGCCTGCTGGGGCTCCCCGTGACCAGGCCGCGGCCTCCAGCACTGCCCCACAGCTCCCCTCTCGGCTGGGAGAAAGGCATAGGTGTCTAGAAACATGCCCGTATATTCCAAATACAACACAACTGGTCTAATAAAAGCAACAGCCTCTCCTCACACACCTCACCTCACTTGCAGCTTCAGCCTGCTGGGGCTACACCAGTACTGTTATCAATTTCATGGCATGCGTCATGCTATGAGTATATGGAGAATGATCACCATAGCTAAGGTAGAAATACTAGACTAAGCTGTATGGAAGAAATATGGACATAATCTGAAGTATTGTGATATTGCCTTAATATAGATGTACAGAGTGAAGAAAATACTTGTGCAATGTGTGTTCAACCTGACACATTACAGTTCGCTATGTTACCTTGTGATGTCAAAATGTAATACACCATTAAACCATGAACAAATAAAATCTAAGATCTATTTTTCTTCCCCTGGTTGTTTGTTCTAAGATGCCTGTCCTTGAAACTCATGCTACTGATACAGCTGAAAGAACAGAGGGATCAGCTGTAAGCAACTAGGTAGATCAGAAGGTTGGCAGTGAGTTATTGAATTAATTCTCGCTTTGGTTGCATATTTACATCTACCCCAAGCTCACAATCACTTCAGGCTTTGATCTAAAGCCATTGGTAGTCTTATATTAGGCTCACAGTGCCCACACCGCATACTGAAGGGTCCCGTTTATTCCCTAGGCACGCATGCTGCCCACGCTATCACTGACCAGCAGCCTCTGCAGGCAGAGCTGGAGGGGCATCCATTCCGCAGTCAGCAGGTGAGCACAGGATGCTGGCTGTGTTTTTTCCCCCATTTTTACTAGTCAGACCACTAGTAAGATAGTTCCACATTCCAGCTGTGTGCCTGTGCCTTTTCCAGTGGGACAATTTAATGACCTCTCAATGACCTGTTTCTCCCAGGTCCTCCTTCCAGAGCTGAACAGCCCAAGCAGCAGCTGGAGCGAGCATTCTTAGCCCCTCACGGATCCAAGCACATTTCCAGCAACTGTGACACTCACTTCCTTCAAGGAACACCAGATATCTCCTGCAGCTCTCCAGCCAACTTCATCCTCCTGAGCCTGTAAAAGCTATGCAGCCTAAACCTGCCACTGTATTTTCCTCTTCCATCAGTTTTGCCTCTGGTGAGCTGTTATTGGGGTCTTGTGGCACCTCTCTCACTGACACCTGCCTTCTGCTGAGTCGGAAGCACTGCCCTCCACCCCACTGCCATAGAGATCAGGTGGGCTTCCACTTCTCCTGGGCCTCTGCTGACCACCTGGAAAACCAGGGGATTGATATGATACTGATCTGATTAAATGCCTTTAAATTTTGGCACTTGGGTTTAAAAAAAAAAAAAAAAATTTGTTCTCACTATCTCCCACCACACACCTCAAGGCTAAGCTTGCTGTGCTGCTGACTATGTCAAATCTCAATCACCTCAGTGTTTCTGTGATGAAAGTCTATCTAAACAGGGATTTGAAAAAGAAGAAAAGAGAGAGGGAGGTGGTACTGAGGATTTCACCTTCTGCTTCAATGGTTGAGAAATATTTTGCAAAACCACCGGAACCAAGAAATAAGTGCTACTGAGGGAATAAATGTTTCCCCAAACTTCTGTTAGTGGAGACAAGGTACAAGACAGAAAGCACTTGGTTTAAATACAAAATCCAGAGCGAATTACAGAGCTGGCAGTTCTTTTGTTTCCTCCCTTTGCCTTAACATTTTATACGGAAGGCACCAAGAAATAGTCCATCTTGAGTCCAAAAAGCCATCTTCTTTAAAAATAAGTGTATTGAATCACTTATTGGAGAAGAAAATAGCTGCAGGTAAATATCTCTAAGCGACAGTGCTGGAGAGGAAAGTACAAAGTAAGTTTTTCCTAGGGATTAAGCAAAGCCATTGCCTATCACATCAGCTCCTTTGCAGACGCTGGACCCGTCACCCAGCAGTTACCCAAGTACAGGAGGAATGCCTCTGAGCAGACCAGCTCCAACACTTCTTTATGGAAGCCAGGAGAAAAGGTGAGAGAAGTTCAAAGACACAAAGTAAACAATATTTAATGCAACAGTTCACACGCAGGCTTTTCCCCCTTCTGAAGTTAACCCACACGCACAAAAAAAAGAAAATGTAGCGGTTCTGTGAATATTTTAAGTTCTACCGAGCAGCTCGAGTAACAGAGGCCACTCATTTTCCTCTCATCATTCATTCTGACAGACCTGGTGCGACTGATGTCAAATACTTGAGCTCTTTCATTGTTTGTCTCCAGAGCATTCATCTGCTGGAGTTAGGACTGTCATTTAGGATTTCCAATAAGTGAAGGATGCTGAACTACCGTTATGAGATTTCAGTAGTGTCTGGTCAACTTTTCTTTTCTGACAGAGCAGTGATAAATTTTTTTAATTGAGATCATTTCAAGAATACATAGCATATATGAAGGATATGCTCAGTTTAAGGACAAGTCCACAGGGCATCACCAGTCCTTCCTCTTTCACAGCTGCAAATGACAGAAAAGAGATGGAGACAAAGTATCTGCATGCAGATGGATCTGCAGACATACAAGTCTTGCAGGTGAAAACCACCACCAGGAAGGTGCCAAGAATCATGCTGCTATTAGAATGTCTGTGATTTGACCTAAGAAAAGCACTCACAAACTACACTCACTGCAATTTTGTTAAAAGGCTGTTCCTGTTGAGCTTTTACAGGCAGCAGGGCAAAGCCTTTCTCCTGCAGGACAGAGCACAACCAGCAGCATGGTGCTGGGCAGGGCAGGGGCAGGCAGCCCAGGGCAGGCAGCGTGCAGCTTGGCCACAGCTCAGCATCCTCTGGCAAGGACAGCCTGCACTGCTCCCTGCTTGGGAGCACCGGGTCTGGAGGATCTGCTCCACCCAGATCTTAACATAGGCCTCTGACTCCCTGCTGAGAGACCAGAGGGCTGGAAGGGTATGTGGGACATGGTGGAAATAACCTTCCTCTGCAGCCAGGGAAGACAAACGATCCCTTCCTTATTCTAAATGCACTGCCAACCAGTGAACAAATGACTGTGCCTTTGACCCTAGGTTTTAGCTCTATGGTTATTATAAGCACATGAGGATGGAGTCTTGCTCAGAAAATTAGTCTCACTGATTCTAAAAAGAACTGGATGGAGACAGCACTTCATCCTTCTTTTTTTTCCCTCCCCTCCTTCTTCCCTTAAATAGGAAAGGGTAAACCGGTTTAGAGTCGAGACGTGTAAACGTGAACTAAAGCATTTAGTTTCCATTCCATTATTAAAGTTTAAATTCATTGCTAATTAGCACAACATCACCTCAGCCCTGCAACCTGAGCTCCGTGGCTGAGTCCAGTGCTGTTACCACACGGCGATGCGCGGAGGTTCGCTCCCCTCTCCAACCACCCACAGTACAGATGGGTTCCTCGGAGCGCTCCCAGGCTGGCAGCAGTTGGGCTGAGCACCCAATGGAGGGGACATCCCGTGTGCAAAACGCTGGCTCTGCCCAGGGCTGCCTCCCTCCCCTTTGCTCCCTCCAGAAACCTGCTTAGAATGCCTCAGGAACACGTGAAGCCCATCCTGAACAACCCAGCTCCCGAGTGGCTGCACGGCTGGGTTTTGCTTTGCAGGGGATATTCCACCCAGGGCACATCCAGTCCCAGCTCCCCAACAGCCGATTGCTGCCAGCTCCATGCCTGCCCTTACAGCACGAGGAGCGCCGAAGGGATGCTGGCTTCCCCCAGACTGCTCTTACCCTACAGAAACACTCTATGTGCAGAGAGTCTGTGAAGCGTTGTTTATAAATATCAGGTGTTTTAACAGACAGTCACTCAGCAGGTCCTAACCATCTCCTCCTGGCACACTTATCTCTGTCTGCAGAGTTTGTGCCTTACATCTGCCTTAGGTTCGGAGCACGCACCAACCGATGACTGGCTGCCGGGACCCCAGTGCCAGCATCCCCCAGCGCCATCAGCCCTGCAGCACGGTGCCCCCATGCACTCCAACGTGTTTAAGTACCAAAACGTGGCAAATATTCACCATCACATCTGTTCCATCAGAGCAAAGCAAATAGAACAGGCTAACGCGAGGGATGACAAACCGGCTGAGCGGTAACTGCAGGGATCTGCTACACATCGCCCGTCGGAGAGGAGGAAAGGCACTCGGTTTTCCTTAGAGGATCAGTGAGAGGGACTGTCACCTCCTTTGCAGCCACCCGTCCCCTTTCTCCCTATGAAGTCAGAGCTCCACCTTGGAGGGGAACTCTACAACAAGGGGACCCGCGGCACCCCCGGGGCTGAGTGCTCCAGGGAGTCACAGAATCGGAGGGGTTGGAAGGGACCTCTGGGGATCATCGAGTCCGACCCCTGCTAAAGCCGCTCCCTACAGCAGGTCGCACAGGAAAGCGTCCAGGCGGGTTTTGAGTGCCTCCAGAGGAGGCTGCACCGCCTGTCTGGGCAGCCCGTTCCAGCACTCAACTTTCTGGCACGCTCAGCCAGCTGCGGGGCGAAGCGCTGGAGATAACGCGGAGGGATGCGCAGGAGGAGGAACTTCGGGAAACTCGGCTGACAGCCCCGCTGGCTCGGAGCGGCGTTCCGGAGCGCTCGGCTCCCCCCGCCCGCCCGGCGCCGGGGCCCGGGCACCCACCGGGAGGGGGGGTCCCGCCGCCACCAGCAGCCGCGGGCGGAACTGCTGAATCACGGAGCCCCGAGCGCGGGACGGGGCCGGCGGGCACTTACTTGAAGGTGAGGACGCAGAGGGGCCGGTAAGACTTGTGGCTGGTGTTCTCCGCCATCCGCTTGCCCCAGAAGTCGTTGGCGAAGGCGGCGGCCACGGGGGCGGCCGCCCGCACGTCGGGGTTGTTCACGATGGCCCACACGTCGTCGTGCACGAACNCCCGCGCCGCCGCCGCCGCCCGCTCGCGCTGTGCCGGGGCGCAGCCCGCCCGGCTGCAAATAAACAGCGGCCGCCTCCCCGCGCCATCCCTCCTCCTCCTCCTCTCCTCCTCCTCCTGCCGGCCCCCCCGCACGCATGCTCCTTGCCGTGCTGTCACCTCCGCCCG